>CP139502.1:140395550-140845757 GCA_021014915.2 Artemisia tridentata subsp. tridentata | reverse complement strand
CCAATTACAGTTGGTACTACGAAAGCTAGTACTGCTACACCAGAGGTTTTTGCAAATGCTGTTAGTGTACTTGCTGAGCTGAAGACAGCAAAACCAGTAACCAAAGGTGTTGTGATACAAGAGCCATCATCCTCTCCAAAAGCTAAACAATCAACTCCACAGGTACAAGGCAAAGGTAAAGGGATTCTTACTGAAGAGCCTGTGGAGAAACCATTATCAAAAGAAGAGCAATTAAAAGTTGATGCTGAAATTGCTATGAAATTCTCAGAAAAGTATGATGCAGAACATCAGACAATTTTGGAACAAAGGAGAATACAAGAAGAAAAAGATGCAGAGTTAATAGCTTCTTGGGATGAGCAAAGGGCTCAGGTTGCAGCTGATTCTGAGCTTGCTAAGAAACTACATAAACAAGAGCAAGATAAGTACTCAGTAGATGAAAAAGCCAGGATGCTGAAAGAATTTTTTGATGCAAAAAAGAAGTTGTATGCAGAACAAAGATATGCAGCTAAGAAGAACAAGCCACCCACTCAAAAACAAAGAAGAGATCTCATGTGCAGGTAGGTTTTTTTTTTTTTTTTTTTTTTTTTTTTTTTTTTTTTTTTTTTTTTTTGCAAAGGTATTTATATTAATATCAACAATACCCAATATGTACATCATATCATAAACATCTACTTATGTGCAGGTATTTGAAGAATGTGGACAGATGGAAACTAAAGGATTTGAAATTCTTGGATGATAAAAGAATTGAAGAATTATATGCAATTGCCAAGAGAAACAATGATCTCTTCTTGAATGACAGTTCAAAGAGAGCAGGTGAACAGTTGGAAATAGAAAGCAGTAAAAAGAGAAAACAAGAACAAACTGAGCAAGCTGTTGCTGAAGAACAAATGCAAGCTCACACTGAACTTGCAGTTGACTCTGTAGGAGAAGCCATGGATGCACAACCTTTAACTGTCAAACATCCCATTGTTGATTATAAGTCTGGATCTTTTGGGGAAACAGTTTATTACGATATTAAGAGGCATGATGGTTCTTCTAGAAGGTATGTAAGCTTTCTTCACATGGTTCATGATTTTGATAGACAAGATATGATAGCTCTATGGAAATTACTCAAACAAAGATTTGGTAATAAGACACCAGAAAAAGCTAATTATGATAGAGAAGTCTGGAATTATTTAAAGGTAATGTTTGAACCAAATCATGAAGATGAATGTTGGAGAAGACTAACGCACAATACTGTTAAAGAATGGAAAATTTTTCAACGATGTGGAGTACATGCTTTAACTGTGAATGAGTTGGTGATCTACATGCTTGTAGAAAAGGATTACCCTTTAAAGTTTCACAAAGACATTCTACATCAGATGTTGCGTGGGAAGAAAACACTCAAGCTTCAGCTTAATTATGATGACATGGCATATGAACTGCTCAGGAAGATGGAAGAGTATCTAGGACCCAAGGACAAGAAATAGAATGTATAGTTATTACTGCTACAATGTATAGTTTGACTTAAACATGTATAGTTATTACAGCTAGTATGTATAGTTATTACTGCTAGAATGTATAGTTATTACTGCTAGAATGTATAGTCTGACATTTATCATGTATATGTCCACTTGCAGTCAAGCTTTATTGTATTTGCAGTTTCCATTTATCATGTATATGCACTTGCAGGCACTTTAGTAACATGTTACTTCATTATAAAGTTGAAAATTGACTTTAGAAAGTCAAGTAATCTGGTTCCAGCTAGGGGCAAGTAACATACTTACATACTACATACTGCATTAAACTAGATAGACTATAAAATCCCAGCATTGTAATGGGGCAAATTAAATGAAGAGTCATGACTAACAGTCTGAACTCAAAATATGACTCTATGATTTAGACACCTAAATAAATACTTCATGTGACCATATGTAACATCTTGAATTTAGTCACACAAACACTCAATGTGACTAATATCAAGGTTAATGATAACTGAGTTCACATTTTGCTATACATATTAGTCACATGAATATTTCAGTGTGACTATTTTCAATGTATTGGTCACATATAATACCCTTATAATGTGGCCATAAACATAATTTAGATGCACATTTGTGGTATGGTGTTACTATTGTATAGCCTATAGTCACATGATTGTGCTACAATTAAATGTGACCATACACATTAGGAATTGGCAGGCAAACACACACTTAACTTTAGACACACATATTAACTTACGTGACTATTTGTATCGAATTTTGGTCACACTTAATCATGTATGCCTATGGTTTAGTGTGACCATATATGACATTTGGTCACACATCTCAAGTGTGTGACATATATTTGTCACTTTTAAATGCATATCGTGACTATGCTTCAAACTTACTTTTCAGTTGTCACACATTTCAAATTCATATGTGGCTAAATTTTCAACAAAAACTAGCAGTCACGCTTAAATAATGTGTGACAAACTTGAGCATATGATTTAGCCACATACACAATTACTTCGTGTGACCATATATGGATTTTGGTCACACTTTTCAATTGCGTGACATATATTTGTCACATATGTATATATATAGTGTGACTAATGTTTCAACCTTATTTGTATCCGTCACACGTCCCAAATTATAAGTGACTAAAAAATCAAATTTTTTTTTACCAGATACGTATAGTCACGAAAATATTCAAATGTGTGGCTATAGCCTCGGATGTAATTCCGAAATGGTCACACAAGTCGGATCAAGTGTGGCTGTTTATTTTATTCTGGTACATTTAGTCACATAAAAAGGCGACTGTGTGGCTGTTCGAAAAACAGCATGTGTGACGAAATCCCATTTTTGTACTAGTGTTAATGTTTTTACAAATATATATATGTGTTTAGGACGATGTCACGTGACAAATTATAAGTCGAGATTAAATTGTAAAATAGATCGGTTTTAAGATCACAACGATACATGTTTTAAACTACGGTTACGATATAAAATTTTATGTGCTTGATTTTAAGTATATTGATACGCGGCAAAATTATACATACACGTTAGAAATTATACACGATTCCTCCTTATGGGGTTGCGGCCCAACTAAGTCAAAGGAGGGGGAAATAGTATTGGGCTGGACTGGATATTAACCACCAAAGATCACTTTGGGCCTGGTGGGCTATGAGGGGCAGTGAGACTACCCGCTAAATGGACTGGATTTGAATTATCAAGTGGGCTGAGTCTTAAATGGAATGGGCTGACTTAAGTGAACTGGGATGGAATTTAAATAGGGTGGACTGGATTTGCTAGTGCTATACACAATACACAATACACACACACAAGTCCAATGGGACTTTGTGTGTTTACTGAGAATTCGAACGTATACATTCGACATCAAATGGCTCATAACGCAAAGATATATTTCACGTCGAGGTCGAGTACTACTCGACTTCCCAACTTGATGGTCTCGAGTGTTATGTGAGGGCTGTTGGTTCGACACCTAAACTTCCTTATTCTCGACATGATTGGCCAAATATTGATGTAGGAATCGGCATTTGAACAAGTATAATATAATTCAACATTCCTTTGAGTTTTGGCCGAGAACCGGACAACCAAAATCACACCTTGTTGGTGTTCTTGTGGAAGGCTTGAGCTTGACACCCATCGGGGGTTTAGGTTCGAACCGAGCAAGACTTACACATTGGGTTTCTAACAGAATCAACTAAGGCTATTCTAGACTTAACCAAGAGAAATTTGACCCATAGTTCTCAAAATAGTTTTTGACCATAACTTATGTCGCAAGTAGGTGAGTTGTGAGACTATTTCACTAGGCCGAATGAAGTCTAAACCAAGGCTAGCACACCCTTCATAGTGGCTGCCTGGTGAGGGTTTAGTTGACAAGAATTTCGACCACATCCCACCCCTTTTGGGGTGGTTTTTCCTCGGCTAAGGATCACCACAGCACACCCTATTTGGGTGGCTGTTGGGTGAGGTTTGACTGGACCGAATACACCACTTCACACACCCTTGTGAGGGGTGGTTTTACATGGTTAAAACGGTTCCAACACACCCTTGTGGGTGTGGTTTCTACTCGACCCAAAGACAATCAAAGGTTTATCTCAACTTAGACAAGGTTCCTAGGCTTAAACCATGACCATTCGAGAAGGTTTTGACCTAAAATCCAAACAATAACAATCATTTCGGGGTTCAATCCGAGATCTTCTAGCCTAAGGGTTATTAACAGCACTAAGTCATTTGACCCAAACAAAGGTCGACAACATCAACGAACCAAGATGATCTAACCTAGCGAGCCAACTCTAGATTTCCTTAAGTTTTTCAAGCCACAAGGACAACAACAACAACAACAATAATTCGACACCATGATAATATGATTACACTCGAGTTAAAATTTACATAACCAAATTAAATGTCAACCGATTAAAAAAGAGATGGAAAGATTAAAGAGTTTGAATGTAGAAAGTTTTATACCCTTAAGAGTGATTCGACAAGAAGACCCGAAAACTTGGACACAGAAGCAATCCGAATAATCCCAATCCAAACCCTAGCTATTCCAATCGAACCCCAGCCAAATCCACTCCAAATCGAATCGTTGCCCTCCGAATATCCTTGACTCTTGGTAAGTTTTGAGTGATTGAGAAGGATGGTGTGATCGACCGAGCTTTATAATAGCCATTAAAAAGAAGAAACCTGGGAATGGCTTTCACTCTCCTTTCGGATTTGGGGTGTGGGATATTCCTATTCGAGTATAACCTCCCCATCGATCCTCATCATTCTCGGCTTCTTATGCCGTTGACCTTTGAAGGACGTACCTATGAGAGGGACGGCTAGTAATTCGATTGGAGAGAAAGCTTGTAAGGCCATAGATAGGATAGTGATATATCAGTTTTGTGTTTCTGGGTTTTTGGAGTCGCAGACAAATATGGAAGGGATAAAGGTGATGTGTGGGGTGTCATGTGAGTGGGATAGGGAAAAGGGTAGAAGTTTTTATTATTAAGTGTTGGTTTTATTAAAAGAGTGGGTAATGTATACCCCGTGTCCCGCTGAGCTGAGTTGAAATCGGGTTTTTCCCGGACTTGATATGAATGTGGAAAATAGATTTCGGGGTTGTTTTTATAAATCTTACATGAAAATAAAGTTTGTTGACTCATAATTAAATTCTGAGTTTAATTTGTGACTGATGTGGTATCGGTACGCATGTGGTTTCATTTTTTAGTAAAAGTGAGATAACCTCTCGCTTTTTTCAAGTTATGGTTTGTAAATGTGAGAATGGGGAGAATTCACTGTTCCTGGTAAGATTAAATAATTTTGGTGAGTTACTGTGTGGCACAGTGTGCGAGTTTGTTTTCCCGTAATAATTATGTAAGCACGTAAATGCCTAGTTTAATAGTTTAGATACAATAAATTGACAGTTATTATTAAAATATTAGTGGGAAAATTACCGTTTATCACAGTTTAGGGCATAAGATTTATTGAAATACCATTACTCACTAAGCAAAACCATAGAAGTGAATCAAGAAACATTGTTGGAGACCATAGCTAACGACATACCATGCCTTGACACTGTATCACCACTGTATAAGTTACTGATGCGTGGTTTTGCAACCTTACAACAGGTTTTACCTCTCGAGGGATCTCAAGAGGCTTACAACCCCACCAGGCAGTGTACCTGACCGATGTAGTATAGTGTAGTGGTAAGTACGAGGGATTGATCGTTTCCACAGGGAATAGTGTTCGTTAGGTATGAAAAACTACTCTAATAGGTCTAAGGGTGATAGAAGATTCTTTTTATGTTTTTATATTTTTATGAAAGCAAGTAAAATCTCGGGTTTGAAGGAGTGGGCGGAATTAGTTGCTAGTCAACTAACCCAAATTACTACGAATGCAAATAAAATAAAATAACAAAAAATGAAAAGGGTTGTGAAACTTATGTGGAGAGAAATGTGTTTACTTAGATTTCCTTACTCCCTAACTATCTTTTACCGGTTGATTAGTGTGTATTAATCGCGTGGATGACGGGTGTATTCCTTAATACCAATCGTGGGGTGGCGTACGTACTTCCCCAACTCTACAAGCTCCTACTTCACTCCTATGTTGAGCCGGCTAGGAAGCTCCTAACATGGGATCACTAGAATTCGCTCATGCATTAAATACAACCATAAAAACCTTAGTACGCATTGGTTCATGTTTCTTAAGACGTTCAAGCAAGTTACCGAATAGGAAGTTAGCCAGTTTTCTTAAGCCTAACATCGATGAACAATCATCCAATACAATTAATAACACACTAATAACCAATAATCAATAGCTAGGTTTCATTAGATCTAAGCAAACACAAGATAAATCTAGCCTAGCATGTTAATCAAAAGACAAGAACAAGATATAATCAAACAACACATAGACATATTGATTGATTAAATGAACACTTATCTTCAATTAAACATGGGAGATCCAAGGGTATGAAAACCCTTAAAAATGGCAGAAATTCGTCTTAGGGTTTCTCCTCCAAAATTACACACAATAAGTTCCACTCCAATGACAAAAAATTGCAAAACTATATATAGAGTTTAAGGGCTGACGGCGTCACGTTATAGATCCTGACGCCGTAACCTCGCCGCTTTTAGGGTTCCCGGATGGCCTTCCTGACGTCGTCCCTCTTTAGTGCTCCAAAATCCGCTCTGGCCTATCAAGGGGTGACGCTGTCAGAATTGAGCTTGACGCCGTCCCTCTTTAAGTTAAACCGTGATGGCCTTGATCACTTCAAAGGGTGACGCCGTCAGATTTTTCATGCAAAATTCTCTGGCTTATCATGAGTAATTTTCATATCCACCTCTTTTGCCAAGCCATGACGCCGTCTGGGCCAATCCCTGACGCCGTCAAAGGTACTTTCCAGCATAATTTTAAGACTTTGCCGTTTTCTTCATTTTTATGCTCCAAAAACGTCCAAAATGCTTCCTTTTCCAGATTTCTTCTCAAAAGTACCTAAAATGACAAAAGGAACGATTTAGGGCAATATTTGATCAAATAAATACGATTTAGGGCTTAAATGACCCCCTAAAAGCGGTACACTTTTCGCTTCATCAAATACCCTTACACTTGAGATTTGCTTGTGCTCAAGCAAATGCGCTTTTATTCTAATCAAAATACAAGTTAGAGGTCATTTAACGCTAATATAAAAGTAATTACAACAAATAGTCGTTCCACTTTAATCATAATAAGCACGGAGATTACAAACTAGCACCTCACAAGTAGTGTTTAGATACTCACATCTCTCAAGTGTCGTCAAAATAAATCTCATAAATGAAAATGGATAATATCTCTCACTACGTGTCATAGCAAATAGATTACCATAGGCTTGGGCAAGGATCAAAAACCTCCTCCACTAGGCGTAAGCACCTAAGATAAACTATCAAAGAGGGCTTTTACATGGGTTATAACATGAGGTGTAGGGATATGATAAACACGGTTTTGTTGGATAAGGGATATTTTACTGGTGGCGAGTTAAAGATCTTGATTAATTACATGTACTATACAATGTTGCTAAGCCAAGACTCGACTCAATCTTAAGCTAAAAACAAAATAACAAAAACATAAAATGAAACGGGATGGTAGTCCGTATGTTTTTTTCTACTTTTCTTTTTCTCATTTTTTTTTTGTATTTTTCTTGATTTTTTTTTTTTTTTTTTTTTTTTTTTTTTTTTTTTTTTTTGCATACACTTTTGCCCTACCATCCAAAATAATACAACATAGGGGCGTTGCATTCCCCTTACACTTGAACTTTTACATAACTTTACAAATAACTATTCTAATGACTCGAATTAAGATAATTGAAAAACTTGGAGTACTTTTAAAATATTTAGCACATATGGGGGTAATAAATGATGTTCTTCCCCATTACTCCATTACACTAGTACTTTACCCAATGAGTCCCAATCGTCCCAAAACAATATGTACAAGGATATGACTCGACTTAGCAACCATGTAATCAATTAGATAATTAACTTGGGTTTAAACAAATGTTGTCACAATAATGCACTAAAAATGAGTGCATACAAGGTGGGCTAAGGCGATTTGGGTGTACATTTTAGTGGGGTGTAACAAATTCTTCCTTTAAGTAAAATGTTTAAAGGTCGAAACGAAAAGATAGGCTCTGAGGGGTGTACTAGGGGTATCGTGTACTAAAAATGAGTACAACGCAAAGGGTGTGGGAGAATTACTTGACCAATGTAGCCAATGTAATTATAACAAAAACACAGGTGTAAAACAATGGGTTAATCCTAATGCCTCTTATCATGTAGTAAATCTAACTACACGAATGTAGTCTCACTTGTGGCCTCGGAGTGGTCCTAACGTAAGTTCTAGAATCTAAGTGCTACCGGTACACACATCATAGCATAAATGCTTTTCCTACCAATTCTAGGGGCGAACCTCACATATTTGGGGGTGGAAATTTTTTTTAGTGGTACGGTTTTTGTGCTAGTCATATAACTCCTATCCATGAGACGCTCATTAAGATCAAAGTTTCACTCCTAAATGTTGTAAAAAATTTTAAATTTGGCACTAAAATTGCCCTAACAGGTATTTCTCTCAGTTTTATTACACATTTACTATTAAACAAACAAAAGTCAAGCATGAAAGCATTTTCTAATCGTACTTTACCCCCCCTTACACTTAAGATGAACATTGTCCCCAATGTTCAAATAACAAATGTAAAAGTAAATAAGGTAAAAGAATGAAATCAAATACTCCCCTGATTCGCTCGGTGGATAATGTGGCAACATGGTTAGATCTTCTTCCAAGGTAATGTTGAAGCTCCATGACTAATGCATCGCCATAAGCTTGATTCCACATACATTTCCTTGTCCAAAATAACCTGTTAAACCTGAGAAAACAAACACGAAAACCTGCATAACATCGGCGGGATAAATTCTATATATAAGGATATAATGCTTGTGGAATGATAGTTTTGCAGATTCCTGGAGATTATAAGTTAAAGATTTAATAAAAAACTTTTTATGAAAACAAAACTTTCAAAATTTTCAGAAAATTAAAACCTGACGCCGTCAGGTTGTAAATCCTGACGCCGTCAGAAATGATCTGACAGAATTCTCATGTTAAGTTTCCGGAAAATTTTTGGAAAAACCTATACCTTACTTCCTGGAATTCCTGCAAAACATCATCATGACTCGATACAAGCATTTGACTCAAACAAATACTAATATGTATGTTAATTTAATATTATTATGATTCATGTTCATTTGTGTTCTAATAAACCGATTTAGATTTCCCTTACACTTAACTTTTGCAAAATACCTTTATATGTAGTTAAGACGAAGTTAAAAACAAAATAAAGCATTTTCACAAATTAGTTTTGAACATGAATCAATAATAATAAAAATTAAACACACATACGGAAACAAATAAAATCAAACAAACAAATAAATAAACACACAAAGCAAATAAAGCTTGGGTTGCCTCCCAAGAAGCGCTTTTCTTTATTAACGAGTCTTGTAGCTAGACTCAAAGTCACCGTACATTACGTGATTCCATCATTGGTCACGGTTCCTAAGCCATTCTCCTTTGATTCTCTATCAGAATCACTTTCATAGTAAAGGTATTTCGGGTCCTCGAGATCAAAAGGATTGTTTCGGTATTTAGAACTAAGCTCCTTATCATGCTTAAAGAATCCACTTGACAGGTCAAAAGTGTCCTTACATCCCCTTCTCACATCATCATCACATAACACGAGTTGGGAACTTAACCCATCGAGCCCTTCATAATCAATCTCCTTGAATTCTCTCATCTTGTAAGGCGTTTGGTATGAGATTTCCCTAATCCCATCGGTGAAAGTCGTGATCCCATTGAGCTCGTCCACAACCAAGCTTGTGGCCTTGCAAAAAGGTGCCCCAAAAACAACTTGTGATAACCTGGGATCGATGTATTTTTCGATATTATCGACGATTGCGAAGCTCATAGTGAATGTCATGTTTCCTACAAACACCTGTACATCATCATCTATGCCAATGTCGTCCTTCCCTTTATGAATCATTCCCCATCTGCAAATGTTGTTATAATGAAACAAGGACATCACATTTTTGGGTAAACATGTGTCAATGTAAACATTATAAAAATGCTTGTGACCAATCATGCAAGGTATTTTGAGATTATTCGGATCACATCGCTTAATTCGGCCAGGCCTTCTACCGTGTAGCCCCCATGTGTTGCCACTTGCTGATGGTTGATACTCATACACTTCTTCACAGCCATCCCGAAAGATCACTTTCCTGACACCATCGGTAAATGATGCACTCCTATCATCCTCATCGAGTATCACTCCTGTTGCTTTTATGAATGGTTTGCCTAGAACAAGGCCAGTTAAGGATGGGCTGATGATAGAGTTCATGTTATTAATTACAGTTAGCTCGATATGAAAGAGGAATTTTTCTATCACAATTGGTACCCTCCTTATTACCCCGATGATATTAAACCCTTCATATTTGACCTGTTTGGTGAAGGCTTCGTTATATAGAGAGAGGGATATTGCATTCATAGAAGAGTTGGGGTTTATATAGGCATCTTTTATAAACTTCTTCCTAGTGGTGCAAGATACCTTAAAGACCCTGTGAGCGCCATCCTCTATTCTCTCTCCAAATTCCTCAGGCAAATTTGTTGTGCCCCTCTCAAGTTCCTCCACCAGGGGGCGGTCTAGCAATCCTGGGAGCCCATGAGGCATTTCGGGATTCTCTTCCGAGCCCTCCTCACCATTCAACTTCCTTGTACTAGAGTGCTTTGGTGAGTCTAGATAATCGCCGGACGCCTCGGTGTTCTTTTCGGGAACTTCACCCTCCATTTCATTGTCAACGTTCTCGGTTGATTGTTGGTCCAGATTGGGTTTAGGAACAGGTATTGTTGTAATGGTGTTCACGAAGTGGAGTGGTTTCAAAGGGGTATGAGCATCTCCAGTTTCTTTTCTGTTTTGTGATATGTGTTTGAAGAGTTTACTAGGGTGCTTGATTTTTACAGGAGGGGGTGTTTGGTGAGTCACCGTGACAGATTTGATCTCATTAACTTGTGCCAACTCACAAGTTGACCTGCCAGCAATGCGATCATTGATAACTTTTAACAGGTCATCAACCTTGTTGTTCATATCAACTTGCTGTTGTCTGAATTGATTCTCAAGTTTGGATAGCTGTGTTTCTTGAGAGAGAATGAATTTTTGCAATGATTCCTCGCGATTTTGTTGTTTATGCGTATGCTGATGAGGATAATGTTCAGACCAGGTGAGTGGGGGAGAGTCATTGAATGATACACTCCGAGTTTGGTTCCAACTAAAATTTGGCTTACTCTTCCATGCCTCATACCTATCTTCGGAATTCGTGGATCCATAATTAGTGGTGAGCCACTTATCTCCCGTCTTATCGATTCGCGAGGATGCGAATTCTTGGAAAGCCTGTTTGGGGAGTTCCATGCAATCATGAGTGTCGTGGGGACCACTACATAATTTACACGAAGAAGTGATTTTGTTCACTTGGCCTGAAGGTTTAGGAGCCTCGTAGGATTTCATAAGAAACTTGACTTGGTCTTCAAGTTCTATGATCCTACGGTCGGAAGTGCTTGAATTGCTCGAAGGCAAAGATATTGCCTTGACCGTTTTATTCAAATCACGGGGATCACTCCAACTTTCATTGTCATAAAGAGCAGAATCTTCTAGGAGAGCCCATGATTCTTCCGCACTTAGATCACGTAGCTTACCACCGGCCGATTGGTCAATGGTTTGCCTCGAGGAAAGATTGATATGGTCATAGAAGATTTGGACTTGGAGCCAAAGTTCTATGCCATGGTGAGGGACTTTTTGGAGTAAGTCCTTGAATCGAGTCCATGCCTCGTAGAGGGTTTTGTCTTGACGTTGTTGTGTTGATCCCAGTTGAGCTTCACAATCTTATTAACTACCTTAGATAAATCTAAAGTAATCGGTATAGAAACTGATCTTAGGTTGTATATCAAATATTATGCGGAAACTAATATTTGATCTTAAGAAGAAAACACAAACGGATTATCCAACAACACTTCAATTATATTAATAACGATTGCTCTGAATAGCAATAGGGTTACAAGAAACCTTGAAGTGAAAACAATAATATGTATGCTAAGATAATTAATCAATCGACCTATAACTCTAACCCTAGAACCTCCTTTTATAGCATAAGGAGTCCTAGTCGGTTTACAAGACTTCCTATACAAGTAAAATATTCATACGTATCTTTTCTATACTTATCTTAACATACTTTACATAATTAATAAGCAATAGAGTAATCCTTCTAGCAGCAGAGTCCTCGTGAGCTAGCAGCAGAGTTACAATATGCCTATTATACCAAAACAGCAGAGTTATCAAAACAGCAGAGTTCTTATGCTAATCAGCAGAGTTACATAACTATCCGGCAGAGTTGTAATTCTCCAATCAGCAGCATTTCAGACCCAACAATCCTCCCCTAAACTTGATATTTTTCTCCAAAAATCATCAAGTTTCCTTAATCTCAGATAACCACCAGGAGGATGCTTCCAAACACCTTACTGTTTTGAAACCTGTGATACCAGCAACTGTTTGTATTTCTCAATCAATTCTTTTGCTTGATTATCTGAATCAAATGGTCTTTGAAGTGTCAACTTTCCAGGTTGCAACATTTGATACAGAATAGATGTACTGTTGTTGATGACATAATCCTTCTCCACAAGCATATACACAGTCACACCTATACAAGACAAAACATGAACTCCACAACTTTGATATAAGTACCACTTCTGAACTGTAGAGCTCAGTAACTTCCTCCATTCAATACTTTTCTCATATGGTTCAAACATGTTCTTCAAGTAGTAATAATTTAGCCTCTCATACACTATCTCTAGTCTAGTATCTCCATACTTCATCTTGTACAAATTCCAGAGTTGAGTAATATCATCTCTATCCATATAGTGCAGCATTTGAGAAAAACTAATATACCCCACACTTGAACCATTTGATCTCTTTACTATCCAGCATACACTACTATCAGCTAAAATATCATGTGAATATGAAATTATTGGATATTTTACTGATAAAGGTACTTCATTAAGTAACTCAGGCTCTTCTTGAGGTTCATGAACTGTGAGATCCATAACCCCTTTCATCTCATCTGCAGTCACTTCTTCATTCCCTGAATCACTATCTTCTTTCTCCTCTTCCTCAGAATCACTCATCACTACTGACTGAATTTTTTTCTTCTTCCTACTCACCTGCTTTACTCTCCTTCTATATCTCTTTGTACCAGCAGAGGATTCAGTCATTTCTTCAGTTTCAACAACAACTTCTTTCTCTTTCTCAGCATCAGATACTACAAACTTTGACACACTCCCACTCCCAGATGCTTTTAGATTGTCAGATCCCATAACTTCTGGATTTCTCTTCTTGTCAGAAACGTTTCTTGGATTAAGCTGAGCATAAGTTTCATAAAATTCCTTTTCAATTAAGTGATCTGGCTTTCCTTTGAAATCCTTCATCTAATAGTTTCTAGCATTCTTCAAATAGTATTTCATGTCAGTAACCAATGCTTTCCTTGAAGCTGACTTTGGTTTATAACCATGCTTCTGTGCTTCTGTTATCCTCTTAATCAGCTCTTCCCACTTAGCTAATCCATTCTTTTTGAGTATAAAAGCAACAAGCTCTTCTGTCTTTTCAGTACCATCCAACTGCTCATCATTTGATATCAGCCTAGCTTCACATCTGACAATCATATCAGACTCAATGAAATATTGCAACTGCTCATCTAATTCTTCTTGACTAATCTCTTTAAATGAAGAACTTTCCATAAGTTCAGTCTGATTTCCTTCTTCTTCAGCTGCAACTCTTCTAGCAAATTCTTCATCCTGAGCAATTTGAGCCTTTTCAGCCAATTTCTGCATCCTTTCAAACTTTTCACTTGATTCAGCAGGTTGTTGTTGTGATGGTGTGGGTGTTTTAGTTTCTTTGTTCATGTTTAGCAACACTTGAGCTAAAGTCATCTGTTCATCATCTGAATCAGCAGAATCATTTACTCCAGCAGAGTCCTTTACACCTGCACTCTGCTCAGTCTCATCAGCAGAAACCTTCAACCCATCAGCAGAGTGATTTGCACCAGCAACTTCATCAGCAGAGTGTTCTGCACCAGCAGAGTCACCCTTTTCACCAACATTTTCAACAACAGAGTCTTTTACAACTTCAACCTCCACTGAATCTTTTACACCATCCTTTTCTACCTCCCCTGAACCTATCACATCCTCTTGATCATTTATAACAGCCTCTTCATCATTCCTCCCCTGTTTGGAAGCATCCTCTTCCAACCTTGGTTTGGACCTCTTCTTGAGCCTCCCCTCAAGATGTGTAACCCTTAATTTAAGCCTCCTAATTTCAGCACCTTGAGTAGATCTGACTGTCTTTAACTCCTTTCTTAGATCAAGCACCTCCTTTGACAATTTGGTACAATTTTCCGTCAATTCTTTCAATTGTTTCATGATATCCTCACAACTTCGGTCTGTGTAACCTGACCCGAGAGGTTGATCATTGGAATTGTCATTTTGTACAGGTGTTTTAGCCGTCAAATCATCAGTTTCAAGTTCAATACTAGCATCAACACTTCGACCTGTGTGACCTGGTCCGAGAGGTGTATCATTTGCAATGTCAATATGTACATAAGTGTCCATCAATTCAATATGTTCATCTCTGTCCTCATCACTTCGAGATGTGTTACCTTCTCTGAGAGGTGAATCTTTGGACATAAACTCAGTCTCATCCCTAGGATGAACATCTGAGCCCCCCATAAAATCCATTTGGCTGGGGTTACCACCAGTTGTATCAGGTTCCTGAGAACCTTCTACAAATGATGTTGCCATGGTTGAGGTCTTAAGTATGTTAGCACTGTCCTGTTCAACTACTAAGTTGGAAACAGTAGTGCCAGCCTCTTCCATCATGGTACCTCCACTACCTGTACCAGCCTCATCTGCTACCATACTAACATTGGCCTGAGGGTGCACAATGTTCTCATTTTGTGAATTCCTAGGTGATTGAGTAGGTTGTGGTTCAGTGGAAGATGATTCATTTAAACTTGTTGATGAGGATGTGTGATGGGAAGCTGTGGGTGTTCCAGCCTCTTCATCCTCATGCACTTCAGCCACTACATTCAAGATATGCTCAGTTAAGGGAGTAATAACACCAGTAAATCCTTTCCCATTCTTCTTCAAAAATGCAAACATCTTGATAGCCATTCTACTACAGGGCTCAATTTGTGAATGCCTCAAAGGTTCCCTTAGCTGTTTGTTTATTATAAGTTGTAGAAACCTAGGGTATAAGTAGAACTTCTTCTTAACAAATTTCTTCATCCCCTCAAATATCATAACAGAAAAATCATAGGGCTTCCCTGTAGCTAAACATACTAAAGCCATTGCCTGAGATGCATTAAACTCACTCCACCCACCTATCTTAGGAAACAAGCAATGTTGTAGAGTATGCAGTAAAAACTTCCAATGGGGACACATACGACCTTTCAAAAATGTTCCACTATTCTCAGGTCTCTCATAACCAAAAGTCTCAAGTTCAGCCATCACAACTTCTGGGGTTATAGTAGGGGGTGTTGGGGTGCCTGACAATCTCAAACTTCTCTTAATTGTGGTTTCACTAACTACAATGTCCTCCCCATCTACACTACCTACCAGTCGTTCCTCACCATCTAAGACATCCAATCTAACAGTTGACCAAAATTGTCTCATATGAGATTTGTAAATTGTAGGGGCAACTGTTAATGCATACCTTAACTTAGACGAACACAGAAAATCCATAACCTCGAAAAATCCATCCGCTGCATTAACCTTACTGAGAAACGCTATCTGATTGTGTTCTTCCGGAAACGTTCTTCGAGCCATTGGATTTGGGGGTTTGGGGTGAAATGATATGAATTATTGTGTTTGAGTGAATGTAAGTTTGGAGCAATTAGAGCGTAATGAAATCAATTGGGTAAAAGATACCTTTTTGATTCAATTAGGGTTAAGAACGCGCCAAAATTTTTCAGTTTGACCCTTCAACTTTCAAACTCATCAGCAGAGTTATGAAAGTATTGACCGAAAGTCAACAATCCCAAAATCGTTAAAAATCATCTCCTTAAATATCATACCAACCTCACAATAAACTCCATAAATCCTTAATCACTAAAGCAAATCCCCAATTCCAAACCCTAACATAACATCAATCCAACATGAGTTCATCAAAAACACCAATCATCGAAATATCTTCAGATTCATCATCGGAGGACTCAAAAGGTTGGGCTAGTTACTTTCCTAAGAATGCATCCACATCGCAAAACAAAGGAAAAGCAATCAAGGAAGATTCATACTCCGATCCACTTCCATCGACACCATCGTCATTTGAAGAATCAAGCGATGACGAAACAGCTGATTGGCCTGGGAAACAGCAAGGTTGGCAAAAACACATGACTTACTACCAAGGAGCTTGGGAGATCATTCCTCCAAAACATCCAATAACAGCTGAACTACAGAAGCAACTGGAGAAAGCCGCAGCCGACTTTGCAAAGAGTGTCCACATTCCACATCCGAAGCCGAATCCGGTTGAGAAGAAACCCTCTGTGCCAAAGAAGAACAACCAGCAGAAGAAAGCAGCTCCCTCCACCAGTCAGCAGCAAACTCCACCTCCTCGTCCAGTAGTGCTTGCACTCCCCTGCCCAAAGGTTTTTGAGGCCATGGGCACTAGGGGACCACGAAGCAAGGTCATGCCTGATTTTGCTAAGATGTAGGTTGTGAATCTTTGTAGCTTGATGTCTTTTGAACTTTTCTTTTGAGTGATGTTTGTAAGAAAACTGTCTCTGTACTTTGCTTATGGAATGAATGAACCTTTTAATTTTCCTTGCTTTACTTGAGTATTTGTATATGTATCTGCAAAAGGTTAGTTGCAAACAACAAACACAAACAAGAATATTCCATAATAGCAGCAGAGTAGCATAGCAACAAACCAACTAAACAGCAGACATTAACTAAACACAAGATAATGACAAATCAACAGCACAAATCCTTACAAAATTTTACAAAATCATACAGAGATAAGATAGTTAAAATAGTTAAAGATTGATCATGCCAATACTAGCAACTAGAAACTGAAATCTACTGATGTCAAAACATTTTGTAAGTAAATCAGCAACATTGTTGTCAGTATGAATTTTAACCACTTGAATTAACTTTTTCTCATAACAATCTCTAATAAAATGATGTCTTATCTCTATGTGTTTTGTTTTAGAATGAAAAACAGGATTTTTTATAATACACATTGTGCTGTTGTTGTCAATAAAAATTTTTCTGTTCATGAAATTGTACCCATAATCCAGCAGCTGGTTCTGAATCCAGAGCACCTGTCCACAGCAGCTAGAAGCAGCAACATATTCTGCTTCAGTTGTTGAATTGGCTACCACTGTTTGTTTCTTACATTGCCAAGAGATAAGCCTATGACCAAGATACTGACAGCCTCCTGTAGTTGATTTTCTATCCATAGTAGCTCCAGCATAGTCACTATCTGAGTATGCTATCAAGTCAAATGGTGAATTATTAGGATACCAAAGACCAAGTTTTGGTTGACCCTTTAGGTACCTAAAAATTCTTTTGACTACTTCCAAGTGTGAAACCTTTGGGGACACTTGGAATCTAGCACAGGCACACACAGAAAACATGATATCTGGCCTTGAAGCAGTCAGATACATCAATGAGCCAATCATGGATCTATACAGATGTACATCAACCTCTACTCCATCTTCATCCTTGAGCAAAGGTTTATTCTTATCCATAGGTGTCTTGGCTGCCTTCACATCCTGGAATCCAAATTTCTTCAACATATCAGCCACATACTTGTCTTGGCTAATAAAAATTCCATCTTTCATCTGCTTGACTTGAAGCCCCAAAAAGAAAGTCAACTCTCCCATAGAACTCATCTCAAACCTACTGTGCATTAGCTTCTCAAATCCTTCACATAACACCTTATTTGTAGACCCAAAAATGATATCATCTACATAAACTTGAACAAGTAGGATATCCTTTTTGTCTTTCTTAATGAACAATGTTTTATCAATGGTTCCTCTGCTAAAACCATTATTCAACAAATATTGGGATAAGGTGTCATACCAAGCTCTAGGAGCTTGATGTAATCCATACAGTGCTTTCTTCACCTTGTAGACCCTGTCAGGATACTTAGGATCTTCAAACCCAGGTGGTTGCATCACATAAACCTCTTCAGGTATCTTTCCATACAAGAAAGCACTTTTCACATCCATTTGATACACAGGAAAATTCTTGTATGAGGCATATGCCAAGAAAAGTCTGATAGCCTCCAGTCTTGCAACTGGAGAAAATACCTCATCATAGTCTATACCTTCTTCCTGAGTGTATCCCTGAGCCACCAATCTAGCCTTGTTTCTGACAACAATCCCTCTTTCATCTCTCTTGCATCTGAACACCCATTTTGTACCAATTGCCCTTTTTCCATTTGGCAAAGCCACCAATGTCCAGACCTCCTGAAGCTTGAACTGCAGCAACTCCTCTTGCATAGCTTCAACCCAACTTTCATCCTTCATAGCCTTGTGAATGGTCTTGGGTTCTTCCTGAGATAAGAAACAGGCAAACATACAGTTTTGTAGATCCTTGTGGCTATTCCTCTTCTTAAGTGTCTGAGCAAATAATCCCTGATCAAGCAAATCACTCAACCCCTTTGATTTACTTCTTGTCTGTACAGCAGAGTGAACATCACCAATAATCTGCTCCTTTGGGTGAATCTTGTGGATTCTTGTTGTTGGTGTAGGACTCACAGGTATATCAGTCTCCAAGTTGGATAAATCACCTTCAGTACCAAAAACATCAACAACTTCATCATCAGTATCCACATACACTTCTTCCAATTCGGGCATATCATCAGAAGAATCATCATAAGAATCACCATCTTTATCAGTAGAGTCTTTGAGTTCAGCAGCAGAGTTACCAAGTTGAACAGCAGAGTGTTTTGCCTTAACAGCAGAGTGCTTTGGCTTAACAGCAGAGTGTTTAGACTTGGCAGCAGAGTTAAGAGAACTGCTGCTCGGTTTATTCCCTTGAATTCCATCAACTTGTGACTCTACACTTCTTTCCTTATCATCATGAGCAGGTTCATCATCACCTTCTGCATTAACCTTTGGTATTTCCTTATGTACAGCATCACCACCTGAACTTTTTCCTTCTTTAGCTGTTGGAGAGAAATACTGATCAAACTTCCATTTTTCAATCAACACAAACTCCTCTGCAGATCCATCCTTCTGTGCTTGTGTACCTGCATTAAGGTTAGTTTGTGTACCTGCAGACATGTGAGTAGTACCTGCAACAACTGGTTGATAATTCATACTTTTGGTTAAAGAATCAATATCAAACATCCAGTCAGGTCCTTTTCCATCAACATTAGGTGTGGTTTCTCTAATAGTCACATGTAAATTTTCAACTACATGCCCAGTCCTTTGATTAAAAACTCTAAAAGCCTTACTTTCAGTAGAGTAACCAACAAAGAAACCTATGTCTGCTTTCTCACTAAACTTTCCTAAGTGGTCAATGGTGTTCAAAATAGTAACAGGACACCCAAATGGTCTTAAGAAACCTATCATAGGTTTTCTACCATGCAATAAACTCATAGGGGGTCTTGTTATGAGGCTTAACTATCTTAGTCCTATTCTGCACATAACAAGCAGTGTTGACTGCTTCAGCCCAAAAGATAGTGGGTAACTTAGACTCTGACAACATAGTTCTGGCAGCTTCAATTAATGTCCTATTCCTTCTCTCAGCCACACCATTTTGCTGAGGAGTTCTAGCTACACTAAATTGTCTAGTTATACCCTTTTCCTCACAGAACTGATTCATCACCTTGTTCTTAAATTCAGTTCCATTATCACATCTGATGACTTTGACCTTATGATTAAATAGGTTTTCTATCCTGGTAATAAAAGCCTTAAGAATGCCTGCAGTCTCATCCTTAGAAGCTAAAAAGAATACCCAAGTGAACCTACTATAGTCATCAGTGACCACTAAACCATACATCTTTTTATTTAAACTATTCACATATGTAGGTCCAAATAAGTCCATGTGTAACATAAACAAAGGTTCAGTTATAGAATTCACCAATTTGGACTTACAGGAAGCTCTATGTTGCTTTCCCATCTGGCAAGCAACACAAACTTCAGGATTCTCAAAGGCCTTTGAAGGCAATCCTCTGACCAAGTTCCCTTTCACCAACTTGTTCATAGCCTTGTAGTTCAGATGCCCAAGCCTTCTGTGCCATAGTTTGGATTCATCAACAGTGGCTTTGGCAAACAGACAAGTCAAATCTCTTTTAGGAATAATATTCTTTATATCCACACTGTATATATTGTCATGTCTAGGGACTTTAAGAAGAACCAATTTATCATCAGGTATCTTATAGTCAGGAGACAAAACAAGACACTCAGTGTCGGTAAAAAGAACAAAATTCTTCCTGTCACACATTTGTGAGACACTAAAAAGATTAAACTTGAGACCATTCACCAAATACACTTTCTCAAAATCCAACTTTCCAGTTCTGATGATGCCTTGACCAACTATTTTACCTCCTTTAGGATCATTTCCAAAGGCCACATAACCACCATCCAAAGCTTCAAAATTCTCCAAGTTGCTTTGGTCTCCAGTCATATGTGAAGAGCATCCACTATCAAAAATACATTTGTCCTTTAGCTCCTTTTGTAGATTGCCCTGCACAAAAAGTAAGAGAATTAGTTTCTCTTGGGGACCCAAGCCATTACTGACTTGGATCTACCTTGTGCATCAAAGTAGTCAAATTTCTTCAACTGCATTGGTGCACTGCTGTGTCTGAGAACATGATCTAAAACTTTAACTTTTGGTTTCCAGACCCAGCAAGCTGAGGCTTTAACAGCATAAAAATGGTTGCCCACAACAGTATCAGTCACAACTTTAGGCAAAACAGCAGAGTCTGCCTGAACAGCAGAGTTTGCTGGAACAGCAGGGTTTGACTGAACAGCAGAGTTATCTATATTCTTCTTTATGGACACATTTGGGGCAATAGGAGAGATAACTCTTGAAGTACCATCTCTCATCAGAACTTCCCTAGGAACCATGTTTCTTTTGGGATGTGGGTGAGTCTTTCTACCAAAGTTTCTATGGTTCACCCTTGTATATTGGTTCCACACTGGTTTTTGATAGTAATAACACTCATCTTGCAAATGTTCAAAACTACCACAACTATAACATGCCTTTTTAAATAGTTGAAAATCAGTCCCTAATTTTTGTGAAACTAGGTTGTTCCAATTTCTCTGGTTTCCCCTAGGCAAGTTATTAGTTCTCTTAGGATATACTCTAGGTGTATTGTCAAACTCAGCCATCTTCCTAGAGATACCTTTACCTAGCTTAGGCTTAACAAACTCAACCTTTTTAGCTCTAGGTACTTGTGATTCAACAACAGCAGGAATTTCTTTCTTTTTGTTCTTAGAGGTTGAATCAGATTCTACAATCCCATCATCACTGTCAGACTCCCAATCTTCAATCAGGGGTGGTTGCTCATACTTCTTTAACTCAACCTTAGGTGACTCTTTGTTAGTTTCACAAGTTTCTTCTACAGGTTTACTAGTTTCACCTACAGGTTTATCCCCAGACTCAGATATGAAAGTCAATGTCCTAGTAGGAGGGGCATGAGCACTAAGTTTCTTAGGGTGAGCAACAGCATTGTACCCTAGTCCACTACCTGAATCAGCAAAGTGCCTTCCTATTGGTTTACTAAGAATGTCAGTAGCAAATTGTTGTTTTTCTATCCTAACAACATGTTTTTCAGTCTCATTCTTAGCTAAATCTCTAGCCTGTTCAGCCTCCTCTACTTTTCCCATAAGTACCTTAATCTCATCTTCTTTCTTAATAAGCTCATTTTTAAGAATAGTGATTTGATCAAGATATTCAATTTCAGCCTTTTTATAGAATTCCAATTTCTCTTCTAAATTCTTTAAACCATATTCATAACTGAGATTGTCTAACTTAAGTATTTCATTTTCCTTTTTAAGATTTCCATTGCTAGACTTAAGTTCATCAATTTTATCTGAACATGATTTAAAAGAACATGATGATTCATTGGATACCTCAGAGTCTGATCCAGAAGAAGAAGAAGAATAGGCCATAAGAGCAAAGTGTTGAACTTGAGATTCCTCTTCAGCTGCCAAAGCATAGTTAGGACCATCTTCAGCATGCTCACTCCAATCAAACTCTCCAAACCCATCACATGACACCATAGCAGCAGCAGCAGCATCAGGACTTGACTCTTCAACAGTAATCTTCTTGGTATCTGCAATGTTTCTTTTGGGTGCTTTGCATTCCCTTGCAAAGTGTCCCTTCTTTCGACAATTGAAACATTCAGCCTTTGACTTGTCAAATCCCACATTCCTGTTTCTTCTGAACTTCATCTCTTTACCAGTTCTCTTAAGAAACCTCCTTGCCCTCATAGTTAGCATTGCATACTGCCAATGCATATCCATTTCTTCAACATCATCAGGATCAAGTTCATCCAGATCTTGAGGCATGACTGAAGTACTAGTAGTAAGTTCAGCCAAATAAGCACAAATAGCAGCATCACTGATGGTGTTGGGGTTAGCAGAGTCAGCAGCAGAGACATGTGAACCAACAGCAGGAGCAAAAGTACCAGCAGCAGAGTGCTCTTGATGACTACCAGAAGTCTTGTTGCTTGAGGAGACAAAGGCAAGATTATTAGTGGTAGAGGATGAGCTTGAAAATCCTTTAACTTCTGATTCATACACCTTTAAGTTGTTGTATAGATCATCCAATGTCATAGTATCAAAATCTTCCTTATGCCTCCAAACCACTGTATGAGTGTTCCACTCAGAAGATAGACTTCTCAAAAACTTTAGATTGACATCTTCTTGAGATGGTTCAATCTTCAACAGAGCCATCTGACTGGTTAACTTATGAAGTCGATCATAAGTTCCCTCAATGTTCTCAGAACTCATAGCAGAAAAAGTCTCAAACTGGTGCTTAAGGAGATTCTTTCTAGATTTCTTGGTAGCTTCATTCCCACCAAATCGAAGTTCAATAGCTTCCCACAACTCCTTAGCAGACTCAATATGATTAAAACTCAATTGATAATCATTAGGTATTCCCATCATGAGAATACTGTGAGCCTTAACCTCCAATCTTCTCTGAGCTTTCTCCTCACTAGTCTTGAGAGTCAAGACTGATCCAGTAGCAGTCTTGGTTTGCACCTTATCACCATCAAGAACAACTTCCCAGAGAGAGTAATCAACCATTCGCATGTATTGTTGCATCCTCATCTTCCAGATCTCATACTCTCCAGTCTTGAGCATGGGAACTCTTGAAGCAGTAACCATGTGAGTCGAATCGGAATCCATTGCTTGCTTTGATGATTAAATAGTTCTTTGTTTTGAATAATTCTTCTTGGTACCAGTTTCTAGATCACAAGCTCTGATACCACTTGTTGATCCCAGTTGAGCTTCACAATCTTATTAACTACCTTAGATAAATCTAAAGTAATCGGTATAGAAACTGATCTTAGGTTGTATATCAAATATTATGCGGAAACTAATATTTGATCTTAAGAAGAAAACACAAACGGATTATCCAACAACACTTCAATTATATTAATAACGATTGCTCTGAATAGCAATAGGGTTACAAGAAACCTTGAAGTGAAAACAATAATATGTATGCTAAGATAATTAATCAATCGACCTATAACTCTAACCCTAGAACCTCCTTTTATAGCATAAGGAGTCCTAGTCGGTTTACAAGACTTCCTATACAAGTAAAATATTCATACGTATCTTTTCTATACTTATCTTAACATACTTTACATAATTAATAAGCAATAGAGTAATCCTTCTAGCAGCAGAGTCCTCGTGAGCTAGCAGCAGAGTTACAATATGCCTATTATACCAAAACAGCAGAGTTATCAAAACAGCAGAGTTCTTATGCTAATCAGCAGAGTTACATAACTATCCGGCAGAGTTGTAATTCTCCAATCAGCAGCATTTCAGACCCAACATGTTGAAACATCAAGATATCATTCCTTAGCTTGGTAGTTCTTCCCGGTGGGAAAAACTGAGCAAGGAAGCGAGTGGTGAGATCATCCCAAGAGGTGATGGATCCTGCGGGTAGATGCTCTAGCCATTGACTAGCTTGGTCCCGCAGAGAGAATTGAAAGAGACGCAGTCGGGTCGTCTCTCGAGTGGCAACATCAAGGTCTATGGAATCAACGATTTTGAGAAAGTCCTTGAGATGTTGATTAGGATCTTCAGAACGAAGTCCATGGAATGCGCATCCGCTTTGCACCAACCGGATGGTGTCGGATCGCAAGGGAGTGACATTGGCTCCTTGAGTGAGCTCAATGGTGTTTCGATAGCCATGGTGGCTAGGACGGGAGTAGTCTCCTAAGGTACGGGCTCTAGGAGGTTGTGGTGGTTGGTTGTTGGGATCAAGGATATTACCATCTTCCATGATGTCGAATGGTAATGGTTACGAACAAAGAAACGAAGAAAAAAGATAGACTAAAGAAAACCTAGAAAAATAAAATAAAAATCTCACTAGAAAGGAATCTAGTGAGTAGACCTATAAAAATAAAAATTCAACCTAAACAATAACTATTCCCCGGCAGCGGCGCCAAAAACTTGATGCGTGGTTTTGCAACCTTACAACAGGTTTTACCTCTCGAGGGATCTCAAGAGGCTTACAACCCCACCAGGCAGTGTACCTGACCGATGTAGTATAGTGTAGTGGTAAGTACGGGGGATTGATCGTTCTCCACAGGGAATAGTGTTCGTTAGGTATGAAAAACTACTCTAATAGGTCTAAGGGTGAGAGAAGATTCTTTTTATGTTTTTATATTTTTATGAAAGCAAGTAAAATCTCGGGTTTGAAGGAGTGGGCGGAATTAGTTGCTAGTCAACTAACCCAAATTACTACGGATGCAAATAAAATAAAATAACAGAAAATGAAAAGGGTTGTGAAACTTATGTGGAGAGAAATGTGTTTACTTAGATTTCCTTACTCCCTAACTATCTTTTACCGGTTGATTAGTGTGTATTAATCGCGTGGATGACGGGTGTATTCCTTAATACCAATCGTGGGGTGGCGTACGTACTTCCCCAACTCTACAAGCTCCTACTTCACTCCTATGTCGAGCCGGCTAGGAAGCTCCTAACATGGGATCACTAGAATTCGCTCATGCATTAAATACAACCATAAAAACCTTAGTACGCATTGGTTCATGTTTTTTAAGACGTTCAAGCAAGTTACCGAATAGGAAGTTAGCCAGTTTTCTTAAGCCTAACATCGATGAACAATCATCCAATACAATTAATAACACACTAATAACCAATAATCAATAGCTAGGTTTCATTAGATCTAAGCAAACACAAGATAAATCTAGCCTAGCATGTTAATCAAAAGACAAGAACAAGATATAATCAAACAACACATAGACATATTGATTGATTAAATGAACACTTATCTTCAATTAAACATGGGAGATCCAAGGGTATGAAAACCCTTAAAAATGGCAGAAATTCGTCTTAGGGTTTCTCCTCCAAAATTACACACAATAAGTTCCACTCCAATGACAAAAAATTGCAAAACTATATATAGAGTTTAAGGGCTGACGGCGTCACGTTATAGATCCTGACGCCGTCACCTCGCCGCTTTTAGGGTTCCCGGATGGCCTTCCTGACGCCGTCCCTCTTTAGTGCTCCAAAATCCGCTCTGGCCTATCAAGGGGTGACGCCGTCAGAATTGAGCTTGACGCCGTCCCTCTTTAAGTTAAACCATGATGGCCTTGATCACTTCAAAGGGTGACGCCGTCAGATTTTTCATGCAAAATTCTCTGGCTTATCATGAGTAATTTTCATATCAACCTCTTTTGCCAAGCCATGACGCCGTCTGGGCCAATCCCTGACGCCATCAAAGGTACTTTCCAGCATAATTTTGAGACTTTGCCGTTTTCTTCACTTTTATGCTCCAAAAACGTCCAAAATGCTTCCTTTTTCAGATTTCTTCTCAAAAGTACCTAAAATGACAAAAGGAATGATTTAGGGCAATATTTGATCAAATAAATACGATTTAGGGCTTAAATGACCCCCTAAAAGCGCTACACTTTTCGCTTCATCAGTTACCTAATTCGTTTTATAAAATAAGATTCCATATTGGTAGTAAATGCACTAAGCTAGATTATTGATACACCATTTCTTTCACAACATTGTGTTTTTTTTTAAGTGCTAAATAACTCGTCATCAGAAATCCATTTTATGTGACCTCACTTCCACACCGAGATGCCAAGAAATATTAACATACCGAACGACCATTGATACACAGTTTCCACTCATAAATCAGAAAACATAGGATCCAGTTGATTTAATTCAGGCCTCTAGAACAACAATTTAAGTCATAACACATCTTAAAACATGTTTGAATTTTCATAAATTCTTTTTATACCATTCTTACGATCTTGAGGTTACCGTTTCCTCTTGTTTTGAACTCCTTGAACCTTTTGATACTTGAACGTCTTGCTATATGATGAACTCTTTTGACTTGTTTTAAAACTTTTGGTAAAAAATTATACTTGAAACATTTAAGGTACTTGAACCTTTGGAACTATGTAAACCGCTTAAATTCTGGAATTATTTAAACCTTTTAAACTAATTTCCTTTTAAAGTACTAAATCTCTTGAGCTGTATTTGGGACCAAAAGTTGTATGGTCTTAATTCCTTAATATACTTGATCATTTTAAATCATTTTGGTTAAAATTGTATACACATCTATTCACATAAAGAGTGTGAGCAAAACGCACAATCCTGAAAGCAATTCTGAAAAGAAAAACCAAACATCATGTCCTTATGTTATTTTACTCCAAAGCAGTTAGGATCTTGTATCAGTAGAACCTAGACCGCGGATTTGACTAAGATCGAGGAAATTAAGAAAGGTTTGCACTATCAAGTTATCATCATTAAGAGAGATATAGCAACTTAGAAGAAGTAAGAATTCTGATTATAGAATTTCGTTAAAACCCAAAACGTAGAAAATCAAATTCGACACAAGTATCCACACCTTTTTACCGACATCACCTCAGAAACCAACATGAACTGAATTCAGGGACTGAATTCCTTTAACGGTGGAAGACTGTGACAAACCGTATTTTCAGGTCAAAAATTTAACTTTGAAATTTTATTATTCATTCCCGAAAAAGTTACTATGCATTATCGTAGTTTTTACTATTCACTATTTTCCGAAAATTTGATTTTTCGAGTATTAATTTCAAGAAACTTTTAAAATTTAATCGCATAACCTAGAAACATCATTTGGTGCACAAAATATAGACTAGAGTTAGTCTACATATTGCCAGTGTCATCATATTCATTTTAGGTCTTGCATGTGTTTGCATTGTGTTTCATTCACATTTATTTATTTAAATAAACGCTTTTACACGATTTTCGTGCATGAACAATATCCCCGATACTCCCCACAATGGTTCCAACATATTTGTATACTCATTACAATGTTACAAAAATTCTAGAGCTATTTTACCCGGTGTTTTAAATTCATTTATTATATATATTCTTAAACATATATATTTACGATAACTTAAGTTTTTGCGAAACAATACTTATTTTAAACACCCGATACTTATACAATATATATTTCCATAATTTTTATAACTTTATTACACTCTATTTTGTCCCACTAAAATTTATTTCTAGCTAACTTAATACCTAAATATATATAATACATTATATATACAAAATATCTAAGATATTTTAGAGACAAAATCTTACAAAATCAAATCAACCAATGCCTCCCCCCATTTCTTCCATTCTCATGCCATACACCCCATCACCAATCACTTGTATTTACCATTTTACCCTTTTATTAAATTACCAAAATGTCCTTTTTGGCACTATAAATAGACGATAAAAGCTAGCTCATTTGGTTACTTTTAAAATTCACAAAAACACTCTCATTTCTCTCCATATATTCGGCCAAGGTGGAAAAACAAGGAAGAAATATTTGGTTTTTGCTTAAAAGTGCTTATTTAGTGCTTATTCGGGTTTATAAACAAGTTACAAAAGGTTTTGGAGTTATGCACGGGTTCTATTGTTCTAGTTTCTATCACAAATCCATCATATTCAAGTAAGATTAAAAGCCATTTTTATACTTTTATTTATGTATTTTTATACATTTCTTATGCTCATTTATGCATTTACTAAGTTTAAATATTTATTTAAACTAATTTCATCACCTATATCACCTATATACATGTTCGTGGGATTTTTTCATGTTTTTATTTTATTTTGGAACTATATAAATTGTTGAAGAATTGGTGGAAGAGATTAGGATAGATTTGGAATTGATTTAGAATATTGAAAAATATACGCGGAAGCACAGCCCAAATTTCTAATTCTTAGAAAATAAAGTTATTTTTACAAGGATTTAGTTACAAAAATAGAAAATAGATTTTCTAAGGAAAACGTGGTCGTTTGAATGGATAAAAACGGATTTATGACAAATAAAATACGAGTTTTCTAAATATATTATCGATAACTATTCTTCAGAAAAATAAATAGTTTGTTGTCCAGATTTTTATCATGGTAAAACTAAGCTTTAAACGAAAAAACGAGTCCCTGAGTCCTTACAATGTGTTAGTACTTTTAAATACCTTCACGGGGATAGGTAGAACTTTAAAAACCGAGCTATAACGAAGAAGTTATGACTTAACAAAGATATCGACGAAAAATATTATTTTGACAGCTTTCTATTTGTGAATTGTAAACTGTTTTTATTTTTAGAAATGAACTTTGGACACTTTAGGTGCGGTTTTGGATAAAATGTCATAAACGAAAGTTGTGATGTTTTGGTTACATACTTTAGTTGAGTCGGAAACTTTTCCAAATGTATATTATCGAAACATTCATATCGTAGTTATGATACATACTTGCTAAAAATCCCAAAATGTATTATTTTGACTATTTCTAAGGATTTCCAAAGTAACGTTATTTTACAACTAAACCTGCAAACAAACATGTACGGGTGATATAACATTTTAAAAATTACATACACGTCATTTTTGCACTACTACCTAAAACACATTATCACTTTAGGTTGCGGTTAGAGCATCGCGCATCGTTTTCCATGCACACTTGTAAAGCGTTACTTATTGCTTGAGGTGAGTTCATGGCCCATATTTTACTTGTTTTGAAATACTTTTTGGGGAGAATACATGCCCGTTTTTATCTAAATGCAATACCTGTTTTACTTGAATATGCTACTTGTTTACTCAAACCATTACTTGCTTTATTTATGAATTTATCGTTTACTCGAATGCGTTATGTGTTCACATGTTACATACTTGATTCTTTTTACTCATGGAGACAAGCACTTTAAACGATTATGCATACTTAACCGAGTGAACCGGCTCAACTGCTATATACATACATGACCGAATGGACTGGTCACATAACCGAATGAACTGGTAACATGACCGAATGAACTGGTTACATGACCGAATGAACTGGTCACATAACCGAATGAACTGGTCAAACAAACTTTAAATCTTGTGGTCCATATATTACTTATTGTTTACTTAAATCTATGAACTCACCAACCTCGTGTTGACACTTTTTAGCATGTATTTTCAGGTTCTTAAATTATTAGCCTACCTTTGGCGGCTGTTGGCATGGCATGGCATGGTTATAGGATCACGATACTCTGATATCCATTTGGGAACCACTTTATTTCTTTTATGGGCCTGAATTTCAGCATTTCATTGAATGATGTAAAACTAAATACTTTTGATTATAAACTTCTTCAAAACGGATACGGTAAATCCGTTCTCTTTACTCTGTGTTGTGGTACCAATTTAGTAGCACCCCAGCGACATCATCTTCCGCTGCGACCCATTTCTGGGGATGTTACAAAAATGATGGAGGGGTTGATTAGAATGTTGACCAACATCTTGTCAAACAACCTTTGTCTGATCCATTAAATGAAAACAAAACAAATGTGCCATCAAACCAAACTCTCGAGTTTAAAAATACTTGTCTCAAAAAGACCATTGCCCAGTTTCAAAAAGATTTTTCAAAACTAGAGGCACATTGCATCTCACTTGAACTTTAATTGCAAAACGAATCTCTAACTTTGGGCAACAATGGTCAATTTTTGAATGAACAAAGTAAACATATGGATACATTAGTTAAGAAAAATGAGCTTTTAAAAGGTCAAATTCAAGCAAAGGTGTTTGCACATGCTGCATTGCAAAACAAATTAAAAAGATTGACTGGCCAGAGTGTGGATACTAAGTTTGCAAAGCCATCAAAATTGGGGAAACCACCTCTACAACCTATTAGAAAACAATCAGTGGTTAGACAACGAACTGCATTTAAATCTGAACGACCTAAATTTTCAAAATCTCGGTTTGCCTCCCAAGTTGTTGAGAAAAATGATTTGACAAAACCAGTCACTCCACATTCTTGGCCTAAGGAAAATGCATCTGTTTCTACTAAACCTTGACACGTGATTATACCTGGCTCATCTATGATTAGTTCAAAAACAGTGTCTAAACCGAGCATTAAAAGTAAAGAGTCTTATGGCATAAATGACATGTACAAGAACTATGATCTAGAAAAAGCTAGGAAAAATGCACTACTTTAAAAAGACATAATTCTAGGATCAAAACCTTGTGTGATGCCTTCCACTGTATTACAAAACACTGCTAGTAATAGCAAACCAAGACCTAGGAGCTCTCTACAAACAAATAGGAATTGGCTAGCATCTAAGAGTAGTTGCGTAAACAATCATGATGTGCAAAGAGAAGCCCAATCTAGGAATTCAAAGTCTTTTTCAAAATCAAAACAGTTTTCAATCACGTGTAAGGACAAAGCTAAACTTCCTGTTTTCAACAAAAATGCTAAATTTGTCTGTCCTAAATGTCAGAAATGCATCTTTCAAGCTAATCATGATGTCTGAGTTTCAAAATATCTTCAAGAAGTGAATTTACGTGCAAAGGCACAATCGACTAAGAAAAGTAAACCAAACAAACCCGTTGAACCAAAAGACAAGATTCAGAAACCTAAGAAGTGGATCATTATATGACGTAGGTTTTCTCAACCAAGTGATGCTCCCACATCCCATTCCGCTGCACCTGAAAAGAAAACATCTCCTAGTCTAACCTTAGGTGGGTAGCCATGGGTAGAATTTTCAAAACGATTGGTCTTAGGTGGATTCCTACAGGAAACATTTTAGACATGTGCACCAAAACAAATGTGAACTCTACAACATCTATCCCTGAGGCGAGAAAGAGAACCATCAAAATCGTGTGTTCAAGTGTCAAGAAGATAATTGACACTACAACTTTATGCTTCTAACATTTGGAACCCAGTTACACTTGGGGGTCCATGTTCTCTATTTTGTCTCCTCCTACTTTCTTTACAGATACAACAGGGATGGCTTCGGAACAAATCAGTTACGGACCCGAGCTTAATGGTATGGCTTCTGAGCAAAACAGCTTAGGACCCGCAACCAACCGTCTAAATTTTCCTGATCAATCAGCTGCACCACCATTGGAACTTAATCGTCAACAATTGGAAACCTTGTTCTCTCCACTGTTTAATGAGACTCTTGAATTTCGTGCTACAGATGTATCAAATGTTTCCGCTGCACAACCTGATAATATCCCAATTCTCGATACATCTGAACCAACAACAACAACCGTTGCTACAGATGCACCTCCAATTGGCTCTCCAACAAAAGAAGAACAAACTGCTTCCAACAACAATGAGACAGTTGATGATCAACAAAACCAACAAGTACCCGCACCAGCAGATTATGACGACAATGATTTCTTTAATCCATTTGCTCCAGCTCCAACTGTTCTAGATATTGAAGAGTCGTCTTCACGCAATTTGGATCCGTCTAATATGCATACTTTCTACCAACATCACCCTTCGACACTAACTTGGACAAAAGATCACCCTTTTGTAAACGTTATTTGGCAACCCGTCTGCTCCAGTCATGACAAGACATCGACTTCATACCGACGGTGAAACCTGCATTTATGCTCTCACAGTTAGTCATATTGAACCCAAAAACATTAAAGAAGCAATGACATATGACAACTAGATCGAATCAATGCAAGAGGAATTGAATCAGTTCAAACATATTAAGGTCTGGGAATTGGTTGAACGACCAGATGGAGTCTATGTTATTGAACTAAAATGGATTTGGAAAAACAAAGTAGACGCTAAAAGTACGATAATTCACAAAAAGTCTCGATTGTTGGCTAAGGGATTTCGTCGGAAAGAAGGTATCGACTTTGAAGAATCATTCGCTCCAGTGGCTAGACTTGAGACACTTCGAATTTTTCTGGCATATGCGACACACAAGAATATCACCATCTATCAAATGGATGTGAAGACAACATTTCTCAATGGTCAATTACGTGAAGAAGTGTATGTCAGCCAAACAAGCCCCACGGGCATGGTATGATAAGTTGTCAGCTTTCTTGATAGCCAATCATTTTACAAAAGGCTCTGTGGATCCAACGTTGTTTACTCAACGTCACGGGGAGGACATTTTTAAATTGTTCAAATTTATGTTAACTGACATTATTTTTTGGTTTAACTAAGAAAAAGTTTTCAAATGTTTTAGTCAAACTAACGAAACCAAATTTTGAAATGTTCATGATGGGTGAACTAAAGTTCTTCTTAGGACTCCAGGTTCATCCATCACCCCGTGACATCTTTCTCTGTTAGTCCAAATATGCTCTTGATATATTGAAGAATCATGGTATGACTACTTACAATACTTCTATGTCAGCCACACCACCAACGCTAGATGCTGATTTACATGGGAAACTTGTTGACCCTACCAAATACTGCATTATTTTTTTTGGGTCTCTCGTGTATCTAACAACTAGCAGACCAGACACAGTCTTTGTTGTCTATCTTTGCCCCCGTTATCAGTCAAGACCAACTGAACAACACCTCGGTGAGGCTAAAAGGATCCTTCAATACATAAAGAATACCATTCACTTAGGACTCTAGTATCCGAAGGATTCTGTTTTTGGACTAATAGCTTCTTTCAGATAATGATCACGCAGGTTGCTTAGATACTCGCAAAAGTATTTCTAGTGGTCTTCAGTTTCTAGGTGATAAATTGGTATCTTGGCAGTCAAAGAAACGGGATTGTACATCATTGTTTTCCACAAAAGAAGAATATGTAGCTATGTCCGCCTGCTGTGCTCAAGCCATCTGGATTAGTACACAACTAATGGACTACGGTTACATATTTGACAAGATCCCGATGTATTGTGACTCCGAAAGTGCAATTGCAATCTCGTGCAACACTGTTAAACGCTCCAAGTCGAAGCATAATGATCTCAGATATCACTTCATCAAGGAGCATGTCGAAAAGGATACAGCTGAATTTACTTTGTGGGTACTCAATACCAATTGGTAGATTTATTCACTAAAGCACTACCTCATTCAAGGTTTGCTGAATTAGTCCACCAGATTGATATGCGGTGTTTGACTCCAAAAGATTTGGAAAATTTTCTCAAACTCAAATGATCAAGTCAAACACCAAAACACTTTGTAAATATTATTTAAAAAAAAATCATCTTTTAAAGTGTGCAAACATCATATCCTCAAAACATGTTCCTCATACGTAACTTTTTCAAAATTCAATCAAGGGAACATATTTTGAGGGGGAGAAATTTTCACAACATCATGAAGTTTGCACACCTTATCATAAGTCTTCAATAAAAATTGTTTCATCATCATTCGTATTAAAAACTCATTTTCAAAAGTTCTATGATCTCTCGAATTAAAATGTGCAAAAAGGTTTCACAAAATAAATGCTAATTCGAGGGGGAGAAATGAAATTTTTCTGCAATGATCCCAAGTTAACCATGTGTTGGATTTCAAATGAAAAAGTAACTAACCTTTAATGAGTAAAGTACACAAAAGTCTTAAACATAGGTAAAAGGACCATGCATGAAAAATAAAACAGGCTCAGGGACTGCAAGTGTCAAACAGTCAAACTTTACTCTGCACTTAGTGACACTAATAAATGCTTCCACGAATGTTCTCAAAAGTATCACACATAATCAAAAACCTCAACGAATCAGACTAACGATTTTTTTTATCCTCGATCTTTTTTCACAATTGAGAGTTTCTAATTTCTTCATGATTGTTGTCTAATCGTTCCCTAAATGTTTCAAATGATTTCAACGGTCAAAAAGGCATAATCAGAAACTAGGGTTTATGTAATTATCAATTGGGGCATTTCTTTTTTATGTGTTTTTAGTCTAATCAATCATTTCATATAGCCTTAGAGAACACTAAAGAATGCTCGATTGGTGTGTTTGCATGATTAGAAACAACATAGGTTTGAAATCAAGTGATTTAGGGATTAAGATGTCGATATCTTTGCAGCTACTGCTAGGACGTTTGTTTGTACAATATTCATGCATTATGATGCTAACATGCGTGCAAAGTCTCAAATCATAACCCCAAACCATGATAATAATCGCAAAATTTCAAGTGAAAGAATGAATTAATCTGTGATCTTGTGTGTTAATTTGAGAATCCTGAGCACTTAGGAAGATTTAGAATGAGTTTTTAATTCATCTGTATGCTTGTTTGTGCCTGATGCATTTTCTTTGTGCAAGTACATGTCATCCCAATTAAAAGTCAAAATATGTTTCGTCAAAATTTCAACAATTGTCAAAATGTTTCTTATGAAACATATTTTGAGGGGGTGAAAATGGTCAACTATTACAAAACTAGTTCGTTCATGTAGTTGCATATTTTCAAATCATTGAAAACCTGTGATGCTCATGATCTCTGCTGCACCGATCTCTCGTGAGTGTGTTTTTTAAAGTATAAAATTAACTAGATATTATCGTGCGGTGTTTGAGGCCTTACGACTCAAATGAGAGAGGTCAAAGGGCTAAATGTGTCAAAAGGCTAAACTTGAAAAAGGATTCAAATGATGAGAAACGTGTTTTTCAAACTCTACACTCTCGTTTTACACCGGTAAAATAAGTGTGGAGACCAAAGCATAGTCGTTCAAAACCTTTCAAATTTTCAAAATATGGAATACTTTCATTGCCATATGAGAATGAATCTGCTTTGAACACTCCAAATACCGGAAGGTTTCCATTTATCACAACAACAAATTTTCTAAACGAAACACTGAGTTTCAACAACAAATGGAAATCTTCCTTTTCTGATTTCAAAACTCCAAAGAGAGACACCGGGTTTCTTAAACAATTTTTCAACAGAAAAAGAGTTTTTAATTTCCATTGATTCCACGAGTGTTATTTCAAAATGAAACACCGGTTTTCAGTCCTCGTTGGAATTCAATATCTTCGGATTGACACAACCTACAAATGGATTTTAAAATTTGGTAAACCTGTTGGCGCCGTGCTTAATTGGGTTCCCGAAGTTGTCGTCTAATCTGATAATCATGCATTCTTTGTTTTATAATACTTGATTGTGTTTTCTAAAACCTTGAGCAGAATCATTTCACGAATTTTCAAAAAGTATTTTTTTTTCAAAATACGATTTAGAGTTCTGCTCATGAAGACTATCCCTCGAATAAGTTAACATTATTTGAGGGGGAGTGCTTTGTTAAAAAGAAAACAAATTTTGTATTAAAACAATGGCTTGTGCACATATAACAGTGCACAACCCGTACCTTGTAAAGAAAGGACCCTGAGGTACGCTTCAGTCCCTCAATCCTAATATAAGGAGTGAAAGCTTCTTACTTTTGAGTAGAATTAATCAAAATTTTGATAAGTTTTTCAAAATTTTGCTCAAAAGAACAAGTATTACCTCTCGTGTTTAAAACCTCAAAAAGTGATTTCACTTGTTGAGGGGGAGTACTTGAAACAAATCTTTGTTCTAAAACAAAAAGTTCTTGTTAAATTCTTTCCACAAACCTCAAAAAAAATATTTTAATCAAAATATTTTCCAAAAACAACATCAATATGCTATTTTTGAGGGGGAGAATAAAAAATGTGATTAAAATATGAGTGTGAAGTATGAAATCTCGCATGAGCTCGACTCAGATTTTACCCAAGAATTGATGAAACTTAACTGTCATTAATCGAAAGGACTTGTCCTGGACGGGTAATAACTTCAAGCTGGTCTAACCAGTGATGTAAGCGTGTCTCGAATAGGACTTGTCTGAGTAGAGTGTACCATTTCGAGAGATTTTCTTTGAATATGACCAGGACGGGTAATAACTTCAAGCTAGTCTAACTAGCGATATAAGCATGTCTCGAATCGGTCATGTTCACTGAAAATCAATCAATTCAAAAGTGCAAACTCCACCCAACATGTGCAAATTTATCTTAAAAACTTATGAGCACATGTGAAGGGGGAGTATTTCTGCAAAAAGCAAAACTCTCAAGGTGTTAACAAAATATGTTTTATAATCATAAACACTTTGAGAGATTTTCAAATGAATGGTTTATGGCAATATAGGATAGTCATGGAGTTATAAGGTGACTAAGATTAGGAAATACGTCCTATGATCCGCCAGAACCGAAGGGATCTACCCAGGGACAATACCAATAGTTTAGTACTAGAAGTCCTTAGGTATGATTGTAAAAAAGAGTAAAGAAATGAAAGGAGAAAGAAGGGTTGAAGAATTAAAAAGAAAAGTAAATGAAAGGGTGAAAAGAAATAGCCCTCCAAATGTTCAACCTTAAGGCAGAAACCGGGTTCAATTCATATGCTACTGGATGTCACTACGGTGACACCGGTATTGAAGACAAGCCGTCATGGATCCAGTGACGCACTGCACTAAACCTTCTAGCCACTCAAGTGTGCCTCAAAAGATACTTGTTTCATTTTTCACGGAGAACCTCGCATAATCTATCGACCTCTCACTCCGACATGTGTTGATATTGAAAAGGAAGCACTCTGCTCCATGCCTCCGACGACCAAAACCAAAATGCACTAAACCGAGTCTAGAGCCGCGAGATACATCAAAAGATCTCTTAGGAACACTTAATATTTTTACACTGGTTGTTCAACACTAAGGACACCAGTTGTAAATAACAAGATTCCTACGCAGATCTTAGCAATCTGACAAGAACATTCATGAGGGAACTCACAATTGTGATTCTCAATGATAGAATGGAAATTCCTGCCATGTTCAACATCAAACAGCCCTGACAGCAGGTCACTTCGGTAATCCCTTGTGGGTTACGCTTAGTGTTTGCAGTGGTTTCAAACGGTCTACAGTCGTGGAGTGATACTTCGGTATACTTCAGCGGCTCACCCTGAATCGCTGATACACTTCGGTGTATCTGTGTAAGCCCTCTTGGGGGCATCCGATTCAGGAACGGCCTTGGCAAGGATTAGAGAAAGTTTTCACACTATGCTGTTAACGATCTTGAAGTCTAAACTTGTAAGTGCCAGATGCTTTATTGCTAACTGTTTTTCATGCAGGTACTTATGGAGATCGGGATTTCCACCACCACCATTACCATCATGCATATATTAACATCACAAAGAAAGTTCTCACAAAGATCGAAGGGAAGCAAACGTTCAAAAGTCAAAGATCAAAGCTAAAGAATGAGAATTACTTGAAGTATAAAGATCAAAGTCAAAATAAGTATGAGCATGGTGGAAAAGACGTAAAGACACTGGAATTAAAGACGTTGATGTAAGGCAGATCACAACATTATCATATCACACATAATAAGAACAAAGATACGTAAGACGTCAAAGCCAAAGAAGCAAAGAAGACGTTAGACGACCTAAGTATTGAAATGACCAACCCTTAGGGGGGATTGTTGGGATTACGTGTAATCATTATAAAGTGTCGGTCATTTAATATATGTATTAGGTCATAAATTATTAGGCTTGTATGTTTATTACAAGGCCCGCACATGAAGCAAGCCCATGAGCGGCCTATTATGTGTTATTAGGGCAACGCCCCTTATGTTGTAAAGACTATAAATACCCCCTTCCTTGAAGGGTGAGGGTGTTGGTTCTTGGTTAATGTAACTTTCTTATTACACATACAAGTTCCATACCATTTTCTCTCTCTCTCTCTCTCTCTCTTACTTTCTCTCTCTAGAATCTATGTTGTGTATGATAATATTGTGACCGGGTTGCTGAGGTAAAGGCATCGATCCAGTAAGTTGCGGGAACATGAGCATTAAAGAGCATGGATAACCCGGTTTCAACAATATGCCGATGTTTTCTTTCCACACGACCATTTTGTTGAGGGGTGTGTGAGCAAGAAAATCGATGTAAGGTACCATTATCTTCAAAGATCTTGCGAACAGTTTGGTTAACAAACTCAGTGCCACCATCGCTTTGGAACACCTTGATCTTTCGTGAGCATTGGGTTTGAACAAGTTTGATGAAAGTAGGTAGAACCGTATAAAACCCGGTTTTGGTTTTGAGTGGATACAACCACGTAAACCTGGAATAATCATCAATAAATGCAACATAATACCGATAACCATCTTTGAAACAAATTGGAGCGGGTCCCCATAAATCATAATGAATCAGATCAAGAGCATGAGAAGAACAATCATAATTATTATTAAATGGCAAGCGTTTACTTTTAGCAAGTTGGCACGGACTGCAAATAATCAGATTAGGCAATAACGAAGTAACAGACAAAACACCTAACTTATTCAAAATCGAAATAACATCAAATGACACATGTCCAAGGAAAGCATGCCATAATTCATAAGACACCTTCTTGGGAACACATGTGGTAGAAACTAGAGCATGATGATCGTCTTTGAGCACATAAAGTCCATTCTCACAAGTACCTCTAGTAAGAACCTGTTTGTTGTTCCGATCCTGAATATGGAAAAACGGTTGAGAGAATAAAACACCAACCGGATAATTAGTGGTTAACTTGCTTACCGAGAGTAACTTTTTTGTAAGATGAGGAATAACAAGAACATCCCGTAAAGGAATGTTGGTTGATATAAGAGAAGAACCTTTATGTGTAATAGGAAGTGTGTGGCCATTGCCAATAATACACTAGCATTACCTTTGTAAGGTTCCGACTAATGTAGAGAGTATCTTGAAGAAGTCATGTGATCCATAGCTCCCGAGTCAACATGCCAATCAGGAGAGTTTGTAGTGACATGGCATTGAGCATGGAACGCCTTTGCTAAGGATTCATCTGTAGATGAAGCTTGAGTAGCATAAGAAGGAAGACTTGGGCATGAAGATGCATAATGACCATTGGTTCGGCATAATTGACAGTGAGGAGGACGACAGTTTGAACCACATCCTCAGCCACGTGAACTGGTACCTTGAGAAGAGAATACGCGACCACGACATTGAGAATTAGTACTATTCTGTTGCACATTAAAGGCAGCCGGTAGTGTTGCAGTGCCATGAAGGGATGAGAGAAATAACTCATGACTTTCTGCTTGTGAAATCATGTCACGAAACAAAGGTGCAGGTTTAGTAGCTCGTATGGCAGTAGAGAATGTCTCATACGAGGGCCCCAATGTTCAAAGAAACCAATGTATCTTATCAATTTCAGCAACCGGATAACCAATGGTTGAGAGTTGATCACAAATAGCTTTAAATTTCTGGCAAAATTCAGAAACTGGTGATGTACCTTTGGTGAGTTGACGTACAGAATCACGTAACGAATGAACGCGTTCAACAGAAGCATTGCTGTAAGCGGCTTCAAGTGCAAGCCATATCTGACGTGCTGTGGTGAGACCAAGAACCTCAGCAGCAGATTCTTTAGTGAGCGAAGCTTGTAAGAGAATGACCGCACGTTGATCAACCTCATTCCAACTGAGCAGGGCAGGGTTTGGCACTTGGTTTTCATCGACAGTAATGGTAGCAGATGGTGATGATGAAGTGCCATCAATATGACCAAGCAATTTTTGATAGGTGAAGATAGGAAGGATGTGATTACGCCATAAGAGGTAGTTGGTAGAGGATAGTTTAATGGTCATCATATGAAGTAGTGCGTTCATGGAGAAGGATGAATCATTTGAGGCGGCCATGGCCAGGGTTCCAGGAAAGAAGAAACGAAGGGAGAAAGAATAGGTGAAGGGGGAGGGTTAATAGGCTGATACCATGTAACAATATGATTTGATTTGCCTCATCAAATAATGAGGGAGAATATGTGATATATATAACAAAAGATTACAACTATCACTCCTATAATTAAAGAGATAAATTAGAATACAATTAAATGCACAGATTACTAATATCTACATACTATTTTAAGTTAATACGAACTGACCATCTGTAAAAGCATTAAAATCGCAACTAGACAGTTTGTAAAGGTGCGCTGCTTACTAAGAACAAAATAGTAATATAACATCTGTGGAAAACTAGAAGGGGGTTGAATAGTTTTACCGTTTTAAAATTTATTTGCTTTGAGTACATAGTGTGAATTCAACTAATGTAAATAACAAACAATAAATAATATGCAAGTAAAGAAAGAAACAATCAAACCACAACACGATTGTTTATAGTGGTTCGGTCTACAAGAACTCTTTTTCCTTGCCCTATTCCACTCCTCGAGTCTCCAACTCGAGTGTTTTTCTTCACTAATCGACAAGCTCCTTTAACCGGTGGAGAAAACCTTTACATGTCGCTTACATAATATTTCCGACACAAAGCTAGATGTCGAGTTCTTTTACAAGGGTACAACCACTCCCGTCACACTATGTATTTTGAGGACTAAAATACTAACCGATCACTACAGAGGATTTATGATTGTTTGGTTCAAACAATGATGTATGAACAACAACAATTCACACGGTGACAAACTAACAAGCCTTGCAATGCTTAGTTGAAGCTTGTAATGCTATGATCTTCTTGCTACAAAGAAGTTCACTAAAATGAAATATGAAAAAGTTAGATGTGAATGAAAGTATATATGATGTTGTTTACGCTTGTAAGTGATGAGGAAACAACATGGAGTGGCTTGCTATTTATAGGAAAAAAGCCTCAGCAAGCCACGGATGGGACGGAACCAAATGTAGGGTTCCGTCCGTGTACCTGTTTGTTTTCGCGGGGACCTGACAGAAAATCTCCAAAATTTTTATCAAATCTAATCAAAATATTTTCATATCTTTCCAATGATTCATTGATTAAAGATCTAAATAAGATATTCATGATATCTTCCAACGATCTTCAAAATCTTTCAAAGATCTCAAAGATGATGCATGCCATGATGTCTAGTACATTTCCCATTTTAGAATAACTATGAATATAAAAGTGAACTTTTAAAATGTATATACTAGTTAGGTGATGTTTTAACTTTGTGTTTATGAAAGACTTTATATTTAAAAGATTTTAACCATATTTATGTTTTGCTAAAATAAAGTTTATAATTGTCGTTAACAAAATATAACAAAGATCGTAAAATATAAATAACGATTTTAGACGATATTTGTATTAACAACCTCTAAATTTATTTATAAGCAATAAGATAAATAAAGTGCAAGTCTTTAAAAATATAGATTGAACTAATTTTATGCAACTTTTAAATCAAATTAGAATATTAAATTGTATAAAATGTGTGAGTTTTGAGTTTAATATTTTCTCCCCCTTTTTGTCAAAACAAAAAGAAGAAAAGCGTAGCGGAATGTAGTGCAAGTATAAGATGCATGAATTTTGAATGCTACAAAACAAGGGTTAGTTATAAATAAACCAAACCAACCATATATAATGTGTAACACAATCAACACATAATAAATATCACAACCAACACACAAATAATCGAACAACATTCATTTAAGTAAAATTCATTTTGAAAAAAGTCAAAATGATGGGACAAAAATGAATAAAAGTCCTATATCTAGAAAAGGAAAATGAAAAAATAAAAGTAATATGGAAATAAAAAAATCCTAAGAAAAATAGGAACATAAAGTCCTAAGATGTGAAGCTCCTAATGTGATCATATATTGTGGAGGATGAGAAAGAGCATTAAGACGCTCGAGGATGTGATTTAGAATGAACCTCATCTCGTTTTGGAGTTCATGAACCATTATTTTGGTTCTTTCACTAAGATGAGCGGTTCTTTCACACATGGAGCAACCATGGCGAGGGAAGTTTGGTGGTAGACTAGGTTCATTTGTTGGTGGTGGAACATTTGTTGATTGGAGGTTGGGATTTGGTGGAGCTATGATTGAAGAAAGCAAGGTGGTTTGTAGTTGCATAGCTTCATGGAGGTGAGAATCCACCATGTTGGAGAAGGCATAGAGGTGGTCTAGTTGATCATTGATTTCTTCTTGAGTTTGTGGAGGATCAATCCACAAGGACTCATCAATGTTCCTAAGAGTAGGTGAAAAGAGTTGAGGTTGTTGAGGTGGTGGAGCTTGGACTCCATAGAGTGGGCCATGGATTTCCCTATAAATGGGATGAAAAAGTAGAGGTTGAGATTGAGATGGTTCACAATTAAAAGGCTCATTGGGCATAAAAGATGTCTGCGGTTTTTCATGAGCGATACGCTCAATGGAAGCAAAAGACGGAAGAGGTGGTGGATTTGTTGATCTTGGTGGCAAGTCCTCGAAGTTGTCCAAAAAAGGATGTGGTGAGGTTGGTGGTGTAGCAAAGAGTTCTATGGGTTTAAGTTTTGGAGACTTGGGAGGTGATGGTAATTTGGGTATTTGAGATAGAGCGGGAGGTGGTGTGGTGACAACCGGTGTCTTTGTTGGTGGTGGAGTTGTTATGATGATAGGTGAAGGTGTTGGAGTGGTCAAATTTAGGAAGTTTTCATCACGGATAGGAGATGAGATGTTGAGTGGTGAAGAGTCTGATGATGATGAGTTTAGGTTGACAAAACAACAAGGTTTTACACTTATCCTTGCAGTTCTTCTAGGTGGTCTTGAGGGTGGTGAAGAGTTGGTTGATTTTGTCATTGTGAAAAATGCTTGAGATATGCAAAAATTCACAGGAAATGGTGGTGAAGGTGTGAGGAATGATCATCCTAGAGGTGCTAATTTATAGAATTCAAGATTCATGGAAGAGTGTGTTTGGATTTGATGTTAATCCATACAAAAATGGAGGTTTTTAACGATTTGGAAGTGTAGAGAAGGATGTCTAATCACCAAAGTCAATACAATGGAAAAGTGTTGAGTGATATAAGTGAGATATGTAGTAAATGAGGTGCAATCATCACAAAATCTTTCATGTGAGACACCCACGGATAGCAAGGAACCAAATTAAGGGTTCCTTCCTTTATGCAGAAAGGTTCCTTGAGGTAGTTTTGAGAAATTTCAAATTTTGGTGGGAAATGGTTTTCCTATTGGTTCAAGTGAACTAAGATTTCCTAATGTGAGTAAATATCAGTGAAAAGTATCCTAGTAGCAAAAATGAGTGATCTAGAGTGCGGGATTAAATGGAAATTTGAAAATTTTAAAAATAGTTACTGTTGGAAGGCGGAACCAATCGACAACACAGGCGGAACGATGAATTTGGTTCCGCCTGATCCGTCAGGCTAATTTTGGCAGAATCAAAATTTTGGATAGACGGAACCCTATTTTTGGTTCCGTCTGATTCGCCATGCCAAAATCCTTAACAGAGGGCAATTTTGAACTCCCGAACCTCGTTCAAATCCCGTAAATTTTCCTAAAACATATGTAATTAATTAGTTGTGATAAGAAAATAACAATAAAACAGGTATTAACACATGTACCAATATAGATCAAGCAGTGGCTAATAATTTCACTAATAATGTGAAAAAAATGGAAAAATGATAACATCAAGATGTTATCTACCTGCAAGATACGGTTAGTACACATAAACGTTCAAAGTTAAGTTATCATCCTAAGAAACAACAAATACACAATACATCATTGTTTTAAAGCAAATGTACCAAACGCTCATAAAGCCTCTCATTGCCTATCCAATTTCTTGTTGATCTTGGTGAGGAATCTTCCAATGCACTTGAACATTCCTTTTGTTTGCTTGAATTCTTCTGATGGATTTTCATTGACCGAAAGTTGTTGGAAGTAGTCAAGAGGAGGAAGCCTAGAGTTGGGAAGTCCATCATCCTCGCTCATTGATGATGATGATGAGGAAGTTGGAGGATGAGGACGTTTTTCTTGAGTCTTTGCTATTCTCTTATCACTTAATGGCACAAATATGTGATCAACAAGAGAGTAGTCAGGACAAAACCCTTTAGCACTGGGTGGAATGGGTGCAAAGGCTCTAAAGAGACGGGTGAGAAGCATCCCGTAGGGAAGAGCGATGGTTCCTAGCATGGGTATGTCAGCCATCCGTTTGGCAACATAGTAGGCTAAGTTGAAAGGTTGGTGGGTTGACAAGCTATAAAGCATGTAACACAGACAAGCATTGATGTGATCACGATTACCTATGGTACACAAGACATTACCCCTAAGGATTTCTTCCCATTTTTTGAATTGAGGCTTGAGTTCATTGAGTTCCATGCTAAATGGGTCTCGGTTGATTTCATTACCCGTGCGGGTTGTTCTGGTGTTTGAAGTTCTTGTAAGGAAAATATGTTCTCGGATTATTTCTTTGGCAACTAGAGGAGTATCGTATGGAGGCATACGATCAACGATTGAGTCAAGAATTGATAGGGACCATTTATCCGAGTAAAGGCATGTACCTTCACATGGAATTCCAAGGACTTCCGCAAATTGATTGAGAGGTATATTGAAGTCATTTTGGTTTACTTTGAATTATATTGACATGAGACCATGATCATTAGTTGTGAGAATTACACTAGCATAGAACTCGAGGACAAATCTAGGACAAATTTGTTCATTGATGTTTAGGAGACCATCAAATTTGATGGTTGCAAGTTCTTGGCGAATGTTTGTGCCTTCTAGAAAGGATGGGTCAATGGTTCTACCCTCATGAACGTAACGTTTTTCTAGAGCCTTAAAGATTTTGACTTGATCCAGAGTAAGTCCCTTAGTTTTGTGATGTTTGGGGAGGTAGTTTAGAGTGTCTTTGTGATCATAGAAGGTTACGGGAGGCATGATTGATCCTAGATACAAAAATTACATACTTTAGTCAAAACTAATGAGAATTTAGATATAATGTTCTAGTGTGTGCCTATATGAGGACAATGTGGAGGTGCGGTTATCTCGACTCCTTTTAATGCATAAAAAGAATTTCTTTTAGCAAATTTTGTAACAAAACGAGAGATAACCCAAACGCTCCTAATTTAATGTAGCTTCGATTGAATGTACCCGAAAATACATATTAGTTATGTACTTCCTTTAGCATTCAAGAGACATTATGCAAATGATGTTTTAAACATAACGTTTTTATTTGTATGAACAATGTGAAAAGTTATTTATCCTAATTGTGAGAAGATTTTTACAAAAATTTGACATGGGGTTTTTAGCAAATCGTGATAATGTCTTACAAGATGCAATTCTTAACTGAGGGAAACATGATTAGTTATGTAATTTAACAAATGTAATTCATGATTTATCAAAAAGATGCATAATCCCCAAGTTTTGGTTTTTTGCAAAAAAATAGAAGCCCTAGACTCAGGATCAGGAGTGTAAATGTAGTTAGGAAACTTACAGTGTTGATTGGAGCACAAATTAGTTGAAGGAGATGTCTTAATTTTGAGAGTGATGTGTTATGGGATGAGTTTGAGTTGTTTGTGCGTTTTGGGTATGAGAAAGGAGTGTTTGTTTAATATATTCAAAAATTGGCCCAGGAACCCACGGATGGGGCGGAACCAAATATTTGGTTTCGTCCTTGTTGCCAAAGGTTTCCTTGGGACCAATTTTGGTTTTGGTCAGTTTTGTCGTGTTTGGTCAAGCTAAGATTTAAGCTAAGATTTTAACTAAAAATTTGGTTCCATTAGTCCTAATACAAGTCTAAGAAGATTAAATGGTTCACGCTTAAGAAGTTTAGTTAGAATATCGGCAATGTTATCTTCTGAGGATACGTTCTCGATAGAGATGTTTCCTTTTTGAACATTGTCGTGAAAGAAATGATGACAGATTTCGATGTGTTTAGTTCGAGCATGTTGAACTGGATTTTTACTAAGATCGATAGCTCTTTTGTTGTCGCAAAGAATGGAGATGTATTTAAGTTGAATTTCGTAGTCGACAAGAGCTTGCTTCATCCAAAGAGCTTGTTGACATGCTTTTCCGGCTGATACATATTCGGCTTCGGTTGTTGAGATAGCGAGAGCCGTTTGTTTCTTAGAGAACCATGAGGTAAGACAATGTCCAACAAAAGTACAAATACCACTTGTGCTTTTTCTATCAACATAGTCACCGCATGGTCCGAGTCAGCATACACTATGGTTTCTACTCCTGTTCCTTTGGGATACCATAATCCTAGATGTGTAGTACCTTTTATATATCTAAAAATTCGTTTTACGGCTTCAAGATGCGATGTTTAGTGTTATCTACGGATTCACCTTCTTCATCCTTGGTGAGTTTGGTTTCTGAGGACATAGGCGTTTTAATAAGTTTAGAGTCTTCAAGACCAAATTTCTTAAGCATGTCTTTTATGTATTTAGATTGGTTAAAGAATATCCCATCTTCTAATTGTTTTATTTGAAGACCTAAGAAAAAGTTTAGTTCTCCCATCATACTCATCTCAAACTCGTCATGCATGATTTTTGAGAAATACTCACATAACTCTTGACAAGTTGATCCGAATATGATGTCATCCACATATATTTGGACAATGATAATATGTGAATCCTTTTTCTTGGTGAAGAGAGTGTTATCTACTAAACCCATGGTGTACTTATGTGTTAATACAAATATCGTCATAAAAATGTTATTTATATTTCACGATCTTTGCTTAATTTTGTTAATGAAAATTACAAAGTTTATCTTTAAGCAAAGCATAAATATAAGATTAAGTCTTTTACATTTATAGTGATAATTCTTTTAAAACACATTTACACATTACAAGATTAATAGGAATAACATTATATACATTTACATTTTTATTTCTTAAATTAGAAATATTTAGGATGACATCATGGCATGCATCATGAACATAATATTAGAAAGATTTTTGAGATATCTTGTATAGATCTTCAAGCTAAAGAGTTGACATTTGAAGATATGGAAAGATTGTGCAAGATATGGAAAGATTTGAGAATCTCTTAGCTGTCCTGCACTGGCGGATCCAAACCAGTACAAAGGCGGATCCAATTTAAGGGATCCGCCAAATCCGCCAACTGTTTTATCAGTTTGCCTATAAATAGCAAGCTGATCATTCATGCATATTCATCACTTACATAGCATAAATTATACATACATTCATTTATACATTACTAACCCATATCATTCATCATTCTTAGTGATCTTCCTTTTTGTAGCAAAAGAGATCAAGCATCAACAAGCTTCAACATACTGTTGCAAGTCTTGTAAAGTAGAAACTGTGTGATTAGTTAGAGTTTACACATCATTGTTATACCTTTCATTCAGTAAATTCATGTTAGTGTTTTAGTCCTCAAAACACATAGAGTAAACGGGAGTAGTTATACCCTTGTAAAGAACTCGATATTTAGCTTAGTGTCGGTAATTGTATAAGCGACGTCAAGTTGGTTCTTCCTTGAAGTAGAACCCGGTGTTTAGCTTAGTACCGGATAAAGTGTAAGCGACGTGTATAAAGGTTTTCTCCGCCGAGAAGGGAGTTTGTTTCTTAGTGAAGAAAAACTCTCGAGTTAGAGGCTCGAGGAGTGGAGTAGGGCAAGGAAGAGAGTCCTTGTAGCCGAACCACTATAAATCTCCGTGTTGTGGTTTGATTGTTCCTATCCTTACTTAATTTACTTATATTGTTTGTTTGTGAGTATTTACTTTGAAATCACGTTAAGTCACAAAGCGAATTAAATTTAAAACGGTAAAAACTATTCAACCCCCCTTCTAGTTTTCCACAATTGGCATCAGAGCTACGTTACTCAAGATTTTCAAAATATATTGTATTTTAAAAACTTGAAACGATCAATGAAGGGCAATCTATGCAAAGACCACCACTATTTGAACCAAATTGTTTCATATACTGGAAAAACCGCTTTGAGACGTATGTGAAGTCAAAGGACATAGATCTATGGTATATTATAGTAGAAGGTGATTATAAACCTATATCAAATGTATTAGGTGGTCGGGATGAAGGTACTTCTCTTACTCGTCACAGTGATGAGCAAAAGAAGTTAATTGCCAAAAATAATGAAGCCAAAATGATGCTTTATAATGCCTTACCTAAGAAAGAATATGAAAGAGTTTTTATGTGTAAAACGGCTAAGGATATTTGGCAATCATTGATTATCACTCATCAAGGGAACTCACAAGTCAAAGATAACAAAATTGATCTTCTTGTTCAAAAATATGAACAATTTGTTATCTCTGAAGATGAGACCATTTATAGTGCTTTTGCTAGGATTAATACTATAATTACTTCTCTTAAAGCACTTGATGAATCTTTTTCTAGCAAGAACTTTGTCAGAAAATTTCTTAGAGCACTTCATCCAAAGTGGAGAGCAAAGGTGGCGGCTATTGAAGAATCCAAGGATCTTTCAAGCATGACACTGGACGAGCTCATAGGAAATCTCAAAGTTCACGAGATGGTGATGGAAAAAGACTCAGAAATTGTTAAAGGCAAAAAGGAGAAAATGAAGTCCATTTCCTTGAAAGCTAGGGTAGAATCGAGTGATGGCAAAGAGTCTTTTTCTAGTAGCGAAGACGAAGAGTATGCCATGGCCGTAAGAGATTTCAAGAAGTTCTTTAGGAGACGAGGAAAGTTCGTAAGACCACCTCGTGAAGAAAAGAAACCCTTCCGGAAAGACCGTGATGATAGGAAAGGAAAGATAGATAGGAAGTATTTTAGGTGCGGGGATTCTAGTCACTTAATAGGAGAATGTCCAAAGCCTCCAAAGAACAAATCTCAAAAAGCACTTGTTAGTGGAGCTTGGAGTGACAGTGAAAGTGATGACGACGAGCTTAAGAACAACGAAGTTGCTCTCATGGCTAATGAAACAGAAGAGGTGTGCTTAAAAGTTGAGTTAGAACCAGATGAGTGGATTAAAGATAGTGGGTGTTCAAGACACATGACGGGGAACAAAAGCCTTTTCTCAACCTACCAAGTGTACGACGGAGGTAATGTCACATTCGGTAGGAAGCATAAAAGTAAAATCATCGGAAAAGGTACAATCTCTCATGACTCTCTCACTATTGATGATGTTGCTCATGTAGATAACTTAGGTTTTAACTTGCTTAGTATTAGTCAACTATGCCGTAAAAAGTATAATGTCCTTTTTAGTGAAAATGGAAGTAAAATACTTAGAGACGGTATAACCGTAGGAAAAGGTGTTTTAAAGAATAACGTATACGTTATGAAATTAGATAAAACACCTAAAGACAAACTTTGTCTCACTTCTTTGGACGATAACTCAACTCTATGGCATCGACGCTTAGGTCACGCCAATATGAGGTTAATTCAATCCTTATCATCTAAGGAACTCGTTAGGAACCTACCCAAGTTGAAATATGACCAACACTTTTGTGATGCTTGCAAAATTGGGAAACAAGTTCATAATAGCCATAAGGCTAAAAACATGGTGTCTACATCTAGGTGTCTAGAATTATTACATATGGATTTGTTTGGTCCATCCACTATACAAAGTTACGAGAGAAACTTCTATACTTTGGTAATAGTAGATGATTACTCTAGGTATACATGGACTAAGTTTTTGAAAACTAAAAATGAAGCGTTTGATAAATTTGAAATCTTAAGTAAGAAAATTCAAAATCAAATAGGCAGTAACATAATGTCAATAAGAACCGACCATGGTCGTGAATTTGACAATGAAATCCAATTTGGAACTTTTTGTGATGCTAATGGCATAACACATAATTTCTTAGCTCCTCGAACTCCACAATCTAACGGTGTAGTAGAACGCAAAAATAGGACAATTCAAGAAATGAGTAGAATCATGTTAAATGAACAAAACATACCTCAAAAGTTTTGGTGTCACGCTGTAGATACATCCACATATATCCTAAATCGAGTTCTTATTAGACCATTCTTGAAAAAGACTCCATATGAGTTATATAGAGGCAAAAAGCCTAATTTAGGATATTTTAGAGTGTTTGGAAGCAAGTGCTTCATTTTAAACACAAAGGATTATCTCACCAAGTTCGACCCAAAGTCGTATGAAGGTGTATTTCTAGGATATTCACAAACTAGTAAACCATATATAGTTTTGAACAAAGAAACCTCAAGAGTCGAGGAACCATTGATCGTAACATTCGATGAAAGTCCACCTCCCTCTAAAACATCACCTTTGGTAGATGATGACTTAGTTGAAAGTCAAATGGTTGAAAACCAAGAAGACATTGAAAGTGACAAAGAAGATGAACCGGTAAAAAGAGAAATAGTTAATATCAAAGAAACCAAAAGTCATCCATTAGAAAAACGTCATAGGAAAAATCAATGAAAGAACATTAAGGTCTAAAGCTCAAAACGAAAGTAAATTCTTTTGTTTTGTTTCAACAATTGAACCTAAAAATGTTAATGAAGCCATAAAAGATGAATCTTGGGTCAATGCGATGCAAGAGGAATTAAATCAATTTGTTAGGAATGATGTTTGGACGTTAGTCCCTCAACCTAAAAATCAAACCATAATAGGTACAAAATGGGTTTTTAGAAACAAAATGGATGAAAATGGCATAGTATCTAGAAACACAGCTAGGCTAGTAGCACAAGGCTACAATCAACAAGAAGGTATAGATTACGACGAGACATTTGCACCCGTCGCTAGGCTTGAGTCAATTAGAATATTACTTGCATATGCATGTGCACACGACTTTAAACTATTTCAAATGGACGTCAAAAGTGCATTTCTAAATGGCTTTATAAACGAGGAAGTGTACGTTGCACAACCTCCAGGCTTTGCCCATTTTGAAAAACCTAATCATGTCTACAAACTTAAGAAAGCATTATACAGACTTAAGCAAGCACCAAAAGCTTGGTATGATTGACTTAAGACTTTCCTAGTTGACCATAAGTATACCATGGGCCTAGTAGACAATACTCTTTTCACCAAGAAAAAGGGATCATATATTATCATAGTCCAGATATATGTGGATGACATTATATTCGGTTCAACTTGTCAAGAGTTATGTGATGAATTTTCAAAAATCATGCATGATGAGTTTTAAATGAGTATGATGGGGGAACTAAACTTTTTCTTAGGTCTCCAAATCAAACAATTAGAAGATGAGATATTCTTCAACCAATCAAAGTATATCAAGGATATGCTTAAGAAATTTTGTCTTGAAGATTCAAAACCTATTAAAACACCAATGTCCTCGGAAACTAAACTAACTAAGGATGAAGAAAGTGAATCCGTAGATAGCACTAAATATAGGGGAATGATTGGTAGTTTACTTTACCTAATGGCTAGTAGACCGGACATTATGTTTAGTGTTTGTCTATGTGCACCCTTTCAAGAAGATCCCAAAATATCCCATCTTGAAGCCGTTAAACGGATATTTATGTACATAAAAGGCAGTACACATCTAGGATTGTGGTATCCCAAAGGGACTGGAATGGAAACCATAGTGTATGCCGACTCAGACCATGCCGGTGATTATGTTGATAGGAAAAGTACAAGCGGTATATGTACTTTTATAGGACATTGTCTCACCTCATGGTTTGCTAAGAAACAAACAGCCCTCGCAATTTCAACAACTGAAGCCGAGTACGTGTCAACAGGAAAAGCTTGCCAACAAGCACTGTGGATGAAACAAGCTCTTGTCGACTATGGAATCGAACTCAATGACATTCCCATTTTTTTGCGACAACAAAGGAGCTATCGACCTCAGCAAAAATCCAGTCCAACACGCTAGAACCAAACACATAGAAATACGACACCATTTCCTACGCAACAATGTTCAGAAGGGAAACAACTCAATTGAGAAAGTATCCTCAGAGGACAACATTGCCGATATCCTCACAAAACCTCTTAAGAGAGAACCTTTCAACTATCTTAGACTAGGTTTAGGATTAATGGAACCTAGTGAATAGATAAAACATTAGATCGAACCTTAGAATAAACAAACACGGCAATAACCAAATTGTAAGTTCTGATCCTGCGGATCCAAACGATAACAAGGGTAGATCCCTTGTTTTGGATCTGCCATATCCGTGGCTCACTAAGTCAGTTTTTAGTTTATTAAAACAAACACCCTTCACTGTACATCACATTCCCCTAAAACATACATCCCACTGAAATTGGATCCCTATCACACAAAACTCAGAAATTAGGTCATACTCCACCACGAATCTGTGCTTAAATCATCTCTGTAAGTATCCTAATCATAATCTAATTCCTAATCTGAGTCTAGGATTTCTATTTCTTGCACAAAAATCAATACCTGGGGTTTATGCATATTTTTAGGAAAATCATGAAACTTACTTACTGAATTGCATCACAAACTATGTTTTCCTTAGTTAGGAATTGCATCTTGTTGTACATTATCATAATCTATCAAAAACCCCATGAGAAATTTTTATCAAAATCTTCTCACGAATAGGAAAAACGGTTTTTGAACATTATTCATACAAATACAAAAACGTTATATTTTTACACATCACTTGCATAATGTCTCTTGAATGCTAAAGGGAATACATAACTTGTAACACCCCGACCCGACAAGGGTAAAGATGTCACAATAATGGATTCACATCAGAACAAACACAAGCATAAGACATAAATAATACAACAAAATTTCAAAAGGTTACAATGGAAATCTAGAACTACAATGTTATGATACAATAATTTCTAAGTCTAAATATAAATTCTTCTAGTCATTCTCAATAGCTAGTAAGGTCTTCTAAATCCAAGATACTCTCCACTCATACCCAGCCTCCAAACTAAAACCCAGCTCCTAGCTTAAATACCTGCCGCAGAAAAAGGAAATGCGGCTGAGCTACGAGAGCTCAGTGAACAATATAATGATAACAAAAACAGTAACGGATAAAGGTACAAAGTAATCAGAATTAAAGGTCATGCAGATATAATCAGAGTTAAGGAATAAATAAGGAATAAGGTTTAAGGAAAAGTAAAGGTTACAAATAAGGAACAGTAATCCACCACGAGCCCAGAAAACAGATAATATCAGATAATCATAATCACACAGAGGGGATACCTCTCAGGCAACCAGATAATATGAGGGGTGTCCTCATGTATCAAATGTATATGGAGTAGCTAGCTCCCAGAGGTATATGTGAAGGGCATGTATTGCACACAGTACCAATCACCAGACATGTAACAAATCATATATAGATAATCCACTAAACAGATAACAGATCTAGGATGCATCCATACGCCCCTGCAGATAAAATAGTGGCCAAACATATACTTGAGCTCATAACAGATAACAGATAAGGGACGGTGTGGAACATCACTCGACCACACTGGAGTCATGCCATTGGTGCATCAATGACACGGCCATGTTACCTTCATGGCTAGGAAACGAACTTTGGCTCGGGTATCAAACTGAAGGGTCAAAGGTCCAAATCATAGCAAAGGTTCAAAAGTCTAAGTCATCGAATCATGGTCAAAGTCCAAATATCAAAGGTTCATGGCAAAGGGTTCATATCAAATATTTCAGGATTAAATACCAAAGGTTTTAAAATCAATTAGTTTCATATCAGAGTTTATCAAATTAAGGTTTATATGAAAGTTTATCGGATCAAAGTTCAAAACAAGTATATCAGATCAAAGTTTACAATAAGGTTCAATTCAAGGTTCAGAATCAAATAGGTTCATATCAAATTGCTTCAAAGGTTCATAACAAAAGTTCAATTTAAAGATTTATATTAAAAGTTCATATCATAGAGTTAAAAAGTAATCCTTTAATAGTGGCTTTCGTAAAAATAGTTTCCATAAAAATGGTCCTTTAAAAAGGTTTTCATAAAGATAGTCTTAAAAATAGTTTTCTTAAAACATTTTCATAACTAATTAAAAAGGTTTTCTCATCCAGTTATAATATCAAGTGTATCAAGGTTCACAATACAAGGGGAGCATAGCAATGGCTTGGGAAATCCTAAACGAATCAAGAGAACGAAGGCACCTTACTGAAAAGGGCAGAATATCTGTACCTTATTACGAATGCAAACACGAACAAGAAATAGAAGCACAGAAACAGATCAAGACCTCTCCTTCTTCACACCTAAAGGAGTAGAAGAGAATTACAATTGGTTCTTAATTACTTATTTTAGCTTACCTTTCCATCTTAAGTAACTTTCTATTTTTAGCAGGTTTCCATATTTAGCAAGTTTCCATTTTTAGAAAGTTTCCTTATTTAGTAAGTTTCCATAACTAGAAAGATTTAAGTATCATAACTTAGGTTAAGTCATAATTAAGCATATTATGGACATAGTGTACATTTTAACAAGTTATGATAGTTTAGGGTTAATTATAACAACCTTACATATTTTAGGGTTTTAAATGTCATTATACCAAAGTTAAAGGTTTTAATTGAAACTATCACAAGTTACTTATTTTAAATACATAAGTTATTCAGAATGACACTTTTTATCCCTTAAGTTTCACAATTTACACTTTATACCCTTTTAATTATTTAAATTACAAATTAATCCCTATAATTACATAATTTACAATTTAACCTTTACAATTATTATATTTACACATCAAGCACCTTATTTTACCAAATTACAGAATATACCCTTACAATTAACATATGGTACGAATCATATCCTCAAGTTTCATAATTTACACAATTAGTCCCTTTAATTTACAAAACTACAATTTAAATCATAATTTATTAATAATTACATATCAACCCCTTAAATATCCAAAATTACACATTACACTTCTAATATCATTATTTACACATAAAAACCTTAAGTTTCTTGAATTTACACTTTTAGTCCCTCCATTTAATTAAATTACAATTCGAAACATATAATTACAAATTAAATCTTTTCTTGCAAATTTTACACCTGGGACCCTCATCTTATAATTTTTATACATTACCACAGACCTAAATAACATTAAAAAAATACCCTACAAGTTTCAAGATTGGAAAAACACACCCTTTTTATTTTAAACCCTAATCGGTTTTACTTTTAAATTGCCAAAACTAAACCCTAGCTCATCCAATCATGGTACAATCATTACACAATCATTATTATGCATTAAATGTCCAGATTTCATTATAGAACCCTAACCCTAATTCGTTCCTAGGGTTTTCTTTATTTTCCTTAATTTTTATTTAAATCCGATTACACAATTAATTCAGGAACACATGATTTAAGCTTCCAAAAATCAAAGGGATATTTTTCCAGACTTATATGAACACCATAGAACTCAGAAAAATTATCAACAACCCTCAGAAAAATCGTATTATCAGATTTGGAATTTAAGTGTGTTTTAGCTCTCTAAAATTCGTATGATCATTCAAGCTTGCATGATTCGTTCTTATCAATTTATATGAGTTATATGTGATCTAAATAACCTTATAAAAATAATAAACTGAATTTAGAATGTACGGATTAGTCACAAGAATTATGTGTACCTCGTATGGAATAAACCTAACAAATAAAGAACCTACGATCGAACCAAGCTTACTACGACCCAACACCTATTTTTCCTAGCTTCCTTAGATGATGATGAACTCTAGAAAAATACTCAAAGGCTTCCCAAAAATCAGATGAAGGTGTGGAGGATTTTTGTTTGTCGACTTTTTTAGGGATTCGGTAATTTTAAAAGAAAGGAAATATAGAAACCGTATATAATGGGGAGGGGAGGCAAGAATTTCGATCCAAGATATCAAAATACTGAATATAAGGATTTCCTAATTTTATTTTGTAATTATCTTGATTTATTTGATATATAAGAATTAATTAAAACAATGATAATACATAAAAATTAATGATTCGGTCCTATGTATTTTTTTGTGTGTTCAATTATTTAATTTTTTTATATATTACAAAATGTTAAAATGTATAAGTAAAAATTATTTAGCTTCATATCTTGCTCATTCCCAAATGTTTGGAATTTATTTGGTACTTTATAAGCTTATTAATCAAATTTTAAAATTGTAGGGGCAATTTGGTTATTTTACATGCTTTCTAAATTTTAGGTATTACATAACTAATATGTATTTTCGGGTACATTCAAAAGTAGCTACATTGAATTAGGAGCGTTTGGGTTATCTCACATTTTCGTTATAAAACTAGCATAAATAAATTTTCATGCATCAAAAGGAGTCGAGATAACCGCACCTCCACATTGTCCCCATGTAGGCACACACTAGAAATTAATATACATATTTTCGATAATTTTTACTAAATTATGAAAATTTTATGTCTAGGATAATCATGCCTCCTGCGACAAATTATGACCATAAGAACACCCTTAAATACCTACCTCAACACCACAAAACCAAAGGACTCACAGATGATCAAGTCAAAATCTTTAACGCATTAGAAAAACGTTACATTCACGAAGGTAGAACCGTAGACACATCATTTTTAGAAGAAACCAATATCCGTGAACAATTAGCTTCTATCTAATTTGATGGTCTTCTCGACATAGATGAACCCATTATTCCTAGGTTTATACTTGAATTCGATGCTACTGTAAGTCTTAGCACAGACGATTTTGGATTCATGAATATTCACTTCAAAGTAAACCAAAACCAATTCACCTTTCCTTTAAATCAATTTGGAGAAGTTTTAGGTATTCCAAGTCAAGAAACTTGCTTTTATTCGGACAAATGGCCATTGTCCATCTTAGAGTCCAACCTTGGTCGTATTCATCCATATGACACACCCCTCACTTCCAAACAAATCATCCGTGAACATCTCTTCAATCCTTGAAACAACCCGACTAGGATAAACCGAGGTAAACAAGTAAACCGAGATCCATTTGCCATGGAACTTAATGAACTTAAGCCTGAATTTAAGAAGCTAGAAGAAGTTTTGAGGGAAAACGTCATTAGCACCGTAGGAAATAGGGACCACGTCAATGCTAGCCTCTGCTACATGATGTATTGTGTGTCAACTCATCAACAATTCAACTTAGCCTACTATATTGCCAAAAGAATGGCAGATAATCCAGTTCTAGGTACCACTGCCATGCCATATGGAATGCTTCTTACACGACTGTTTAAAGCCTCTATTCCTATTCCCCGAAACGCTAGTGGTTTCCTTCCTGACTACACCGAAATTCCACACACCTTTGTTCCTCTTAGTGATCATAGGGTTGTCGTAGCAAGAGGAAAACGTGCTCATCCTCCTACCTCATCATCATCATCATCGGCTAGTGACGAAGACGGTTTACCCAACTCTAGAATTCCTCCACCTGAATACTTGAGTCAACTTCCTTCCATTGACAATGAATCCGAGGAGCATCGACAAAAAAGGGGAATGATGAAGAATCTTGGCCGTTGGATCATGAAGCTTCACAAGAAAATGAACAAGAAGTAAGGATTAGGGAGTGTTTGGCACAAGACTTTTTAAAACAATGATGTGATAAACTTGTGTGTGTCTTAGGATATTTAGTTGGTATTTGACTTTTATGTGAACTAACATAATGTTTCAGGGTGATAGCACTTGTTGTTATCAATTTTTAATGCTTAAGCCATCGTTTGGCTTAACCTCCTCTTATGGTAAGTTATTATCATCAGATTAATCTATGTGCAAACGTGTATTAGAACCTATATTTTTAGTTTTATTCTATCACATATTAGTAGTTAGATATGTTTTAGGAGGATTTTCGGGATTTGAAAGAGTAACGCAAAATATGACATATGTTCTGTTTAAATTGATACTTTTATATAGCGGATATGGCGGATCCCTTATTTTGGATCCGCCTGTTGTATTCTTTGGCTCCGCCAGTCCTGAACCTGCGGATTCTGCGGAACCAAAATTTTGGTTCCGCCTTTGTTGTCGATTGGATCCGTCAATTCCTACAATAACTTTTTCAAAAAATTCCCGACTAATCTCGATTCTTAGATAAGTAATTTTAGTTTTTAGGATCCTCTTTACTGTTCATTAGAATGATTTAGAAACACTTAGTACCTTGAGAAATAGATTTCCCACCAAAATTTGAATATTCAAATTTTTGTCCAAGTTACCTTTCTCTAACACATAAGGATCCCTTTGATTGGTTCCTTGGAATCCGTGAATCAATCACACTGCATGCTTTTGAGTCATCTTCTGCATATCTTCATGGCAATCCCATTCCTATAGATTGACTTTCATAAAATGACAAACAACTTTATCTTGCTCCAAGTTTTTGGAAACCAACATCTCTTTAAACATCAAATCCAAACACCAATTTCCATACACCTTAGGGGCTATAAATTAGAAACTTTAGATAGTCATAACACACACCTTCATCATCATCTTTAGGCATTAATCCTGCATTCTCATAATACACAAATCAAACAACTCCTACATGTCCAGACCACACAGAAGGACAGCTAGAATTAGTGTCAGACCATACTGGTTCATCAATCCAATCTCTAATGATAACTTCCCTACTATATCCACTACTACTACAACACCAATCATAACTCCTGTGGTTAACATACCTTCACCCATTTCAACTCAACCCTCAAGATCACCATCACCTATCATAACTCCAATAGGTAATACACCATCACCTACTCTATCTCAACCAAGATCACCATCACCTACAACAACACCAGTAGCTTCCTCACCACCACCCACATCGTCTCAAGTAAGAAAATCATCATCACCTCCACAATCACCAAACTTGCAACCCCATGATTTACTTACTACACTTCAAACCATTGATGAATCAATGTGGCTCAATCAACCAAACACTCAAGGCAATGAGGAACTTGACTCAAACATAATGGACCCTAACTTACACGATACTAAGAACTTAGAATCCATTTAGCTTGCCTCCATCATATCTTTATCAAACCCAAACAATCCTCCACAATAGGCATTTTTAGTCCCTTCCTAGTTTCCTTCTATAGGAACTTTTAGAAATTTTTAGGATTTGTTTTGGTTGTTTTCTCTTTATGTTGTAATATCATGTTTTGTGACCTTTGTCACAAACAAATTTTCAATGAATGGATGTTATGTCTTTATGCTTGTAGGTGATCACTATTTGGCATAATATCTTAGTTTGTTTGATTTACTAACATTATTATATGGTTGGTTTGAATTCTCATAATGATTTGACCACTTGTACTTAGGAGCATTTTTTATCAGACACTTATTTTGACTTTTTAAGTCAAAAGGGTTAAACTATTATGTTTGTTTGACCTATACATATGCATTATGCTACTTGGTTGGATTGAGTCACAACTAACCTTTGTTTTATAGCTTCTCTCAACCTTGAATCATATACGTTGGTACCCTAGCAACGGGGAGTATAGATCAAGGGGAGTATATTATATACTAACTCATTATTTTAGCATTTCTCATCCTTGAAACGTATACGTTGATACCCTAGCAATGGGGAGTATACATCGAGGGGGAGCATATCTTATTCTAACCATTTGTTTTGTAGGATCATGCATCTTAACATTGGAACTCCAATTAGGGGGAGTATTATCCAAGGGAGAGCTTTTAAAGTTCTCAAAACCATTGAAACAATCTTGGTACTCAAATTTAGGGGGAGTAATAACCAAGATTTGTTCACCACATTCCGCTACGCATATCTTCTTTTTGTTTCGACAAAAAGGGGGAGATAGGATTAAGTTTCATACATAGTTTCATACATACTGTTAACATCACAGTACATGTTTTTATACTTAAAATTGTTTTCAAAACTTGCATAAAACCAACTTAATCTATATTTTTAAAAGACTCATACTTTATTTATTTCATTGCTTAAAAATACACTTTATGTTTTGTCATCAACAAAAAGAGGGAGATTGTTAATACAAATATCGTCATAAAAACGTAAGATTAAGTCTTTTACATTTATAGTGATAAGTCTTTTAAAACACATTTACACATTACAAGATTACTAGGAATAACATTATATACATTTACATTTTTATTTCTTAAATTAGAAATATTTAGGATGACATCATGGCATGCATCATGAACATAATCTTAGAAAGATTTTTGAGATATCTTGTATAGATCTTCAAGCTAAAGAGTTGACATTTGAAGATATGGAAAGATTGTGCAAGATATGGAAAGATTTGAGAATCTCTTAGCTGTCCTGCACTGGCGGATCCAAACCAGTACAAGGGCGGATCCAATTTAAGGGATCCGCCAAATCCGCCAACTGTTTTATCAGTTTGCCTATAAATAGAAAGTTGATCATTCAGGCATATTCATCACTTACATAGCATAAATTATACATACATTCATTTATACATTACTAACCCATACCATTCATCATTCTTAGTGATCTTCCTTTTTGTAGCAAAAGAGATCAAGCATCAACAAGCTTCAACATACTGTTGCAAGTCTTGTAAAGTAGAAACTGTGTGATTAGTTAGAGTTTACACATCATTGTTATACCTTTCATTCAGTAAAGTCCGGTTAGTGTTTTAGTCCTCAAAACACATAGAGTAAACGGGAGTAGTTGTACCCTTGTAAAGAACTCGACATTTAGCTTCGTGTCGGTAATTGTATAAGCGACGTCAGGTTGGTTCTTCCTTGAAGTAGAACCCGGTGTTTAGCTTAGTACCGGATAAAGTGTAAGCGAAGTGTATAAAGGTTTTCTCCGCTGAGAAGGGAGTTTGTTTCTAGTGAAGAAAAACTCTCGAGTTAGAGGCTCGAGGAGTGGAGTAGGGCAAGGAAGAGAGTCCTTGTAGCTGAACCACTATAAATCTCCCTGTTGTGGTTTGATTGTTCCTATCCTTACTTAATTTACTTATATTTTTTGTTTGTGAGTATTTACTTTGAAATCACGTTAAGTCACAAAGGGAATTAAATTTAAAACGGTAAAAACTATTCAACCCCCCTTCTAGTTTTCCACATTATGGTCAACTAAGAATCTTTTAAGTCGATCATACCAAGCTTTTGTTGCTTGCTTAAGTCCGTATAAAGCCTTTTTAAGTTTGTAAACATGATTTGGTTTTTCAAAATTGGTGAAACCCAGAGGTTGAGCGACATACACTTCTTCATTTATAAAACCATTTAAAAATGCACTTTTGACATCCATTAGAAAAAGTTTGAAATCATGTGCACAAGCATATGCAAGTAAAATTCTAAAAGATTCGAGCCTAGCAACCGGAGCAAAAGTTTCATCATAGTCAATGCCTTTTTGTTGATTACAACCTTGTGTTACTAGCCTAGCTTTGTTTCTAGACACTACACCATGTTCATCCATTTTATTTCGAAAGACCCATTTTGTTCCAATTATCGTTTGACTTTTTGGTTGAGGAACTAATGTTCAAACATCATTTCTAACAAATTGATTTAACTTTTCTTGCATAGCAATGACCCAAGATTCATCTTTCATAGCCTCGTTTATATTTTTGGGTTCAATGGTTGAAACAAAACAAAAGAAGTTACTTTGATTTTGGACTTTCGATCTTAAGGTTCTTTCATTAATATTTCCTATGACACTATCTAGTGGATGAATTTTAGATTCTTTGACATTGACAATTTCTCTATATAATAGTTCATCTTCCTTGTCATTATTTAGATTTTCTTGGTTTTCAATAAGTTTACTTTCAACTAATTCATCATCTACCAAATGTGATGTCTTAGAGTGTAGGGTATTCACAATGCAAGAATCACTATCTTGAGGCTAGTTTGGATCGAATAGAAGAAGACTTAGAGAGAGAAATGGGAGCCTTTTAGTGAGAGAAAGTAACTAGTGTAATATTAGATTGAAAAGGTCCAACCCTTCCCTTGTGTGGGAAGGGATATATATACTACTACATATTATGTCCCTAGTGGACTGTGGAGCGAGCTGACAGTGGGGAAAGCCCCGACCCACTCCACAAATATAGATACGGCTAATACTAATACTAATAATACTAAGCTAATATAGATAAGCCTACGAGCTATAGAAATGCTAATTAGATGCTCGGGGTGACCGAGCCTTCATCTGAATATTTATATTCCTAACAATCTCCCCCTAAGGGAGGTCACCCCGGAAATAATAATTCGAATTCTAGCATTCTTTCTTCTGAACTTGTCTTTATAGCTCGTAGTCTTTGATTCTTCACACTCTAGTATCTTTGTGCATTCAGCAGTGATGATTTGATGACTGATCGATTGTCTTGGATGATCTTTGAGTATTCTTCGACTTTATCATCCAACATTTGTATTTAAGTCATCTTTCAGCAGTATGTTTCCTTGTGATGTGATAATCTTTGCGCCGACATGCTCACACTGGTTGGTGTCATGATCTTCAGCATCAGAGTTAGCAGAAGCCGTGTTGAAGGTCTTTAGGTTGATCATGACTTTGTTGAATAACAATGATGATGTAGTGTGAACATGTGGTGATGGATTGGCATCTTTTCTGCAAGCAGCTACAACAGCAACCAGCTACAGCATTCCACAGCCACATCCGCCAGAAATTCCTGCATACGACAGTTAGCAATAATTCGACCGGTACTTACAAGTTTGGACTTCGAGATCGTCAACAGCATAGTGTGAAGACTCTCTCTAATCCTTACCAAGACCGTTCCTAAACGAAAACCCACAGAGGGCTTTTTAAGATTTTACCGTAGTAAATCAACGATTAGGTGAGTCGCTGGAGATCACTCCACGACTGTAGACCGGTTGAAACCGCCGCGACCACTAAGCGTAATCCACGAGGAATTACCTAAGTGACCTGCTTTCAGGGCTGCTTGATGTTGACCCTGGCAGGAATTTCCATTCAATCATTGAGAATTACATAAGTAAATTCTCTCATAAATGTTCTGGCAGATTGCTAAGATCTGCGTAGGACTCTTAAGATTACAACTGGTGTCCTTAAGGTTGAACAACCATTGTAGAAATGATTCGTGTCCCTATGAGATCTTATTATGTATCTCGTGGCTCTAGACTCAATTGTGCGTTTTGATTTGGTGATCGGAGGCTGGAGAGGACTGCCACCTTTTCAATATCATCTAACTCGGAGTGAGAGGGATGATAGGAATGTATTGAACTCCGTGACAATTGAAACAAGAATCCTTTGAGGGACCTTGAGTGGCTAGGGAGGGTTGTGCAGCGTATCACTGGGTCCATGATACTTTGTCTTCAATGCCAGCAATCAACTAAGTGATTCTGACAGACTATGTATTGACCCGGTTTCTGCCTAAGTTGTAAGGAGGGCTATTTCTTTTCACCCTTTCTCTTTACAATTCTTTTTCATTCTTCAACCCCTTCAGTGCTTACCGAGACTTCATAACTAACACCTTGTTGGGTTTGTTCCAGTGTTAGCTCCATCTCAGTCGGCACTATTCCCTTATGCACATATCTCCTTTTTAATCATACCTAAGGACTTCTACACTAGCTAGTGGATTGTCCCTGGGTAGATCCCTCCGGCTCTGGCGGGATCGTGGGAACTTGAGCCTAACCTAACCATCCTTATAACTCCATACATTAGTTAAAATGGTAGGTCTTTGGTATTCATCCACGATTGCCAAACCAAATCTTTGAAAAATCTCTCCAAGTGTTCATGATTCTGAAACACATTTTTGCGAACACTTGAGAGTTTTGTATTATTTTTTTTTTTCTTTCAAATGCTCCCCCTCAACATGTGCTCGGTTGATTGTTTTATAAATTTGCACATGTTAGGTAGAGCCTGCACTTTTTGAATTGATCCACTTTCAGTGAACATGACCGATTCGAGACACGCTTACATCACTGGTTAGACCAGCTTGAAATTATTACCCGTCCTGGTCAAGTCCATAGAAAGTTTCTCGAAATGGTACACTCTACTTAGATTCATCTTTTTCGAGACACGCTTACATCACTGGTTAGACCAGCTTGAAGTTATTACCCGGCCAAGACGAATCCTTTCGATTGATAACAATTCAAGTTTCGTCAATTCTGAGTCACAGCCACACGAGATGCCAAAATCCATTGTTTTGTAAAACCATTTGCTCCCCCTCAATATATGCATTGATATAAGAAAGTTTTTCGTACCTATGGAGGAGCTTGCTTTTATGACCAAAACATTTTGCTCCCCCTCAATATGTGCCATGATTTACAAAATGGTTTAGCACATACGGGAGAGCATACATTAACTTCCAAATCATCACATTTTATCAGATTCCATATTTAAATCACATTCTCTCCCCCGATCATAAATTTCAAACCTTTTGAGATTTGTGATCCCAATTGATTTAAATATATTTAGAAAAATTTGGGAGAAAATGTGGTCAGGTTTAAATGTATTCTGATTTTGAAGCATACTATGCTCCCTTTGAAACAGCGAGAGAGTGTCACTGCTGATGTTTGCACAAATGTGGCAAGGTGTCGGAAATTTGAACACATATGCTCCCCCTCAATTGATGATCCGTTTCCCATTAACATAGTTGTAGTCATTCAATTGAGCGACGGACATTTGTGAAAATTTAGTTCAATTTACCACCTTGTGTAACATCAAGACTCTCTTGAAGAATCAAACAAGATAGAGAATCTTGATGAAAAGAAGACTTCTCTTCTTATATACGAAGTGATGCACTGACACGTACATCAAGTCGGGAGAACATGGATATAAAGTAATCCATGCCCAGGTGAACATCACCCGGTTGGAGAAACAGCTGTCTTTTTGGCGACATGCTTTCCCCATTGTATAGTGCGGGTTGCAGTATGAAGTAACTGCAAGCCATTAAGACATGTTTTAACTGATTAGTATAACTTCTGCTCGAGCTTCATTTAAGAATCCGTGCCATTGTTGAATGACATTTCTAGATACGTAAATGTTATCGATAAACAGAAGACATGCCTAGGTAGAACTATTTTTGGTATTTTCTGATTTTTTTCGATTTTTATGGTTTTTATAGGTTTTATATTTTTGTATTTTTCTTTTTGATTTAAGATATATACAACTATGTACAAGGATATAAGAAGACAATCCTTTACTCCTCCTGTTCTTCCTGAAGACACCTGAGGGTTTCTGGAGTCATGCTTTTCATGCCAAGGCGTGGGAGAATAAACTGAAACCTTTCTCTTGGGAGGGCCTTGGTGAATATATCAGCTAACTGAAACTCTGTCCTCACGAAGTATAGTTCCACAATTCCTTTTTCCACCTGTTCCCTGATGAAGTGATGCCTGATGTCGATGTGTTTTGACCTGGAGTGCTGAACATTGTTACAACAGAGAGCAATGGCGCTTTTGTTGTCACAATATAGGGGAATTTTGTTGTATGAGAATCCATAGTCCGAAAGCTGTGATCGCATCCAAAGGATTTGTGCACAACATGCAGACATAGCAATGTACTCAGCTTCAGTAGATGATATGGAAGTACTCATCTGCTTCTTAGAAGACCAACTAACCAACTTTTCCCCTAAAAATTGAGCTCCTCCTGAAGTACTTCGACGAGTGTCTTGACATCCCGCATGATCAGCATCTGCGTATGCCGTTAACTCCATTGCAGTGTCCTTAGGATACCAGAGACCCATATGAACCGTGCCTTGAAGATATCGGAAGATCCTTTTTACTGCTTCAACATGCTTCTTGGTTGGTCTGGATTGATACCGAGCACACATGCACACAGCAAACAGAAGATCTGGTCTGCTAGCCGTGATGTACATCAAAGATCCAATCATGCTTCGATACTGTGTGATATCAACTGGAATCCCTGAAGGATCTTCATCCAGCTTCGTTCTATCAACCATGGGAGTGTCAACAGGTTCACTTGAATGGAATCCAAACTTTTTCAGGATCTCGTTGGCGTATTTGGATTGATTGATGAATATGCCTCCGGGACTTTGAGAAACTTGTAGTCCTAAGAAGAATGACATTTGTCCCATCATGGACATTTGGAACTTGGAATTCATCTCCTTTGAAAAACTATCACATTCACCAGGATCTGTTGAAGCAAAGATGATATCATCTACGTATATCTGAACTAGCAGTAGATGGTTTCTTGATTTCCTGGTGAATAGTGTAGGATCAACAACACCCTTGGAGAATTTGTTTGCTAGGAGGAACTTGGACAATGTATCGTACCATGCCCTTGGCGCCTGTTTTAGCCCATAAAGAGCCTTCTTCAAGCGGTAAACATGAGTAGGGTGTTCAGCATCCACGAATCCTTCAGGTTGACTCACATAAACTTCTTCCTTTAAGTCACCATTCAAGAATGCCGTTTTGACATCCATCTGGTAGACTATCATATTACGACTAGCCGCATTAGCTAGGAAGATTCTTATAGCTTCAATTCTAGCAACCGGAGCAAACGATTCTTCAAAATCAATGCCCTCTTCTTGTCTAAACCCTTTAGCAACTAGCCATGCCTTGTTCTTTAAGACATCACCATACTCGTCAAGCTTCACTTTGAAGATCCACTTTAAAGCAATGATCATTGCACGCTCCGGAGGAGGCACTAATTCCCATACTTCAAGTCGATCAAATTCATGGATTTCATCCTGCATAGCCTGGAACCAGCAATCTTTAGTCATTGCTTCTTTGGCATCTTTTGGTTCGACTTTAGACAGTACGGAATTGAAGAAGCACCATAGTGCATCAGTGGCTAGTTGATTACGTGTGGATACTGGACGTGAGGGATTGCCTATGATGTTGTCGATTGGATGATCACAGGTCCATTTCTTGAGATGGTCGTGAGGTTGATGGTTATGAACAGAAGTAGCAGTGCTGTGTTCCTCAGGTAAGGATGTGTCTGATGGATGTTCAGGAGCAAATATGTTTTCAAAAGGAACCTCTTCAACAGGAGCAAAAGGATTAACTTCCAAAGAGTTATTATCTGAAGATTCTTGCATTACTGGAGAAGTTTGAGTGTTTGATGACGAAGGCGATTGACTGGCAGCAGGAGCATTGTGACTGACTGATACTGAAGCTGCAGGTCCTTCTGAATCTTGTGGGGCTTGAACCTCATCCATAGGAATTACAGCTGATTCACTCGGGATGGTTCCATTTGTTGGCTCAAAGTATTCATCAAACATAGGATCGAATAACTTCTTCAACTCCTCACATGTAGGTGGCACATAAGAATCTTCAGGCGTGGAATTCTGTACAAGTCCTGAACTAATGGGTCCAGGAGACAAAAGGTGAAGATCGGGTCCAGAACTGATTTGTCCTGAAACAGGTAGCTCACTCAGCTCATCGAACGTAACATGAATGGTTTCCATGATTTTACGGGTTCTTTTATTGTAGATTCGATACCCTTTACTGTCTGGTGCGTATCCAACGAAAATACCTATATCTGCTTTAGCTCTTAACTTTCCCAAGTCTTGACTATCGTTAGTTGGATAGCAGAGTGCACCAAACACACGCAGAAAGGAAAGATCTGGTTTCTTGTTATGAATTAACTCGAAGGGAGTCTTCTCATGAACCGGATGAATTAGGGATCGGTTTTGAGTGTAACATGCTGTCGCTATAGCTTCTGCCCAGAGAAACATCGGTGTCTTTGAAAATATAAGCATGCTCCTTGCAGCCTCCACCAGAGTACGGTTCCTTCGTTCAACCACCCCGTTCTGTTGAGGCGTGCGAGGGATACTTTTCTGATGCGTGATGCCAATACTTTCATAGAAATTACGGAGTTGTTGGTTAACAAACTCAGTACCATTATCTGTGCGGATGATTCTGACAGTTTTATCTAGCCTTACTTGCAGCTGTTTTATCAGTTTAATGATGACCTCTGGAGTTTCGTCCTTGGTTCTCAAAAACTTTGCCCATGTGAACCGAGAATAATCATCTACTATCACCAGAACATACTTCTTTCCATTTATGGTTTGTATTCTCATTGGACCGCACAAATCCATGTGGAGGGTGTGAAGAACTTCCAAGTTGGTGTTGATGGTTTTAGGCTTGTGGGTTTGCTTCTTGCTTTTACCCAGTTGACATGCAGAGCAGAGATGATCTTTCTCATATTTCAGTCTGGGCATCCCTCTAACAAGATCTTTACGGGAAAGATTATTTATGGTGCCGAAGTTCAAGTGGTTCAAACGACGATGCCACAACCATGATTTTGTTTTAGAGGCTTTAGAAAGCAAGCATATTGGAGAGGACTTCAACATTTCTTCAATTGAGATGGTGTATAGATTGGTGCCCCGACTGCCCTTGAGGAGATCTAGACCATCCAATTCTCTGACGAAACATGTATGCTTTCTGAAAGCCACTTCCAGATCTGAATCACAAAATTGACCCACAGAAAACAGATTGTGTCCTAGCCCTTCCACATAATATACCCTTGAGATTACACTATTACCAAACACATAATCTCCATAACCCATAATAGCCCCAAAGTGGTCGTTCCCAAATCTAACTGTCCCGATAAACTTTTTCACGAAGTTCTTGAGCCGCGAGCGATCTCCAGTCATATGTTTTGAGCAGCCTGAGTCCAAATACCACAGGACGATTTGTACGACCTGCATTTGAAACCAGACAACAATGGATAACTGAAAAATGTGGATCCCCAAGTGCAATTGGGGTCCATTTGGTCAGCACACACATATTCAGGAACAACAGATTTCACAGATGCTACTATCTTTTCTATGGAGACAGAACTTGAGACAGGACAAGACCTAGATGGAGGGCATTGTGATTCTAAAGGCAAGATTCTACCAGTTGGTCTCCATTCCTTATTCATCACAATTTTATGTATATTCATTTTAGGCAATGGTCTCTGTTTTCCTAAATTGAATTTTCTTCCAGTAGGTCTCCATTCCTTAACTTTTACAATTTTATGCTTATTCATTTTAGGTAACGTGCACGGTTGTCCTAAATTGAATGTCCTTCCAGTGGGTCTCCATTGATAGCCTACGCTAGCAAATGTTTTTCCTGTTTCTTTCCAAACCTTTTTGCATGCTTTAGTTATCCTACCATTCTTAACATGGGATGATGCAGAAGACAACAGAAAAGACACAACACATTCATCATGATTAGCAGAAATTAAACAATTGTCGCAAGTTTTACAGATAGCATTAGAATTCGAATTAATTACAGTACTTTTGATACTAGAATCAACACGATTCATCCTATTCATTGTAAACTTATTGTTCCTAGGTTGGGCTTCTACATTCTTCAAGTGATCATTCTTAGCTGGCGCAGTCATATCCTTTCTTTCATTTCCTCTAGACCTTGACCCGCTAGCTTGGGTGTCACTTTTTACTCCTGTAGAAGCATCGAAGGTAACATTAGTATGTTTTTCTGCCACATGCCTTCCTGATAATGATGTGTTGTGTTCTGATGTTTTGGGTGGTAGGTCAAAGGCTACATGCTTGTTCACAACATTGGATGATGATGCAACAAATCTATCTCTATGGCCTCTAAACTTAGGAATTGAGCCTATGGCATATTCTAAGTTTTCCTGAATCCTTTTCGTGAGTTTGCATGCATAGACAACTGCTTGATCAAGTGGCTTATCATTCCTATCCTCTTCAACTACCTCACGAAGTGTGTCAAGGCCTTCTCTAAGATGATCTAGATATGTTTGATGGGCAAGGCTGTTATTTCTAAGCTTAAGCGGAATGTCCCCAACATCAACATCATACTTTATACTATTAGTAGCCTTTGGTGCATCACCATTACAAGTGGTGCATGGCATTTTACCTTTCACCCGAACCTTCAGATTCTCAATTTCATTTGTCAAAGAGGTTATTTGATCATTGTGATTGTTTCTTGTGACTTTAATAGAATCATATAACTCTTTGAAATGTTGTTTAACCTTTGAATTTTCTTCTCGATAACACTCATTTTCATAATGTAACTTATTTATGGTGTTTTGATATTGAAAATTCTGAGAATCTGAAGACGAAGGTTTATTGGTGCCATATGCTTCACACTTGTTGGATTTCAATTGGGCAATTTGGGCCCTCAGCAGTCGAATCGTGTTCGTGTGAGCTTGAATTGTCTCATCTCGTTTGCTTAATTCAAAATACGTATCAAATTCAGGAGCATCCAAGGATGTCTTGTCATTTGATATTTTCTGTTTTTCATTTAAGTGTTGATATTTCAATTGCAAATTGAGAAATTCGACTTCCAATTTTGAGAAACGTTTAACCATATTATCATGGTCATCTTTTTGAATTTTTTCAAGCAATTTTAAATTCTCCCCCTCAAGCTCAACAACACGATTCTGGGTGACATTTAACGCAATAGCATACTCATTAAATTGACAAGCAGACAATGCAGAATCAGTGACAGTGTAAAATACATCTTGTGCAATACATTTAGCAATCAAGTTGTCATTAGTGATGAGTATGTTTTTTCTTTCAATCTCACGACTCTTAAGTTCTATTGCATGTTCATTCACCTCATTTTCCATATCTTTAAACACTACTTTCATTTCATTTATTTCGGCTTTAAGGGCAGTTTGCAACCCTTCAAAGTGTTCTTTAAGTAGATTAAAGAATGGCATGACCTCAGTTAAGTAACACCTTTTTGCATGTTCAAAACACCTTTCCCCCTCAGTAATGCCAGTTGGTGTGATTCTCTTCTTACATGTTTTCTCAAAATCAGCAAATAATTGCCAAAGCACATATAAGCTAATAAAGGTTTTGCATTCAGTGGGAAGAGACAAAGGCACCAGATTCCTAGGTGTATTGGGAGGATACACCGTTATGGACGCAACTTTTCTAATGAGGGGGGTGTTGGCCTTAAGTTTATCTTCCTTAAGTTTTTCACTATCTTGTTTCCAAAATATCTGTTCAGGTGTTAACTTCTTTTGAGGAGCAAACACAGTCAAACGATTTTCCTCATAATAATCATGGGGTTTGATTATTATTCGTCGGGCTATGCACTCGGGATCCCTCATTTTCTCATTCATTTTTTCTTTCGTTTTCTCACTTAACTCATCCTCTTCATCAGTGTAGATATGCTCAGGTTGGTCATGAATAGGCTTAATCATCACATTACCATCATATAGGGCAGGTTGAAGTACTTGCATACCCCTAAGGATGGTCGACTTTGGTTCACCTATCATGATTTTACTATGCTTATCACTCAACTTTCTGTGCTTATGAATCATTTGAGCAGTTTGTATGGTTTGATTTTGTGTGTACAACTTATCTTCAAGCTTATTTTTTAACGTCTTGAGTTTAGAGAAATCATTTAAAAGAGTTGTTTCTTTTTGTTTGAATTCTTGCTTAAGTGTTGTTACACACTTTTGTGCTTCCTGTTTTTGTTTGACAGACTCTTCTAGTTGACTTTTCAAAGAACTTAACTCTAACTTTAATGTTTCTTCTCGCACTCTAGACTCTTTAATAAGTGTACTCATTTGACCTTCTAATTTCTGCTCACGACCATTAAGCTCAAACTTAGCACGCTGTTCATACATAGCAACTTGTTCTTTATAGATGTTAAGTCTAGTGATCAAGTTATTATCAGGGACGGGCAATTGGTTCTCATGGTACACACATGCATTATTCACATTACTCGCATTGTCTAAGGCACGTACATTACTCATAGCACACACATCATTATTGACAAAGGATTCACCATTTGGTACATCAGGCGAGTTGTTGCTATTCAAATAGTGTTCATATGAGACAATATTGCTATTTTCCATATCAACATCACTTGAGTCAGAAACAACCGCCTGATGTACTTCTTCGGGAATCTGATGTCCCTCAACAATATTATATGTGTCATAAATTTTTAGTACCTCAGAAATCACGGATGCATTAGAAGAACCAGCTTGACGAGATGAGGCCAGGGAAGACAAGTTAGCCATGAAGATTGTTTGAGCAGTAGGTTCATCATCCACATCAGAGTCAAATGCATCACAATCATCAGCCTTGAAGACGTTAGGATCATTAAGTGCCAGATCCTGAACAGGTTTCTCATCCACATCTTCATCAAAAGTATTTCCTCCATCTCCTGCCAAGAACAATAATTCTTCCTCATCCAATACAGCACCATTTTCTTGAGCTTGCATTAACAGCATCTTGTCTTTGAAGTAATCTGAGTTCTGAGGACGTTTAGGTTGATTGCAGTTTCTAGCAATGTGTCCAAGCCCCCCACAATTATAACACTTGATCTGTTTTCCTTGCCCCTGATTGGCATTTCCTGCTCTGTTCTGCACATCACCTCGACCCATGTTTCTACCAGCTCTCCCTTGCACATTCTGGACCACAATTTTCCCGTCCTCCACCATTGCTAGATTGCGTGGGTTGGAAGAATTCCTTAACTGATTGTTGGTCTGAGGGAGTGATGCTTGAAACTGTTGAACCAGTAGAGATACTTGATTGGTGAGGTTGTCAATCATTTTGTCGGTCTGAGAGTAGCCTGAGTCAAGTTGTGAACTCATAGCAGGTACTTGTGAGTGAAGTTGGTGATAGCTTGGATAGGATGATGATTGGATTGTTGGTTGTACATTTGTCATGAAAGCCAGTGGGTCATTCGTAGTTGAAGGATTCAACTTTTCTCTCAGCACCCGATCATAGACAGCATGCTTCTCATGTTGTTGCAGGTAAGCATACAGCTGTTCATAGTTAGTCTCCCTTAAGCCTTTGTTGAGTTTGACAGCAGTAACAAATCTGTCCCATTCCGGAGTCATGTTGTTCACAAACTTTGAGTTAAGTTGGATGTTGGGCATAGTCATTCTGATCATTCTCATATCATTCACCAACTTATGAAATCTCACATAGTAATCTGTGACATTTTCTCCTGGGTTCATTTTGAAATGCTCGAACTCATCATACAGCTGTGACTCACGATCTTCCTTTGTAAGTTCTGACCCTGCCAACAACATTTTAACGTTGTCCCACACAGCCTTGGCTTCAGTGTTAAAATTGATGAGCTTGTATACATCCTTTGGAAGACCTTGAATAACTATGTTGGAAGCTCTAATATCGGCATCATACCTCTTCTTTTCTTCTTCATTAAGATCATTGTAGTTTCTAGGTCTGTCGATGCCCCAAGTTACAGTACCATCTTCACCAGTTGTAACAACGTCTCTGGTGGTACCCATCTGATAAGGTCCTTCGTCAATTGACTTAAGAATGTTAACACCATTATCTTTACCCAAGCAGTAAAGTCTAATTCGTTGTGCCCAAGACTCATAATCCGTCCTATCTAGCATAGGTGGACGAGTGTCAGATCCTGCTGCCTGAATATCATCTGATGATGTACTTGGTGTGGTAGCCATAGTAACTACGGGATTTTACTGATCTTGTGATTTAACCGAGAAATCGAATCTTTCGCGGGAATTTCTAAAATCACCAAGACACAAACCGCCTAGACAAACCGCGTATATGCCTAAGAGACAAACCGAGTTCACACAGGAGACACAAACCGCGTGTGCGCCAAAGAGACAAACCGAGTTCACACCAAAGACACAAACCGCGTATTCGCCAAATAGACAAACCGCGTTCACACCAGATACACAAACCGCGTGTGCGTCAAAGAGACAAACCGAGTTCACACCGGATATACAAACCGCGTAGGTGCCAAGAGACAAACCGAGTTCACACCAAAGATACAAACCGCGTATTCGTCAAATAGACAAACCGAGTTCACACCGGATATACAAACCGCGTATGTGCCAAGAGACAAACCGAGTTCACAGTGGAGATACAAACCGAGTTCACACTAGATACACAAACCGCGTAGACACAAACCGCGTACGCACCGTAGAGACAAACCGCGTTGGCTCAAATTTCCAAACCTGTCACTATCAATGCCGTTTGTCCTTTTGCCTAAACTAGTATAAAGACAAACCGAGTTCTCGATGCTACACAAACCGCATTCAAGAATCGTCCCAACAACACAAACCGCATCCAAGAACTTTTGAAAGAAAAACCTTCGAATCACCCACAAACACCACACGAGCCTTAAATCAGTGAATCCAAACACTAAATACCACTCTAATACTAATCTTAATCAAGAAAGTACAAAGAAAAACAACTTCTAATCACTAAACAAAGTACAAATTGAGATTTATGCTACTAAACAAACAAAATAAAAAAACTTAAAAAACTACAATTCGAATCCAACAAAAAACCTCAAGAACTACACTAATTCGTGAATACCAACTCTCATGGACCTAACCATGGCTCTTGATACCAATTGTAGGGTATTCACAATGCAAGAATCACTATCTTGAGGCTAGTTTGGATCGAATAGAAGAAGTTTTAGAGAGAGAAATGGGAGCCTTTTAGTGAGAGAAAGTAACTAGTGTAATATTAGATTGAAAAGGTCCAACCCTTCCCTTGTGTGGGAAGGGATATATATACTACTACATATTATGTCCCTAGTGGACTGTGGAGCGAGCTGACAGTGGGGAAAGCCCCGACCCACTCCACAAATATAGATACGGCTAATACTAATACTAATAATACTAAGCTAATATAGATAAGCCTACGAGCTATAGAAATGCTAATTAGATGCTCGGGGTGACCGAGCCTTCATCTGAATATTTATATTCCTAATGTGATGTCATAGAGGGAGGTGGACTTTCGTTAAATGTTACGTTTAAAGATTCCTCGAATCTTAATGTTTCTTTGTTTAAAACAATGTAAGCTTTGCTATTTTGTGAATATCCAAGAAATACACCTTTATAAGACTTTGGGTCAAATTTGGTGAGATAATCCTTAGTGTTTAGAATAAAGCACCTGCTTCCAAAAACTCTAAAGTAGCCTAATGTAGGCTTTTTGCCTCTATATAGTTCATATGGAGCAAGGTTGTCAGGATCGGGATCCTACCTAGGATCATTTTTGGCTTCACAAGATTGTAATCGTAGGATCGGATCGGGATCGTAAGATCATATTAAAATGTATATATTTGTGTATAAGGGTTGTAGTTTTGTAATTTTATATATTTCTAGATAATATTTTATATTATGAACGAATCTAAATAGATAATAAAAGTAAGAATTATATGTTCAAGTACCGTAGTAGTATAACATTAAGAAATATGAGCTTTTAGTAGGATCGGATCGTTTACGATCCTGTGTGCAATCCTACACCGATCTTGCTCCACTTAAGATAAAAACATGGGCTTTTAGTAGGATCGGATCATTTTCGATCCTACGATCCTGCGTGCGATCCTACGATCCTAGACCGATCCTGATTAAATTAAGATCTTACTGCGATCCTGCTCGTTTTTTATATGTAGGATCGTACGATCCTACGATCAGTATCGCGATTTTGACAACCTTGATATGGAGTTTTATTCAAAAATTGTCATATTAAAACTCTATTAAAATATAGGTTGATGTATTAACGGCGTTACACCAAAATTTTTGTGCTATATTTTGTTCATTAAGCATTGTTCTACTCATCTCTTGGAGAGTTCGGTTTTTACATTCTACTACACCGTTTGACTGAGGAGTACGAGGAGCTGAAAAATTATGTGTTATGTCATTAGCATCACAAAAAGCTCCAAATTGAGTTTCATTATCAAATTCACGACCATGATCCGTTCTAATTGACACAATGCTACTTCCTAGTTGATTTTGAATTTTCTTACTAAGAATTTCAAATTTATCTTGAATAATCATCAACTATGACCAAAGTATAGAAGTTTCCTCCATAACTTTTTATAGCAAAAGGACCAAATACATCCATATGCAAAAGTTCGAGACACCTAGATGTAGACACCATATTTTTAGCCTTATGGCTATTATGAACTTGTTTCCCAATTTTGCAAGCATCACAAAAAGTGTTGGTCATATTTCAACTTGGGTAAGTTCCTAACGAGTTCTTTAGATGATAGAGATTGGATGAGTCTCATATTGGCGTGGCCTAAGCGTCTATGCCAAAGAGTTGAGGTATCATCTAGAGAGGTGAGGCAAAGTTTATCTTTAGATGTTTTATCTATTTTCATAACATATACGTTGTTTTTCAAAACTCCTTTAGCTACGGTTATACCGTCTTTTAGTATTTTACTTTCGTTTTCACTAAAGAGGACATTATATTTTTATGGCATAGTTGGCTAATTCTAAGCAAGTTAAATCCTAGATTATCAACATGAGCAACATCATCAATAGAGAGAGAGTCATGTGAGATAGTACCTTTTCCGATGATTTTGCTTTTCACTTTGCTACCAAAAGTAACATTACCTCCGTCATATTCATGGTAAGTTGAGAAGAGACTCTTGTTTCCCGTCATATGTCTTGAACAACCACTATCTTTATTCCACTCGTCTGGTTTCAATCCAACTTTCAAGCATACCTCGTTTGAGTCCTGATCCATATGAGCAATTTCGTCATTCTTTGGCTCTTCGTCATCATCTTCACTCTCACTCTAAGCACCACTTACAAAAGCTCTTTGATTCTTGTTCTTGGGTGGCGTGGGACAATCTCCTATTAGATGACTTGTATCTCCGCATCTAAAACATTTTCTTTTGCCTTTTCCTTTATTGTCATCACGATCCTTCCGAAATGATTTCTTGTCTTCTCGAGGTTGTCTTACGAACTTTCCTTGTCTTCTAAAAAATTTCTTGAAATCTCTTACGGCCATGGCATATTCTTCATCTTCACTACCCGAACTAGATTCTTCGTCTTCACTTGAGTCTACTCTAGCTTTTAAGGCAATGGATTTGACTTTTTCCTTTTTACCCTTAACTTTCCGAATCTTTTTCCATTACCATTTCATGAACTTTGAGATTTCCAATTAGCTCGTCAATTGACATGCTTGAAAGATCTTTAGATTCTTCAATGTCCGTCACTTTTGCTCTCCACTTCGGATGGAGTGCTCTAAGGAATTTCCTGACGATGTTCTTACTAAAAAAAGATTCATCAAGTGCTCTAAGAGATGTAATGATAGTATTAAACCTAGCAAATGCATTATCAATGATCTCATCTTCAGTAATAACAAATTGTTCATATTGTTGAACAAGAAGATCAATTTTGTTATCCTTGACTTGTGAGTGTGGAAAACTAGAAGGGGGGGGTTGAATAGTTTTACCGTTTAAAAATAATTTAAACCGTTTTGTTCGTTATGTGAATTCAATTAAACTTATGTACATAGAGATAATCAAACAATATATCTGAAAGGAAAAGAGAGGAATGATCAAACCACATAACATGGATGATTATAGTGGTTCGGCTACAAGGACTCTTTTCCTTGCCCTACTCCACTTCCCCGAGCCTTTAACTCGAGAGTTATTCTTCACTAAGAAACAAACTCTCTTCTAGGTGGAGAAAACCTTTACACGTTGCTTACTTCCTTTTCCGGTACTAAGCTAAACACCGAGTTCTACTTCAGGGCAGAACTAACCCAACGTCGCCTATACACTTACCGACACTAAGCTAAATGTCGAGTTCTTTCACAAGGGTACAACCACTCCCTACACTCTTTGTGTTTTGAGGACTAAAACACTAACCACACTCACTGAGATAAATGATACAAATAATGATGTGTGAATTACACAGAGATCACACAGACACTAACTACTACAACTTGCAACAGTATGTTTTGTTGAAGTTCTTTTGCTTGATCTTCTTTGCTACAAAAGATAGATCAAATGATATGAATAAATGATGTTAGTAATATGAATGAGTATATATGTTTTCTACTTTCTAAGTGATGATGAGGCCAAGTGATCAGCTTGCTATTTATAGGCAAGCTGAGAAACACTCGGCGGATCCGGCGGATCCCTTAAAAGGGATCCGTCCTTTATGTCGAAAGGATCCGTGGACATGCCAGAGGTAAGACAGCTAAGAGATTTTCCAAATCTCTCCAATCTCTCCATATCTTTGTGTTGTCATATCAAGATCATCCAATGTCAACTATCTTACTTGAAGATCTATCTAAGATATTACAAGATCTTACCAAGATTACATGTATGATGCATGCCATGATGTCATTGTATCATTTAAGAAATAAAGTTTCCTTTTAAGGAAATAAACATGTATATGTATAAAATGTATTTCCAAGTAAACTTGTGAAATGTAAAATGTGTTCTAAAGAGACTTTAGCTAGTATTTATAATTTGCTTAAAGATATACTTTGTAATTGTCATTAACAAAACTAAGCAAAGATCGTAAAATATAAATAACGTTTTTGAGACGATATTTGTATTAACAATCTCCCCCTTTTTGTTGATGACAAAACATAAAGTATATTTTTGAGCAAAAGAATAAGTATAGCATGAGTTCTTTAAAATATAGATTAAGTTTGTTTTATTTGAGTTTAAAAACTATTTTTCTGCAAAAAGGTATATGTACTGTGATGATTCACAGTTATGCAAACTTAATCCTTTCACCCCCTTTTTGTCGAAACAAAAAGAAGAGTTGCGTAGCGGAATGCGATTTTGAGAACTTTAAGAGCTCCTCCTTGTTTGATACTCCCCCTAAATGGAGTAACAAGGTAATGATGCATGATCCTACAAAACAAATGGTTAGAATATGATATGCTCCCCCTCGGTGTATACTCCTCATTATAAGAGTCCCAACGTATACATTTGAAGAGTATGAGATGCTACAAAAAAAATAATGTTAGTTGTGAGTAGCTTCAATGGAGAAGCATAATGCATATGAGATGGTCATTCAAATAGGACTTTTAATCTAGTTGACTAGAAAAAGTCAAAATGTAGTGTCTGATCAAAATTTTGTACCTGAAGACATGAGTAAACTATAATGTAGGTTCCAAATAACTATAATGTTAGTCACCTAAATAATGAGAATATGCTATGTTGATCACTTATAATCATTAAAACATCACATTCATTAATTGAAAATTGCATGACAAAAGTCACAACCATAATATGATACTACATGAAAAAGAAACATACATCCTAAAATTTTAAAAAGGTCCTATATAATGAGACTAGAATACTCCTATTGAGGAGAATGAGAGATGGCGTTTAGACGCTCAAGAATGTGGTTCAATATGAACCTCATTTCATTTTGGAGCTCGTGCACCAAAATGTTTGTCCTTTGAGCTATGTGAGTGGTTCTTTTACACATGTTGTAATCATGGTGAGAAAAACCGGGCGGAAAAGTAGGCTCATTTTGTTGAGGTGGTGGTGATGTTTGGAGGGAGTTCATGAGAATGTTTTGGAGGTTTATAGCTTCATTGAGGCGGTGATCTACTATACCCAAGAGAGTGTAGAGATGGTTAGGTTCTTTACTAATCTCCTCGTGTGTTTGAGGCAAATTGATCCACATTGCCTCGTCTATGGCAATGAGAGTTGATGTGGGTGACAAAGGTGGTATTTGTGGTTGAGATGATTGTGCATCATGATATAAAGTGCCATGAATATTCGTAAACATCGGATGAAAAAGAATAGGTTGTTGATTTTCAAAGGTTATGGGTGGAGGATTGGTTGATCTTGGTAGGAGATCCTCCAAGTCATCAAGGTATGGATGTGGTGATGTAGGTGGAGTCCTAAATAGCTCCATAGGTTGTAATCTGGGTGATTTTGGGAGTGATGAAGATTTGACAGTCTGTGATGGAGTAGGTGATGGTGTGGTTGCTATGGGTGTGATTGTTAGAGGAGGAGTTTGAATGACCATATTGGATGGTGTTGGTGTTGATAGTGTGAGAAAATTTTCACTAGCAATGGGTGATGATATATTCAGAGGAGAATTTTCCTCAGATGATGAGTTTGCTAAGTTGACAAAGCAACATGGTTTAACACTAATGTAGACTGTTCTTCTTGGAGGTCTAGAGATGGAAGAGTTGTTTGACTTGGTCATGGTGAAGTATGATAGCTAAGATGTACAGGAGAGGAAATGGTTGTTGTGTGAAGTGATGATTCTAAAATACTAATTTATAGGTAGAAGGAATATGAGTTTGTGTGTTTGGATTTGATGTGTATCCAATAGAGAATGTTGGTTCTGAATGATTTGGAATAAAGATATGTGCAAGTCACATCACATAAGTCAATCCAAAGAACTTATGTTGAGTAAGAGGAGGAAGATATGCAGTAAATGCAAAGGGATAGTGGAAAATCCTGTGATGTAATGTACTCACGGATTTGAAGGATCCCTAAAAAGGGTTCCTTACTTGTAACAGAAAGGTCACTTACTTCCTAAGATCAAATTTTGGTGGGAAATTTTGTTCTTATGTTTCTAAGGGTTTTTCATTCTTAAGATTTATAGTGATTAGTGAACCTATTCTAAAGGACACTAGAAACTAAAGTCAAAGAATCAGGATGAGTCGAAAAGTTTTAAGAATTTGACTGTTATACCTGCGGATCCAAATGATAACACGTGCGGATCCAATTTATGGGATCCGCAGAATCCGCAAGATGAAGGTTGGCGGAACCAACGATAACACATGGCGGATCCAAAATGAGGGATCCGCTAGATCCGTACTACAAATATTTGATCACCAACAAACATTGAAATATAACTTTTATTCATTAAAAATTTGTTTGTGACAAGCATCTCAAACTTGAAGTTACATTAGAAAATCCATATAGATTGAAGAAATCATAGAATAATTTTATGAAGTACACTTAGATGATACTTAAGAAAAGCTAACAGCTTTTATGAAGTGGAATTTGTTGGTGTTGATGAAGATATGATAGAATCTAGCCACATAGTTTCTAAATCCTTGGTGTCACAAGGGTTAGTGTCATGTTCTTCATTTTCTTGAGTGTTTGTTTGATTAAGCCACATTGAATCATCAATGCTTTGAAGTGTGGTGAGTAAATCATGTGGTTGAAGATTGGGTGAATTTGGTGGTGATGATGATTTTCTTCCTTCAGATTGTGAAGGTGATGGTGAGTTCGGAGATGAAGGCATGATAGAAGTTGTAGTGGTAGTAGTGAATATGATTGGTGAGCCTAAGTTTGGAACTGGATTGATGAGCCAGTAAGGTCTAACACTAATTCTAGCGGTTTGTCTGTATGATCTAGACATATGAGATTTGTGAAGTTTATAGGAGTGGTGTGCAAAGAAGATGATGTTGGTGTTTGTTATGATCATCTTAAGGTTCTAATATGTACTTCCTATTTTTATGGAAATTGGTGTTTGGATTAATGGTTTGTAAATTTCAAGGACTTGGAACAAGAAAAAGTAATTTGTCCTAATGACAAAGTCAATCCATAGGAATGGAGTTGACATGAAGGTATGCAGAATGATGACTCAAAAGTGAGAAATGTGATTGATTCACTGTTTTCGAGAGAGAGAGTCTGTGAGTTATGAGTAGGACAAAATATTCAAATTTTGGTGGGAGGTGGATTATCCTAAGATGTTTAAACAACACTCTAAGTATTGGAATGAGTTTGGATTTTGTGAAACAGATTATTATGTATTCCTGCGGATCCAATTGCCAAGGCATGCGGATCCAAAACTTTTGAATCCGTCTGATCCGCAGGTTTAAGATTGGCGGATCCAACATAAACACTAGGCGGATCCAATTTTAGGGATCCGCCAGATCCGTCGAACAAATATCCTAAAACAAACAGAGAGCAATGCAAATTTCGCGTTTCTCGAAGAAGACTTGAAAATACTCCTAGAATATATTAATTAGCTAATATGTACTATAAACATGCTAAATATGTATATTCTAACATACATTTGCATCCGTTCATCATAACTTACTTAAAATTGAGTTAAGCCAAATAGTAGCTTATTCTCGGAAAATTGATAACATTAAATGTTATCGACCTGCAAATATGAGTTAGTTGACATCAAGTACTACCATAATAAGAAATACATATGTCTAACAAAACATTGTCTAATAAAGATTAGTCCCAAAAGCTCCACTATCTTACTTATCTCTTAACATTTTGAGTATTTTCTTCTGATCCTTGCTAAGTTTCATCATCCATCGTCCTACATTCTTCAAAATTCCCTTTCTTTGTCGATGTTCCTCAGACTCATTATCAATGGAAGGAAGTTGACGTAAGTAATTGAGTGGAGGGATCTTGGAGTTAGGTAAACCATCTTCATCGCTAGCCGATGATGATGAAGATGAAGAAGAAATATAGGCACGTTTTCCTTTCCCGACTGTTACTCTCTTTTCACTAAATGGAACAAAAGTATGTTGGATTTCGGTGTAGTCTGGAAGAAAACCAACTGAGTTTGGAGGGATGGGGACTGAAGCTTTGAATAGACAGGTGAGGAGCATTCCATATGGCATTGCGGTTTTTCCTAAGATAGGTATGTCAACCATTCTTTTGGCGATGTAGTAAGCCAAATTGAATTGTTGATGGGTTGACACACAGTAGAGCAAGTAACATAAGCTTGCATTAACATGATCTTTTTTTCCAACAGTGCTAATAACATTTGCCCTAAGAATTTCTTCTAGTTACTTAAATTCAGGTTTGAGTTCATTAAGTTCCATAGCAAATGGATCTAGATTTACTTGTTTGCCACAAAGTTTCTTAGACGGGTTGGTTCTAGGTTTGAAGAGGTGATCACGGATAATTTCTTTGGGAGTGAGTGGAGTGTCGTATGGGAATTCACGACCAAGGTTAGACTCAAGAATGGATAAGGGCCATTTGTCTGAGTAGAAACAAGTTCCTTGACTAGGAACACCTAAGACTTCTGCGAAGTGAGCTAAAGGAAAACTGAATTGATTTAGGTTTATTTTGAAGTGAATGTTTAGTAATCCTAAGTCATCAGTACTAAGTTTTACTGAAGCATAAAACTCAAGAATGAACCTAGGAACGATAGGCTCATCTATGTCTAGGAGTGAATCAAAGTGGATGAAGGCTAGTTGTTCACGAATGTTAGTTTCTTCTAAGAATGATGAGTCTATAGTTCTACCTTCATGAACATAGCGGTTTTCTAGTGTTTTAAAAATCTTGACCTGAGCATCAGTTAGACCTTTGGTTTGATGATGTTTGGGTAGATACTTGGTAGTCTTTTTGTGATCATAATTAGTTGTGGGAGGCATGATTCACCTAGACATGAATGTTATAATTTTAGTTAGAAATATCCTAAATGAGTGTAATGCGAAGGTGCGATTATCTCGACTTCTTTGAAGCAAGTTTTTGCGAGATAACTCAAATGCTTTTGTAAAAATATCCAACAAGTACATTTAAATTTTATGATGTTTTAAAACATAACATTTTTTATTTTGTATGAACAATGATTGAGAGGTGTTTTGAGAAGTATTTCAATGGAGTATTTTTAATCAAAAACTGATTCAATGTATTTTTGAAATGCTTCATGATTTGACCAATATATGATTCTAATTTTGGTGTAACTAATTAGGAATCCTAGATATTGATAAGGAATTAGAATGAATTAGAATACTTACAGTTTGATCAATTAAGCACGAGTTGATTGTGGAGAGAAGTCTAATTTTTGAGTTTAGAGTGATGGGGTTCGACAATCAGTAGGTTAATTCGTGTACTGAGAAATAAGGAGTGTTTGTTTATTTGGGAATTTTTCTCAGTAGTCTACGGATCCAGCGGATCCCGAAAAAGGGTTCCGCCCTTGTTATCGAAGGGATCCGCAAGATCAGAAAATGTGTTTGCTTATCTCCGTTTTTGGTTTGAACAGGATTCTAACAGATGTTTTAACTACTTTCTAGGTTTCAGTAAACCAAAGATAGAAGTAAGGTTCTTACTTGAGGTATTTGTGAGAGGTTTATTTATCATTTGAGAAACTTTCTCACCTCGGGATATTTACTCATCTAAGCATTGTATAATACAGAGATGATGATGGAAAGCAAAACTTTTGCTGGGATGAATGGTTTGCAATTGCAACACAGGAAAAGGTTTATAGGGGTCAATATCATAGACCACAAGAGTTTTCTCCACACTTTGCTTTAAAGTAGCAAGGACTGTTTGTTTCTTAGTAAATTATGATGTGATACAATGTCTCACATTAGTACACACTTCTATATCTCTAATTACAGAGTTAAATATGGTTTTTACACCTGATTCTTTGGGATATCGTAAATGTCTCTTAAGTTGTTTGGTGGTTTTAAGTAGGAATCATTTTGAAAGTGTAGACTATATCATATTTTGAATACTAGCTATGGGAAAGAGTATTCTATCTAATGCATTTCTGTGTTTAGGGTCATCTTATGAATTTACTAACTTTATCCTTGGTGAGTGATTTTCAAAGGTCATTATTTACCAAAGATGATGTCTTTAGGAAGAGGAGGACCTTTGTTAAATGTTGAGTTCAACAACTTTTTTGACTTTTGAGAATGATGTAAGCCTTACATTTTCATAAATTTCTGAGAAATGTACCTTTTTATGATTAGGGTTGAAGTGATGAGATTATTCTAAAATAGATTAACTTCTTTCTAAGTATTTTGAGGAATCCTAGAGTTAAGTCGGAACTTAATTTATAATATTCATGGAAGTGACAACATATCTAATTACTCACAAAGGTGTTGGTTATATCTCAACTTGGTTAGAATCCTAATAGATTTATTGAACTTTTACCTAAGAGTTGATGTTATATAGTTGAGATATATTCTAAGAAGATGAGACACTACTTGTCTTTAGGTGTTTTATGTCATAGAGATTTAAGATTCTTTTCCTACTTATTATGCCAACTTAAATGCTTTATTTCTATCACCACAAAGGATGTGATACTAATCACGGTACCCAATAACTTATACTTAGTGAGTATGAATCTGAATTATCTATGAGAGCAATCATCATGAGAAGTCAAGAGGAAACGTACCTTTTTACAATGATAGTTTCTAAGAATGCTATGTAATCTCCGTTGAACACTTTGTGGATTAAGAAGATACATTAGTTTTCAACAATGTATCTTGGAGTTCCATAAATCCATAATCCTTTCTTTCAAGCGTACCAAATGAAAGCTCAAGTATAAGATCCCCAACATCTCATGGGTTCATTTGGTTTAATCACAATATTACCATGGTTCACTAATATCTTGGAGGTAATCAAATGGAATTTGTTCACTAAACACTGATTCTTTACTTACTGGAGTGTCTACTGTCGTTTTAACTTCATTCTTATCTTTTCTTCTAATTGTATTATTGTTAGGTTCTCTAGATAACTTAACAGGTTTAGTACTTTTTAAGTTTTGACTTTTACCTACGGATCCTTTGGTTATCTCACGCGGATCCAAATGTTTTCGATCCGTGGGTCATTGATTCAGTTGGTTAGTTTGATTCTGAAAATCACTTAAGTCTACCATTTTTCATATAATTCTTGGTTTGAAACTACCATGAGGTATTTTTAGTAACCTCTTTTATTGTCATCTACATTGTTTAGATGTTTATCAAATCTCTTAAGTTTGTTGTGTTTGATAAATTTTCTGTGTGAATATTACTGTTTCTATTCTGTGTTTTAGTTTCTGACATGATAAGCATGTTCTAATACCATTGTCTCTTTCTAATCTATGATCTTTTCTTTTAACGATGAATTTCATTTTCTAAGAGTTCCTTTCTGTGTTTTTAAGATCTTATTATTGCTTATGATTTTAGGAATGATTTTATATAATTTATTATTTTCTATATCTGACATGTTATCATTAATGAAAGAGTATGAATCAGATTGTACCTCATTAGCCATAGGAGCAACCTTGTTGTTATTAGCTTGTCGTCATCTTTTTCACTTTCATTCCAAGTTCTACTAGTGGATTTGTTCTTTGAAGGCTTTGAACATTCTTCTACTAAATGACTAGAATTCCTGCATTTAGAGTAATCCCTACGATTCTTTGATTTCACATAGATCCCAAAACGGTTTTCCCAAATGTAAAATTGTCTTGTTTAAATAGTGGCGTTCTTGCATAGATTTTTCTCTTTAAAGTTTTCAAAATCCATGGTCGTTTTAAGTTTTAAAATACAGTATATTTTAAAAATATTAAGTAACGTGGCTCTTGATGCCAATTGTGGAAAACTAGAAGGGGGGGGGGTTGAATAGTTTTACCGTTTAAAATTAATTTAAACTGTTTTGTTCATTATGTGAATTCAATTAAACTTATGCACATAGAGATAATCAAACAATATATCTGAAAGGAAAAGAGAGGAATGATCAAACCATATAACACGGATGATTATAGTGGTTCGGCTACAAGGACTCTTTTCCTTGCCCTACTCCACTTCCCCGAGCCTTTAACTCGAGAGTTATTCTTCACTAAGAAACAAACTCTCTTCTAGGTGGAGAAAACATTTACACGTTGCTTACTTCCTTTTCCGGTACTAAGCTAACCACCGAGTTCTACTTCAGGGCAGAACTAACCCAACGTCGCCTATACACTTACCGACACTAAGCTAAATGTCGAGTTCTTTCACAAGGGTACAACCACTCCCTACACTCTTTATGTTTTGAGGACTAAAACAGTAACCACACTGAATGAGATAAATGATACAAATAATGATGTGTGAATTACACAGAGATCACACAGACACTAACTACTACAACTTGCAACAGTATGTTTTGTTGAAGTTCTTTTGCTTGATCTTCTTTGCTGCAAAAGATAGATCAAATGATATGAATAAATGATGTTAGTAATATGAATGAGTATATATGTTTTCTACTTTCTAAGTGATGATGAGGCCAAGTGATCAGCTTGCTATTTATAGGCAAGCTGAGAAACACTCGGCGGATCCGGCGGATCCCTTAAAAGGGATCCGTCCTTTATGTCGAAAGGATCCGTGGACATGCCAGAGGTAAGACAGCTAAGAGATTTTCCAAATCTCTCCAATCTCTCCATATCTTTGTGTTGTCATATCAAGATCATCCAATGTCAACTATCTTACTTGAAGATCTATCTAAGATATTACAAGATCTTACCAAGATTACATGTATGATGCATGCCATGATGTCATTGTATCATTTAAGAAATAAAGTTTCCTTTTAAGGAAATAAACATGTATATGTATAAAATGTATTTCCAAGTAAACTTGTGAAATGTAAAATGTGTTCTAAAGAGACTTTAGCTAGTATTTATAATTTGCTTAAAGATATACTTTGTAATTGTCATTAACAAAACTAAGCAAAGATCGTAAAATATAAATAACGTTTTTGAGACGATATTTGTATTAACAGTGAGTTTCCTTGATGAGTGATTATTAAAGATTGCCAAATTTCTTTTGCGATTTTGCACATAAAGACTCTTTCATACTCCTTTTTAGGCAGAGCATTGTAAAGCGTCATTTTTGCCTCATTATTTTTAGCAATCAACTTCTTTTGCTCATCACTATGACGAGCAAGTGAAGTATCCTCATCCCGGCCACTTGTAATATCTTTTATTATAGTTTTATAATCACCTTCTATAATAATTTACCATAGATCTATGTCTTTTGATTTCACATAAGTTTCAAAGCGGTTTTTCCAATAGATAAAACTATTTGGTTCAAATAGTGGTGGTCTTTGCATAGATTGCCCTTCTTTGAAGTTTTCAAAATCCATGGATCGTTCTAAGTTTTAAAATAGAATATATTTTAAAAATCTTGAGTAACGTAGCTCTGGATGCCAATTGTGGAAAACTATAAGGGGGGTTGAACAGTTTTACCGTTTTAAAATTTATTTGCTTTGAGTACTTTGTGTGAATTCAACTAATGTAAATAACAAACAGTAAATAATATGCAAGTAAAGAAAGAAACAATCAAACCACAACACGATTGTTTATAGTGGTTCGGTCTACAAGGACTCTTTTTCTTTGCCCTACTCCACTCCTCGAGTCTCCAACTCGAGTGTTTTTCTTCACTAATCAACAAGCTCCTTTAACCGGCGGAGAAAACCTTTACACGTCGCTTACACAATATTTCCGACACAAAGCTAGATGTCGAGTTCTTTTACAAGGGTACAACCACTCCCATCACACTAGGTATTTTGAGGACTAAAATACTAACCGATCACTACAGAGAATTTATGATTGTTTGGTACAAACACTGATGTATGAACAACAACAATTCACACAGTGACAAACTAACAAGCCTTGCAACGCTTAGTTGAAGCTTGTGATGTTGTGATCTTCTTGCTACAAAGAAGTTCACTAAAATGAAATGAGTTAGTTAGATGTGAATGAAAGAATATATGATGTTGTTTATGCTTGTAAGTGATGAGCAAACAACATGGAGTGGCTTGCTATTTATAGGCAAAAAGCCTCAGCAAGCCACGGATGGGACGGAACCAAAAGTAGGGTTCCGTCCGTGTACCTATTTGGTTCCGCGGAGACCTGACAGAAAATCTCCAAAATCTTTATCAAATCTATTCAAAATATTTCCATATATTTCCAAGGATTCATTGAGTAAAGATCTAATCAAGATATTCATGATATCTTCCAATGATCTTCAAAATCTTCCAAAGATCTCAAAGATGATGCATGCCATGATGTCATAGTACATTTTCAATTTTAGAATAACTATGAATATTAAAATGAATTTGTAAAATGTATACACTAGTTAGGTGATGTTTTAACTTTGTGTTTATGAAATACTTTATATGTAAAAGACTTTAACCATGTGGGATAATTCTTTAAAAAAGCATCATAGTTGTAAAAAATGACAGTTCTGCGTAGTGAACTAAAAAAAATACTCTTGTGAACACTAATGTTAACATTTTTGCCTTTCTTTAAGTATTATGACCATTTTACCCTTCCAAGTTACATAAATGGTCCCTGTGGGTTTGCAAAAATTGCATCCACCGTCCTTAGAATAAATTACATTAATGGTCCCTATCGTTTGGAGAAAATTGCGTCCACCGTCCCTATTTTTTTTCCAATTTTTATTTTTGAAAATTCTTTTTTTTTTTTCTGAAATGTTTTTTCGAAATTCTTATTTTTTTTTTAATTTTTTTCTGAAATATTTTTTTCTAGATTTTTTTTCGTGACATTTGAAAAAAAAATTTAAATTTTCTTTTTGGTAATATTTTCTAATAAAAAAAAATTCGATAAAAAAATTCACTTGTTAGAAAAAAATTTCAAAAATGAATAAAAAACAGGTGAAAACGTTTACGTTTTATGCGTTTTCACCTGTTTTTTATTCACTTTTGAATTCTTTTTAGTAATAAGTGAATATTTTTTTCGAAAATTTTTTATTAGAAAATATTACAAAAAAAAAAATCAAATTTTTTTTTTCAAATGTCCCGAAAAAAAAATCTAGAAAAAATTATTTCATAAAAAAATTTGAAAAAAATAGAAAAAGAAAAAGAATTTCGAAAAAAAAAAAGGGACGGTGGACGCAATTTTCTCCAAACGACAGGGACCATTTATGTAATTTAGGCTAGGGAGGTGGATACAATTTTCAAAAATTCAATGGTAAAATAGTCATGACATAATTTTTTTTTATCTTTATTACTCACATGAAGAAAAAATGTCAACATTAATGTTCAAAAGAGTTTTTTTTTTTAGTTTACTATGCAGAACTACCATTTTTGACAACTATGATGCTTTTTTTAGAGAATTAGCCCTAACCATATTTATGTTTTGCTAAAATAAAGTTTATAATTGTCATTAACAAAATATAGCAAAGATCGTAAAATATAAATAACATTTTTAGACGATATTTGTATTAACAACCTCTAAATTTTCATAGTATAGTAATCAAGCATGTTATTAGTTGAGTTCTAGTTCAAAACTTATTCAATATAAAGTTAATAAACACGCCTATCATGTCCTAACTCCTAAGAATTCTTGTGTGAGTGCGCATATTAACTTCTAAGCAGGAATTAGAGTAAATCACACCGTTCGTCCTTGTGGTTTGTGTTGACTGGCGCCGTTAATCCTTTGACAAAAAAAAATTGCACCGTCCAGTCTTAAGTGGCAAACGTTATGCGCTGTTAGTCCATCCCTCTAACGGGGCCACTAACGCTCGTTAACTCTTGTTAACAATGAGGGTATACTCGTCATTCGTATCCATAAGGACGAACGGTGTAATTTCCTCTTTTTTCTGTTTTCATTCGTTTTTATACTCTTTCGTCCGTTTTTCTTATGTATTCATACGTTTTTATCCGTTATTATGCGTTTTGTTCGTTTCTATACAGTTTCGTCCGTTTTTATATGTTTTTGTTTGTTTTTATACGTTTTCGTCTGTTTTAATGCGCTTTCATCCGTTTTTCTTACGTTTTTATCTATTTTTATGCGTTTTTGTCCGTTTTTATAAGTTTTCATCCGTTTTTATACGATGTCGTCCATTTTTAAACCTTTTTTACCCTTTTTTTATTACGTTTTTATCAATATTCATCCGTTTTTATATATTTTTGTCATTTTTTATACGTTTTCATCCATTTTTTACACGTTTTCGTCCGTTTTTTTATACGTTTTCATTCGTATTTATACGTTTTAATCCGTTTTTATACGTTTTGATACGTTTTTATCCATTTTGATACGTTTTTATCCATTTTCATCCGTTTTTATTACATTTTCATACGTTTTTATCTGTCTTTATTTATTTTCATCTGTTTTTATACGTTTTGGTCCATTTTTATACGTTTTCGTCAGTCTTTTACACTTTTTCGTTGTTTTTAATACGTTTTTATTCGTTTTCATACGTTTTTATCCATTTTCATCCGTTTTTATATGTTTTCATCCGTTTTTATCCATTTTTATACGTTTTCATCCATTTTTATACGTTTTCATCCATTTTTATACGTTTCATCCGTTTTTATACGTTTTTGTTCATTTTTATACATTTTCGTTCGTTTTTTACATTTTTTCGTCCGTTTTTTATACGTTTTCATCCGTTTTTATACGTTTTTATCCGTTTTCATCCTTTTTTTATAAGTTTTCATCCGTTTTATACGTTTTTCATTCATTTTTATTCGCTTTCATCCATTTTTCTTACATTTTCATACATTTTTATCTGTCTTTATCCGTTTTTATACGCTTTTGTCCATTTTATACATTTTTCATCCGTATAAAAACGGATAAACCGTGTGAAAACGTTTAAAAACAGATGAAAATGTATAAAATGGATGAAAACGTATAAACACGGATGAAAACGGATAAAACATATGAAAACCTATAAAAATGAAAGAAAGCATATGAAAACGGATAAAAATGCAAGAGAAATGGACAAAAATGTATAAAAACGGATGAAAACAGATAAAAACGGATAAAAAAAGTATGTAAACGTAAGAAAAATGGATGAAAGCGTGTAAAACGGACCAAAACGTATAAAAACATATGAAAACTTATAAAAATGGAAGAAAACGTATAAAAACGGACAAAAACACATAAAAACGTATAAAAACGGATACAAACGGATAAACACTAATGAAAACGGACAAAAACGTATAAACACGGACAAAAACGCATAAAAATGGATAAACGGATGAAAGCTTATAAAAACGGAGGAAAATGTATAAAAAGAGATGAAAACGTATAAAAACGGATGAAAGTATATAAAAATGTAAAAAAAAAACCAATAAAAACGGACGAAAGTGTATAAAAACGGATGAAAACGGATAAAACATATCAAAACGGATGAAAACGTGTAAAAACGGATAAAAAGGTATAAAAACGGACGAAAACGTATAAAAACGGACGAAAATGTATAAAAACGGATGAAAACGAATAAACACGGATAAAAATGTAAGAAAAATGGACGAAAGCGTATAAAAACGGACAAAAACGTATAAAAATGGATGAAAACATATAAAAACGGAAGAAAACGTATAAAAACTAACAAAACCGTATAAAAACGGATTAAAACGTATGAAAAACGAACGAAAGAGTATAAAAACGGAAGAAAACGTATAAAAACAGAAAAAAAGAGGAAATTACACCGTTCGTCCTTCCACCGTTCATCCTTATGGATGCGATATGACGAGTATACCCTCATGGTTAACAAGAGCTAACGAGCGTTAGTGGCCCCGTTAGAGGGAGGGACTAACGGCGCATAACGTTTGCCACTTAAGGCTGGACGGTGTAATTTTTTTGGTCAAAGGACTAACAGCGCTAGTCAACGCAAACCACAAGGACGAACGGTGTAATTTACTCCAGGAATTATAACTCATCCAAAACTATGCAAGTATAAACTCTGAATTGAGTAACCAACATGTTGTAACAGAATTTTTCAACTAGACCACAAGTAAAATCAAACGATACAGTTTGTAAGAAATAATTAACTGCTAATCACTCATTTTAAGAAGCAAACAATGACTTCGACTCTAAAGTAAAACTTATTGTTAGGAAATTAAGCTATAGCAGTTAGTACTGTTGAAAAGAAAGTTAGTACTGCTGAAGAGTTTTGAAGACATAAGCAGTTAGTACTGTTTGTATGAAGAAGTTAGTACGGTTTATGTTTTGTGTAAGATAATTATAGAAAAGATATTGTGTATATCTTATACGATTAGGTTGATAGTTATCTTGTAAAGGAATCCTTAGTCTATAAAAGGATTGCCTAGGTTAAAGTTTTAAAACGATTGTTTTAGTATTGTTTTTGTTAAAGATTCAAGGTTGTAAACCCTAGTGATAGGAGATCACTCGTATTATTTATTAATAATATTGAATCGTTGAAGTTGAAGTATATTGTTCATTGTTCATTCTTTGTTGATTCGTTAATACAAAACACAAACAAATAAATCTTCTAAGTGCTAGCTAGTAAATTCCGGGTGCTAGACTAGACATCATTCAAAGTATTCATCTAACACAAGGAGTGTGTGTAGATCCGGTCAAGTGGTGTCAGAGACAGGTTACTGATACTTTGGTTTAGAAGATTCAGACGAATTTGTTTAAGAAAAGATGGACATGGAGACAACAACAAGTCAGACTAATATTGCTGCTAAGCTTCCAATGCTTAAACCCAATGAGTTCGATATGTGGCGATTAAGAATTGAGCAGTTCTTCCAAGTTCAAGATTATACTCTTTGGGAGATCATTGAAGAAGGAAACTCCTTTACACCCGTATCAACAACAACTGTTGTTGAAGGTAAATCTGAGACTAAAGTGCAGACAAAGCCAACCACTACTGAAGAGAAGGCAAGGCACAAGAATGATGTTAAGGCTAGAAGTTTGCTTCTGATGACTATTCCCAATGATCAGTTGTTAAATTTTAGCAAGTTTAAGTGTGCTAAAACCCTTTTTGAAGCTATTGTTGCAAGATATGGTGGGAACGAAGCCACCAAGAAATCTCAGAAGACCCTTCTCAAGCAACAGTTTGAAAAATTTTCAGCAACAAGCAACGAGTCACTAGATCATATGTTTAATAGACTTCAAAAACTAGTGAGTCAATTGGCTGTTCTAGGAATTGAGATGCCTCAAGAAGATCTCAACTCCAAATTTCTGAGGAGTCTACCAGCTGAATAGGCTATGCATGTGGTTGTATGAAAAAACAAGCCTGATATAGATTCCATGAGCTTAATGGATCTCTATAGCAACTTCAAGATAGTTGAACATGATATTAAGAAGTCTGCTGGATCAAGCTCAAGCTCAGGAAATTTGGCCTTTGTATCAACTCCCAGTACCTCAAGTCCAGATAAAGAAGTGCAAGTTGCTGGAGCAGTTGGTACTGCTAGTGCAAACCTTGGTACTGCTAGCACCTCAAGCAGTACTAGTGGACTTTTGAATGAAGATACTTATTGTGCTTTCTTGACTACACAGCACAATGGAAGTATGTTGACTCATTCAGATCTTCAAAAGATTGATGAAGATGATATTGAAGAGATGGATATCAAGTGGCAGCTCTTCCTTCTCAGCTTGAGAGCTAGGAGATTTTTGAAGAAGACTGGCAAGAAGATTGTCATAAACAGCAATGATGTTGTAGGGTATGACAAGTCCAAGATTGAGTGTTTCAATTGCCACAAGAAAGGTCATTATTCAAAGGAGTGCAGATTGCCAAGCCAACAAGATGGAAAGAGCAGAGGATATGTGTGAAGGATTATACAAACACTTGGGATGTGAATCTTAATAATGTGTTTGGGATATTTATGTATAAATGTGATGTAGTATGCGGAATCTACTATAACACACTTTAAAAGAACACAAAGGTGATGAGTATGTAAACGTGAGTTATAATGAACAATGAACACAACTTTAGTAACACAAAACGATTCAATATTATTGATGAAATAATACGGATGATCTAACTATCACCAGGATTACAAAGTAACCTTGAATCTTTGATTGTTTAAGGATTTGTGAAATGAGTAACTAAGTTACTAGAGAGGTTGTTCTGTTTTGGTTATTAGTTGAAGAGATGCATGCATGAAGGTGGTGACTAAGGGAACCTTTTATAGAATAAGGTACCCTTATTACAAGTTGTTGAATATAATAATATACTTGGACTTTCCTAGCCTACAATTAAATACAACTACCAATGTAACTACTCTGTATATTCTTCTGCACAAACATGGAAGACTGAACTACTTCTACATAACGTATTACATTGTACAAAGACTAATAATTCAACAAATATCTACAAACAAATATCTATCAACTTGATCATAATCTTGGCAGGACCTTTATCAACTAGCAGTACCTTCTCACCCAGAAGGTACTGTTAGTACATCTTCATCTTCTTCAAAATCAACTAGCAGGCTCAATACATCTTCCAGCAGGCTCTTTGACTTGAACATTTTATTCCCAACAATCCTCCCCTAAACTTGTTATTTCCTTTAAAATACACAAGTTTCTGATGAATAAAATACATACCTTGAGGATCTGAGGGAACTCTTCCAAAAACCTTTACTCTCTGTTCTTCCTTTTTCTTTCACATTGCTCAAATATGCTCCTCAGCAAACTTTGAACAACTTCTGAATTTTCTTCATCTTTGTCACATCTTAATCTCTTGGAGATCATAGTTGTAAGAACTTCATAGCTAAGTGGATACTCTTTCTCAGCCAACATAAAGAGTTCAATCCCACTTTGTGTGTAAAGATGATGAATACTGCTAAGGCTTAGAAATTCCCATGTTGTTGAAGGATCATGATATGGAAACTTCCAATGAACATCTTTTGGATTAGGATCATACATCCTATTAAATTCTACCCATAGTTCCTGTTCCTTAACATCAGTACTAGAATTTGTGTCTAGCTTAATTTGAACTAGATTCCACAATTCTTCTAAGTCAGCTCTATCACTTGCTCTAATCAGATTTTCAAAATTCTTGAAGATAGCAGTCTGTCCCCCAACCCTAGTTATTTTCCATGACTTTCCTAATCTATCATGGTGAATTTCCCAATCAATAATAGGGCGTCTAGACCTAATTGGATCAGCATGTATGATAGTTGGCAAAGTAATTAACATCTTACTTACTTGCTCTGAATCCAATTTTGCTTCTTCTTTCTTCTGAGCATCTTTCTTTTTCATTGAGGGCTTTGCATCAGATGGAATCTTGTAGTAAAGAGACTTGTAGGCATTCATATAAAGGAAGTAGATTTCATCAGCAGTTTTCTTCTTGAGTTGGGATTCAGTCCAATTGGCTTGATTCCTCAGAAACTTCTTCATAAAATTCACTTGATCTTTTGGAGTTAAGCCCACCTTGAAGCCTCTTTTCTGACTTTCATGAATCTTTTGAAATATGTCATCCAGAGCTGCTTATCTATACTTTTTGTTGATAAATGTTTCAAGCTCTGCTGTTTTCCCTTCAGTAGAAAGATTCTTGTCATCCATGATTATAGAAGCCTGACCCCTCACAATCGGGTCATTTGCAATAATCCATTGCATCTGTGCATCAAAAGTTTCTTGAGCAGCTTGTGTGTCAAGAAGAGTCTGAGCAGCATCTTTTTGCTCTTGCATTTCTGCAAGCAGTCTTGAAGCTTCAAATGCTTTCTGCACTTCTTCTTCATGAATCCTTTTGGAGACTTCTTCATCTAAAGCCATCTGTACCTGCTCTGATCTCTTCAACTTTTTGGGCTTTGGTTCATCTTCAACCATAATGCTTTTGCCCTTGTCTTTTGGAGTTGGTTCTTGAGATGGAGCAGTAGATTGCTCATCAGCAATAAATAACCTCCCTTGAACAAACAAATCCCCTTGAGGCTCTAAGTCCCTCTTTCTTTTGTACACATGATCAGCAGTACCTTTGTAGTCCATAGCCAAAAGCCTCTCAATCCTAGCAGGCTCTTTTGAACTAGCAGGCTCTTGCTCTGCACCAGCAGGCTCTTCATCATAAACCTGAGTTCCTTCATGAAAATCAAATTGAGCCTCCTCTTCTTCTTCAGAACTACCCATCCTCCTCTTTTTTGGAAGAGTGACCCAAACGTTCAACATCTGATCTTGAAGAACTAGATAAAACAAGCTTTGAAGATCTTTTACCCTTTAGCTTCTTCACTTCATTCTCCAATTTCTTTACCCTCTTAACTAACTTGATGTTGATCTCAGAAAATCTTGTGTTCTGACTTTTAAGAGCATTTTCTAAGAGCTTCACCTTCTCTTTTAGTTCTTTCACTGTCTGAGGAGATTGGGGTGGTGATACATGATGTGATGGTGTTGGTGGCGTTGCAGATGGTACTGGTGTAGGGATTCGTAATGTAAGATGAGTTGGTGAGATGTAACCAGGTGAAGAACTTGATGATGGTGATTCAGATGATGGTGTTGGTTCTTCAGGATGTTGTGGTAACATTTCATCAAAAAGTGGTATTTCTTCCCCATTGAAACCAATTCTCATGTTTGAAAATACTTTGTGAGAAAGTTTTGGTGTTTCATAAAGTGAGTGTGGGGGAAGCAACAAATGTTTTGATTTTGCAATGATGCATGAAATAAATCTTGGATACATCAAAAACTTTGTTTCACTATCCACATTTTTTGTCAATCCTTCAAAAATATGTTTGGAAAAATTGAATTTTCTGTTTGTTGCCAAGCAGATGAGAGCAGAAGCCATGTTTCCACTAAATTGCTCCCAAGAGGTTTTCTTTTGGCTCAAACAATGAAGGATTGTATGAATAAAAAATCTCCATTGTGGAGTAAAATACTTTTTAAGAAAAGTGAGTTTTGTAGAATCAGCATTATACCCCATTCTTTCAAAATGTTCAAAAATTTCAGTATCAGGCAATTGACTAATACCATCTGAATCATCCAAATGAAGATGTCTTCTTATGGATGACTCAGTAAGAGTCAAGGGTTTGCCATCCACTTTGGCTTTTATTCTTTGTTCCCCATTTTCAGAAGTTTTAACTTTAGCTGTTTGCCAAAATTGTAAAATTTGAGATTCTTAAATAGTGGGATTAACTAGTAAAGCAAACTTGATGTAAGACTCATTTAAAAAGTCCACTATTTGATGAAAAGAGGCATTATCCTCAGACTTTTCCAAAAATGCTAATTGATTGTGACGTTTAACAAAGGTTAGAACAGCCATGGTGAAAGTTAATGAAAAATTTGATTATGTTGGTGGAATTTGATGGTGCTACTACTAGAAGATGAAAGGTGTATGTTAATTGTGATAAGGACTGATGAAAGATGTTATGAGAGAATTACTTTTAACCGAAAATAAGAAAGACTATAATAAGTAAATGAAAAGGTGGTTAAAAAGATCTTTTATATGTGAAATATAATATAATATAATCATCAATAATTTACAGAACTACCCCAATGGCTAAATGTAACTACCAGGCCCAACGGCTATAACTTTTTCTGACAGGCTCAACGGTTATCTAGCAGTACCATTTTACTCTAGCAGTACCAAAATTTGAACTACCAGTACCTTTGAATGAAAATATTACTTGGCAATCTCTTTGAAAGTCTAGCAAAAATCCCTTATAGTTTTTAGCAAACTATCAGCTATCAACGGATTTGAGTTGTCTTTACCAAAAGCCGTTTGCTTATGGACTAGTTAACTATTTACTGTTAAGTATGGTTAGTTAAATACCATATAGTTTTTGGTAAACTATCAACCATCAACGGATTTGAGTTGTCTTTACCAAAAGCCGTTTGCTTATGGACTAGTTAACTATTTACTGTTAAGTATGGTTAGTTAAATACCATATAGTTTTTGGTAAACTATCAACCATCAACGGATTTGATTTGTCTTTACCAAAAGCCGTTTGCTTATGGACTAGCCAGCTCTTAAGTTTGTAAAAACTTGGTGAACTGAATACCAAAAGCCATATTGACCTAAAGATGGTGCAATTTCCTTGGATGGAGGAAATATAAGAGACAATGATGCTGTGTATCTTGGATGCTTGGTTCAACAAGTGAAATCATCTATCAGCATGCTTTTGCTTTGAAACTTTCCTTAGTTTGATCTAGATAGAACTTTCTCCTTTAGGAATGCTTCATCCCTTCTGAATATGTGATCTAATCCTATCTTTTTCAACCTTTGCATCATCTTGTATGCTCTTGTCTTTTTCTTTCATAAATTGGTGTTTCTTCTATTTTGGGCTAGTATTTCCTCCCCTGAGATTTTTACCTCCCCTGAGATGTAAATAACTTTTGTTTCCCATTTTTGTTTGGAAGATCTCTTGTTTTGTTATCAACCTGAAATTTGTTAGTTGCAATCCAAAAGAACAAAGTGCAAAGCACTTGATCTATAGTATTGTAAACATTTAAGCATCAATATGAACAAAACAGAGCAAATTTTATACTAGCAGGACCAATTATGAACTGACAGTACCTTTTGACTAACTAGCAGTACCCTGTTTAAAAGCCAATACCAGATATTTTTATGTACAAAAACACATGTTTTTCAAAGATTAATCATTCCAATACCTCCTACAAGGTATTTGAATCTACCTAAATCAAAAGCTTTGGTGAGAAGGTCTGCATAATTTTTTTCAGAATCAATTTTAACAACTTGTATTAACCTTTTCTCATTGCAATCCCTTATGAAATGGTGTCTGATTTCAATGTGTTTTGTTTTTGAATGTTGAACTGGATTTTTAATGATACATATAGTACTGCTATTGTCAATGTAAATAATGGTGTTAAGAAAATTGTACCCATAGTCAAGCATTTGATTTTGGATCCAAAGAACTTGTCCACAACAACTTGCACCAGCAACATATTCTGCTTCAGTTGTAGAGTTGGCCACCATTGTTTGTTTCTTGCATTGCCAAGATATGAGTCTGCAACCAAGAAATTGACATCCACCAGTTGTGGATTTTCTGTCTAGAGTTGCACCAGCATAGTCACTATCAGAATAAGCCACCAAATCAAAAGATGATTCCCTTGGATACCATAGACCCAACCTAGGTTGACCCTTGAGATATCTAAAGATTCTTTTGACTGCTGTAAGATGAGAAACTTTGGGATGTACTTGAAACCTTGCACATACACATACTGAGAACATGATATCTAGTCTTGATGATGTAAGGTACATCAAGGACCCAATCATTGATCTATAATTATGCAAATCCACATCTTCACCCTCAGCATCTTTTAGTAAACCTTTTTCAGCATCCATTGGTGTACTTGCAACCTTAGAGTCAGCAAACTGAAATTTCCTAAGGATCTCTGCTACATACTTATCTTGGCTGATAAATATGCCTTCTTGAGATTGTTTCACTTGGAGACCCAAAAAGAAAGTAAGTTCTCCCATGGAACTCATTTCAAACTTACTATGCATAAGTTTTTCAAATTCTACACACAAGTCTTGGTCTGTGGATCCAAAGATAATGTCATCAACATAAATTTGCACCAGCAAGATGTCTTTCTTTGTTCTTTTGATGAACAAAGTTGGATCAATCTTGCCTCTTTGGAATCCATTTTCTAATAGAAAGCAAGCCAATGTTTCATACCATGCCCTAGGAGCTTGGTGTAGACCATAAAGAGCCTTGGTAACCCTATACACCTTGTCTGGATACTCTACATCAATGAAGCCTGGAGGTTGAGAAACATACACCTCTTCTTCAATAGTACCATATAAGAAGGCACTCTTGACATCCATTTGGTAAACAGTGAAGCCTATGAAAGAAGCAAAGGCCAAGAATAGCCTGATTGCTTCAAGTCTTGCAACTGGAGCAAAAACCTCTTCATAATCTACCCCTTCTTCTTGAGTATACCCTTGGGCCACCAATCTTGCTTTGTTTCTGATCACTATCCCTCTTTCATCTTTCTTGTTTCTGAACACCCACTTGGTTCCAATTGCCCAATGACCTTTTGGCAAATCAACCAATTTCCAAACCTTCTGAAGCTTGAATTGAAGAAGTTCTTCTTGCATTGCTTCAACCCAACTTGCATCATCTAAGGCTTTGTTAATGTTTTTGGGTTCAGCTTGTGAGAGAAAACATGAAAACAGGCATATGTTGGCAACTTCATGATTATTTTCTTCATAAAGAGATGAGATGAACCCTTCTTGGTCTGAAGTCAAGACTTGAGATCTTGTTCTAACACCAGAATCAATGCTACTAATCACATCATCAGTTGAGTGATCTTTGAGTATTCTTGTGTTGTGTGTTGTAGGAACTTCATAGGTAAATGGAAGATTGCCAATCCCCACTTCTTCTGGTAAAGAATCATCTGTTTGAACATTTAATGGCTCAGCAGTACCAATTTGTGAACTGGCAGTACCATCTGGTGAACTAGCAGTACCATTGTCATTTGCACTACTTTCTTGATTCTCTTGACCCTGAGCTCCATGATCATCTTCTGTACCTTCATTTGTTGTGTTTGAAGGTTCTTCATGACTTAAAGATAAATCCAATCCTTTCCAAATTGGCATCCATATGTAATCTTGATCTTTAGGTGTTTCAACATTGTCTTCAAAACCTGCATTATCATTAGTATTTGTACCTGCAACAGGTACATAATTCATAGATTCTGAAAGCCTATCAATGTCAAACATCCAATCTGGCCCAATTCCTTTCACATTTGTTAGTTTCTCTTGAAACTCTATGTGAAGATTTTCTTCCACTAGCCTAGTGCAACTATTATACACTCTATAGGCCTTACTTTGCAAAGAATACCCTATCAAATAGCCTTCATCAGCTTTTCCTTCAAACTTGCCTAAATGATCTTTGGTATTGAGAATAGTGACATGACATCCAAAAGGTCTCATAAAACTTAAAGATGGTGTTCTACCAAAGAAAAGTTCATAAGGTGTCTTTTTATGTGGTTTTATCACAAGAACCCTGTTTTGCACATAACAAGCAGTACCTACTGCTTCAGCCCAAAATGAAATAGGCAACTTAGAGTCTACTAACATTGTTCTAGCAGCCTCTATAAGTGTTCTATTTTTCCTTTCTGCTACTCCATTTTGCTGTGGGGTTCTAGCTACACTAAATTCTCTTTTTATTCCTTTTTCTTTGCAAAAGTCATCCATAACCCTATTCTTAAACTCTGTCCCATTGTCACATCTGATTACTTTTACTTTCTTATCAGCTTGGTTTTCTACCTCAGTTATATAAGATTTAAGAATCTCACTAGTTTCATGCTTAGATCTTAAAAAGAAAACCCAAGAAAATCTGCTATAATCATCAGTAACAACAAGACAATATCTTTTACCATTCAAGCTACTCACATTAGTAGGACCAAAAAGATCCATATGAAGCATGTATAAAGCCTGAGAAATTGAGTTATGGGTCTTGGGCTTACAAGAAGCTCTATGTTGTTTGCCTTCAAAACAATCAACACAGGTTTGGTCATTTTGAAAAATCTTTTTGGGTAAACCTCTAACCAAATCATATTTTGCAATTGTATTGATTGTTTTAAAGTTTACATGACCAAGCCTTTTATGCCAAAGCATAGATTCATCCAATGAGGCTTTTGCTACTAAACAAGTTAAACTCTCCTTAGGATCAATGTTCTTTAAATCAACACTGTACATATTGTTCCTTTTTGGGATTTTAAGAAGGATCTGATCTTCATCAGGCATTTTAAAATCAGAAGAAAGAACCATACATTTATTGTCAGTAAAGAGAACATTGTTCTTTTTGTCACACAATTGTGAGACACTAAGGAGATTAAACTGAAGTTCTTTCACAAAGTACACATTTTCAAAATCTAATTTACTGGTTTTGATAGTACCTTTACCAGTAATCTTTCCTTTGATTCCTCCCCCAAAGGTAACATATCCTCCATCAATTGTTTTGAAGTCTGTGAGGAAAGACATGTTGCCTGTCATGTGCCTTGAACATCCACTATCTACATATCCTTGATCACCAATATCAGTTGAATGTTCCTGCACATATATAGACATATTAGTTTCCTTGGGGTACCCAAGCCATGACAGACTTGGGTTTGCCTCTTGCATCAATGAAATCAAACCTTTTTAGGATTGTTGATGCACCTTTTGATTGGAGTGGTTTCCATATCCAACATGCTGAGGACTTAACAGCATTTTCCTTTTTAATCCATTTTGTGGTCTTTGGTCTATCAGTACCAATTTTGGCAGTACCATTTGGTCTAGCAGGACCTTTTGGTTTTGGTCTCCAAATTTGTGTTTTGACCACAGATTTCTTTTGAATAGGATTATTCACAACTTTTGGTGCATATTTGAAAGTGTTTCTTGCACCCTTATCAGTTGGTTTTGAGTTAACAGGCTTATTTTGTCTAACAGTATGTTTAACTTTTGGTGTGTTAGACTTCACAAAACTTTTTCTGGGGTGAGTTACATTTGTTTTAGACTTTGATTTACTCCCAGAAACCCAATTGTTACAATAAGCATGTGTATGATTAAAACTACCACAGTAATAGCAAGCCTTATTGTACATAACAAAATCATCACCAAGTTGGTGTGACTTAAGATTGTTCCAATTTCTTTGGCTACCTCTAGGTTTGCTATTACACCTAGTACAACATTCAACTATTTTCAGAACAGCTTTAGTCTTAGTCTTAATCTCTACTCTTTTAGGACTGATTGGTCCTACTTTGTTTCCTTTGATTGAAACAGTCTCTTCTTCATCATCATCAGATACCCAATCTTCAATAATTAGAACATCTGATTTCTTATCAGTGAGCACCTTAGAGAGTGAAGCAATCTTAGCACTCTCAACAGGTTCACTTTTCTCTATAGGTTTAGCTAATGGTTTGTTGATGATTTCATGTAAACCTGATTCTGCAAGATCTAATCCTGGGGGACAAGGGATTCCTCTATAAGGAGGTGGACAATTATTGTATCCAATTCCTGATTTGATTCTCTTATTCATCTAATTTTCAACTATGCTTCTAGTACAATCAGAAGCAGTTTCCAAAGTGGTAACTGTTAGTTGAATATTATCCCTTGCCAAAGTCACTTTAGCACACTCAGTTCTTAACATTTTTATTTCTGCATCTTTCAAAAATATTTGTCTATTAAGAATAGCTTTTGCATCAGAAAAAGTGAGTTCATTTTCCCTAAAATGAATTATTTGCTTCTCAAGTTTAGCCATACCACACTTATGAATGACTAGGTCTTGATGGGTTTTTCTTTCTTCTACTTTCAGTTCATCATAAAGTTTTATAAGAGTTTGTAATTCTTCAAAAACTTTGCAAGTATTAGAACATTTTGTAATTTGTACCTCAGGAGTGGAGAAAGCCATTAAAGCCAATTCATCTGAAGTTGACTCCTCTTCACCCATAAAACTCCAATCAAACCCCATCCCATCAATAGCTACCATAGCTTTAGGCTCAATGATCTCCACAGCCTTACTCTTGCTCTCAAAGCTTCCTTTCTTCTCAAAGCTTCCTTTATTCCTGTTCTCAAACCCTCTTCCCTTTTCAACCTGCTTCTTTGGTCTTCTACACTCTCTTGAGTAGTGACCCTTCATGTGGCAGTTGTAACACTCCACTTTGGACTTGTCATACCCAGCAGGCTCATTACCATCTATGATAATCTTCTTTCCAGTCCTCATTAGTAACTTCTTAGCCCTTATGCTCAGAAGTGAAAGTTGCCACTTTATGTCCATTTCTTCAAGATCATCAGGATTGATCTCTTGAAGGTCTTCAAAAGTTAATATGGACCCATTGTGTTGTGATGTCAGGAAGGCACACCCAATTGTTTCATCTAGAATGGTTTTGGTACTACTAGAAGTACTGGCAGTACCAAAGTTTGTGTTGGCAGTACCTTCTTCTCTGCCATCTTTTTCTTCATCTACAACTCTTGAGGTGCTTGGAGATGATACAAAAGCCATATTTCCTGAGCTTGAACCAGTAGTCTTCTTTACTTCATGCTCTACTATTTTGAAGTTGTTGTAGAGATCATTAAGACTCATCTGATCAATATCTGGTTTGTTTTTCCAGACAATGACATGCATGGACCATTCAGAGGGTAAACTCCTAAGGAATTTGGAGTTTAAGTCTTCTTGAGTTATTAGCACTTCATGAATGGCTAACTGACTTGAAAGCTTTTGAAGTCTATTGAACATGCTGTCCAAAGACTCATTTGTTGTGGCTGCAAAGTTTTCAAACTGATGTTTGAGGAGAGTTTTCTGTGTTTTCTTGGTGGCATCATTTCCACCAAATCTAGCCACAATAGCTTCAAAAAGGGTTTTAGCATCTTTGTACTTGTTGAAGATCAAAAGCTGATCATTTGGAATAGTCATCAGTAGCATACTCCTGGCTTTTAGATCATTTCTCTTTTGAATTCTTTCTTCTAGCTCTGATACCACTTGTGAAGGATTATACAAACACTTGGGATGTGAATCTTAATAATGTGTTTGGGATATTTATGTATGAATGTGATGTAGTATGCGGAATCTACTATAACACACTTTAAAAGAACACAAAGGTGATGAGTATGTAAACGTGAGTTATAATGAACAATGAACACAACTTTAGTAACACAAAACGATTCAATATTATTGATGAAATAATACGGATGATCTAACTATCACCAGGATTACAAAGTAACCTTGAATCTTTGATTGTTTAAGGATTTGTGAAATGAGTAACTAAGTTACTAGAGAGGTTGTTCTGTTTTGGTTATTAGTTGAAGAGATGCATGAATGAAGGTGGTGACTAAGGGAACCTTTTATAGAATAAGGTACCCTTATTACAAGTTGTTGAATATAATAATATACTTGGACTTTCCTAGCCTACAATTAAATACAACTACCAATGTAACTACTCTGTATATTCTTCTGCACAAACATGGAAGACTGAACTACTTCTATATAACGTATTACATTGTACAAAGACTAATAATTCAACAAATATCTACAAACAAATATCTATCAACTTGATCATAATCTTGGCAGGACCTTTATCAACTAGCAGTACCTTCTCACCCAGAAGGTACTGTTAGTACATCTTCATCTTCTTCAAAATCAACTAGCAGGCTCAATACATCTTCCAGCAGGCTCTTTGACTTGAACATTTTATTCCCAACAATATGGGAACAAGTCAAGGGTTGTGGAGGTTACTGATTCAAGCTCGAAAGCCATGGTTGCCATTGATGGCTTAGGGTTTGACTGGAGCTATATTGCAGAGGAGGAAGCAGAAGCATCTACAGAGATTGCTCTCATGGCATTTTCAGACTCTGAGGTACAAGTTTCTAAATGTTCTAAATCTTGTGAAGCTTTAAAAGATCTAGAAACTCTTAAGAAAAGATATGAGGATCAGAGAAAAGAGCTAACTCAAACTGCTTTTAACTTAGCAAATCATAAGAGGGCTTTAGCTGTATTAGAAGAACAAAGTGTTCATTATAAAAGTAATGAGTCAAAGTTTTCTGATGATATGATTATTGTTAAGAGAGACTTAATGTTTAGAGAGAATGAAATTACTGTGTTGAAACATTAGCTAGAACAGGTTAAGAAAGCAAAGGAGAACATTCAAATGACTGTTGACACACTAGAATTTGCAACTTAGGGTGTTAGTAAGATTGTTGAGTGTCAGATCCTCAATAAAGCTAAGTCAGGCCTAGGATATAAGTCAGTTCCACCTCCCTATAGAGGAATTCCAACACCCCCAGGCATAGACTTAGAACACACAGGACTACCTGAATTTCAACTACCTGAGCTTAAATATGGTCTTCAACCTAAAGAGAATGTAGTTGATAAACCTGTGTATGAAAGTGCAAGTGATGCCTCATTTTCTGAGGATAAGGTGTCCTCAGCTAAGGAATCAGATGCTCCAATCATTGAGGAATGCACTTCTGATGATGAGGATGATCAGGCTGTGGTTAAGCCTGTTAGTGTTAAAGAGGAGGAACCAAAAGTTCCAAAGATGGTTAAACCTGAGACTGTTAAGCTTAGATCAAATGCCAAACCTTTTAGACCAACAGTTAGGTATGCAGATATGTATAGAACCACAAACAAAGCCAAGAGGTAACCAAAGGAATTGGAATGACCTCAAATCTCACCAACTAGGTGATGATTTTGTCTGCTATAGGAAAGCTTGTTACTCGTGTGGTAGTTTTGACCATCTTGCAGCCTTTTGTGATAAATGGGTAAATAGGTATTCAAGTCCTAGGGTGAACACTGTTAGACCTCCCACTCACCCAACAAACACTAGAATGATACCTAGATCAGTTCTTTTAAGGTCTGGACCCAAAGCAGTTCATACTGCTAGACTAGCAGTTCAGACTGTCAGACCTCTTAGACCTGTTAACCCAAGGCCAACAGTTCAAATTGCAAAACCAGTTTTTAAACCAGCACCAAAAACTGTTACCTTTCATCACAAAGCAGTTGTAACAAACCAAGTTTGGAAACCTAAGGTAACAACTACCAAGCCAGCAGTTCCAACTGCTAGCAGAGTAATTGGTACTGGTGTTAACAAAAACACTACTAAGGGAAATATGGGAAATGGTGTGAATGCATCAGCATGTTGGGTTTGGAGACCCATCAAACCCAATGGTGCTAAAATTGTTTTGAAAATAATGAATTATGTTGATGCAAGAGGAAAGCCTAAGTCTGTTTTGGATTGGGTACCACAAGGAAATTAATTTTTCTTATTATGTGCATTGTTAGTCATATACTTTTATATTGTGAGACAAGTTCTTTGTGGCTTGTTTCTTTGTTTTTGGACTAACACTTGCAGGTTTTGGATGATAAGCATCACGGAATTAAATGCTATATGTTTTGGACTGTATGGTGATTTGGAGCTGAGTGTGTGATCACTGCACACAATAAATGGTAATTGGTTCACCATGTCTAACCCACATAAGAACCAACTAGTCCAGAGCAAATGGTATCTAGTAAAGACTAATCAAATCCGTTGATGGTTGACAATTTACCAAAAAATTGTATGGTTATCAGCTCACCATATCTAACTGTGAAGAGTTGGCTAGTCCAAAGCAAACGGCTATTGGTAAAGACATATCAAATCCGTTGATAGCTGATAGTTTGCTAAAAACTATGTTTGAGCCATGGTATTTTAAAATTCTTTACAATAAGTTCATACGGCTCAACAAAAATTTTCCAACAGTTGGTACGGTTAGTACAAAGTTAGTACGACTCAACTAGCCGTTGTAAAAATCTGTCAGTAATTAATTTTCTAGCCGTTGGGGTAAAACCGTTATTCTTAAGGTACTTATAGGGATTTTTCTAGAAGATAATTATCTTTTTACCATAAATTCATTTATTCTATTTCTAAAGATAATTTATCTCATACGCATATTTCGCAAAACCCTAAACAGTACCTATAAACCCCAATACGCTACATAAAACATCAATTCCAATTTAAACGATCATCGTATTGCTATAATCTTTCATTTTTCATCACTAAAAATGGCTGGATTGGAATTCGTTAAGCGTCATAATCAGGTTGCGTTTCTTGAGAAAACAGAGGAGGGAGATGGACCAAAGTTTTATGAGATTGTGGACTTTCTCAACCACTCTCACATAAGGTATGCTCTAACTGTTTCTCCTACTCTTTATCTCTCGTACATCACACAGTTCTGGCAGAATGCTACTGTCTTGACTAGTGAAGATGGGGACTAAGAAATTCATTCTAAAGTGGATGGTGTATCTTTTGTTGTTACCGAGTCTATACTTAGGAGACATCTTAAATTAAATGACTCAGATGGTATTAACACTATGCACAACACTGATATATGGCAAGAACTTACAAAAATGGGGTATGATACATCTGAACACAAATTAACTTTTCAAAAAGGATGTTTCTCACCTCAATGGAGATTTTTGATACATACCCTTTTACATTGTTTAAGTCCTAAAAAGACTGCTTGGGAGCAGTTCAGTAGCAATATTGCTATTGCTCTCATTTGTTTGTCTACAAACAAGGTTTTTAACTTTTCAAAATTTATTTTTGAGGGTATGAAATCTAATGTTAAGAGCAAAACAAAGTTTCTAATGTATCCCAGGTTTGTTCAAACACTTTTGAATAAAAAGACATACCTGCTTACAAAACCCACAGAAATTTTTGCTACTCCTAGCCTTCAATCAAAATTTTTTCAAAATATGGCTATGGCTAGTAGGCTTTTTCAAGGGGAACCAGTTCTATTGTTTCCTCAAATGCTTCAAACTGAGTTGGGTGAAGGTTCAGCAGTTCCAACTGATCCCCATCACACATCCACTCAAGTACTTGAAAGAACCCAACCATCTCAATTACGCATCACTTATAGGAGAAGGGAAACACCCAGAGTGATTCCTAGATCCTTTCCCCATGATTCACCTCTCCTAGCAGGTCATACAGCTAGAAGTGATGAGGGTAGTTCTAACCAAAATGCATTGATGGAATTATGTACCAAGCTAGTTGCCAAAGTTGAAAGTTTGGAGACAGATCTTGCAAGCATCAAGGAAGAGCTCAAAGCCCACAAGGAGAATTCGGCTAAAAATTTTAACAGGTTATCTTTAAAGGTGAAAAAGATGAAAGATCAACTCAAGCAGAAAAGGGCAAGAATGGTATTGGATGATGATTCTTCTAGTGATGACTCAGATGATTCAGATGATGCTGATGATGGAAATTCTTCCAAACAGGGGAGGAAATTTGGTAAAGACAAATATGAAACAAGTTCTCAGGGGAGGCATAATGAAGAGGAAGAAGAACAATTTGATATAGGTTCTAGTAATGCAGATATGGAAGAAGAAGAACTTGAAGCAGTTCAGACTGATACCCATGAAGCAGAAAAAGTTCAGACTGTTGAAACAGTTCCAACTGCTGAGACAGAGCATCAAGCAGTTCCAACTGGTGAGACTTCAGCTGAGCTAGTTTATGAAAGAAGAAGAGCTGACAAAGGTAAAAGAGCTATGACACAAAGAGGAAGAGGAAGCAGCTCAAGAACTTGAAAGGCTCAAGACATTAAAACCAAAAACTCAAGCTCAGATAGATCATGATGCAGAAGTTGCAAGGCAAATGATAGAAAAAGATTTGGCTGATGAAGAAGCTAAGAAAGCTCAGATAGCTCAAGATGAGGAATTAGCAAGAAAAATGGCTGTTGATGATGAAAAGAACATAGCTGGTTTCATGGATAGAACAAGAACTGAAGATTTTAATCAAGAAGAGTTCAATGAGCAACTTCAATACTTGTTGGATTCTGATTGTATTATAAAAGCTCATGCTGTGATGATTCTTAATGATCAGGAGTTAAATGAAGAAGAAAAGTCAGAGGAGCTCAAAGAATTTATCTTGAAGACAAATAGAGAAGCTACTTGGAGTGGCTTAATGCAAAGAATCAGAGAAAGGAAAAAGTCTGGTTACAAGACCAAGTTACCTACCAGGAAGGAGAAACTCAATTTCATGAAGCACTATTTGAAGAATCAAGCTAATTACAAGATGAGTGACTTTACTGGATGGACAGATGCTGAGATTGAAAGGAAATTCTTTGAATCATATGCAAGGCTGAATACTCCAATCAGAGAGGACATGACAAGGAAAAAGAAAAGACAACCAGAGGTTCTTGAATCTGATGCTGCAAAGAAACAAAAGTCTGAAGAAGAAGGGTTAACCAATGAGAAGATCAAGAGCATGATGATGATTGTTCCAGAATCTTCATATATCAAACCTCTACAAGTAAAACATCCAATCATTGACTAGGAAGTGTTCACTGATGGAAGAATGAAAGGATGGAAGATAATCAGACTTGGTGATATTTCTGAAAGGTACAAGTTGTTTGAAGATTTACTCAGAGGATTTGACAGAGAAGATCTTAATCAACTATGGAGCTTAGTAAAAGAAAGATTCAGAGATAAAGATCCTATTGAAGACAAAGACAAAGAATTATGGGTTCAGTTGAAGAGAATCTATGAACCTGATAGTGGAGAGTCAATGTGGAGATTTGAAGCAAAAGTTAAAGATGTGTATTGTTATTTGTTTGAATCGTGTGGAGTACATAGAGTTTCTACTCCAGATGGGATAGAAATCTATATGTTGGTGGAAAAGGACTATCCACTCAGATCATTTGTGTTAGTGGCTATGATACAAGGAAGACTCAAGGTTGAAGAAGACTCTGAGATGGCAGACTTGTTAGTTACAAAGATTTTCAACCTTGTAGAGCAAAGAAAAGTCAAAGACTAAAGTGACTGATGTGATAGATGTTTGAAAGAATTTTCCACATTAAGAAGAAGAAGCTTAATTTGAAGAAACTTAGTGATTTGGATAGAAATCATAAGTTTAGGGGAGGATTGTTAGGAAATTAAGCTATAGCAGTTAGTACTGTTGAAAAGAAAGTTAGTACTGCTGAAGAGTTTTGAAGACATAAGCAGTTAGTACTGTTTGTATGAAGAAGTTAGTACGGTTTATGTTTTGTGTAAGATAATTATAGAAAAGATATTGTGTATATCTTATACGATTAGGTTGATAGTTATCTTGTAAAGGAATCCTTAGTCTATAAAAGGATTGCCTAGGTTAAAGTTTTAAAACGATTGTTTTAGTATTGTTTTTGTTAAAGATTCAAGGTTGTAAACCCTAGTGATAGGAGATCACTCGTATTATTTATTAATAATATTGAATCGTTGAAGTTGAAGTATATTGTTCATTGTTCATTTTTTGTTGATTCGTTAATACAAAACACAAACAAATAAATCTTCTAAGTGCTAGCTAGTAAATTCCGCGTGCTAGACTAGACATCATTCAAAGTATTCATCTAACACAAGGAGTGTGTGTAGATCCGGTCACTTATCAAACACGACGTAACCTAATCTAACATCTATATTTTCACTTTTCAACGATTCTAATATTCATAAGATCAATAACTGGAAACGTTAATAAAATTAACAAATATAACTCAATCAATTCACCGCACTGCTCTTCATCAAAGACAAACGCCTCTGACACATCCGAGACCGTATTCCGATTCGCCAATGCATCATCCAAAACCACATCCTGATCAAAATTTCACCTCATTATACCAATCCGATCATAATAATATCAAATAACGACTTAAACCGAAGAAACGATAAAAAAGCTTCAAAATTACCTCAATTGTAGACTAATCAACATCAAGAGGAGCTTCATCTGTTGACGAGATCTCGGTAACACAGCGAAAACAGAGCTTAAATTATTTTTAACTATCTGTTACATCAAATTATTCAAAATGTATACAATAATTAGTAATAAAAATAAGAGAAATTTTCCAAATTAGTACAAAAATCCTTGAGTGGTGCATGACTTGGTCACCAATGGTAACCTTTTCCCATTTTGGTCACGCTTGACTGAATATCAACGAGATCAAAAGAACACAACCGACCCACAAATCAAACTCTTCGAACCCTAAGCAGCACCCACGATCAAACCACCTTCAAGTCTTCGTGCCTTCTAGATCTTTGAGAGAACAATGAATCGGTTGTAGCTTGTTTATATTTTAGTTTTGTAGGTTTGATAAAGTGTTTGAGGGGAGAAGTATATGGTTGTGATATAAACGAGTGGGGGAGAGTTATCAATTTTGGGTATGCCGTGATATATGGGAAGTGATTAGAGAATAATCAGGAACTTATTAAGGGGATTGACCGAAGATTAGGGAAGAGAATTAAGGGTAATCTCATCAATATAACTTTCCATGTTAATCAAATAAATATGTGTATACAAACTAAAACCATTTTCGGTCCCATGTGACTTGTGTAAAGTGTGATGCTCTTAGAACATAGGTTAAGTTGAAAATATATGTAACTTTGGTTAATATGCATATTATCTCATTAATACATATTATAAGGTTCTAATTTCTTTTTAAAAGTCGTATAACTTAGGAAAAATTCAAATTATATAGAAATTTAGGAAAACGGATTTTTTGGGTTTTACATAAAATATGTTACTCCCTCCGTCTCAAAATTATTGTCAGGAGACAAAAATCACATAATTTAATAAAAATGGGGCCACTTTAATTTTCAACCATTCAAATAGAATATTCCCCAACTAAATTCTCTAGTTTTTACTTAAAAAGGAAAGTGGACAGTTATTTTGAGACATCCCGAAAAGAAAATGTGGACTATTATTTTGAGACGGAGGGAGTATAAAGTTTGAATAATTTTTTAATGTAATTGTTTGTTGGTAAATTACATTTGTGATGTTAAATTAAGTAGTTAACAATGTGGTGGTTGTGGTGTCGGTTTGGAGGTGTTTGGTCGAGCAGTTATAATGGTGGTCGAACATTTGTAATGGTGGTGGAGTAGGTGGTGGTCAAGCAGTGGTGGTTGAGCAGTTGAGCAGTGCTGATTGAGCAGTTGAGCATGGGTGGTTGTGCAGTCGAGCAGTGATGATGGTGGTGGTGATGGACTGGTGAGCAGTGGTGGTTGAGCAGTTGAGCAGGGGTGGTTGTGCAGTCGAGCAATGATGATGGTGGTGGGGATGGACTGATGAAGGTACAAGTTATGATGCATAATATACAAAGTACAAATATTAATGGACAAAGTACTTGTAGTAAATCATAAAGTACAAGTACATTAAAAAATAATTAATAAAATATAAGTGTATTTTTGTAATCTTATAAAAAACAAGAAAATGTATTAAAAAATAATTAATAAAATATAAGTGTATTTTTGTAATCTTATAAAAAACAAGAAAATATCTTCACCTAATTTTTGTACTTGCATTGGACATATGTCAAAAAATGGGTGGAGTCGAGCAGTTGATCAATCGAGAATTACCAAAATGGGAAATGGGTGCAAGTGGTGACCAAGTCATGGACCACTAAAGGATTTTTGTACTAATTTGAGAATTTTCTCAAAAAATAAGGGCTAATAGGTATTGATGACTTAATGCATTTAGTGCATAATGCATTTAATGCCTAAAGGTCGGAGAAAAGACTTGAAGTTTACCTAGTCATTTTAGAAAATCTTTTCAAAAAGTATCAAAAACTTTTGATGCAATGCAAAAAACCTTTTCAAAAAGCTTTTTAGAATAGTGAAAAGCTTTACACAACTTGACCCATTGTGAACGCTCTAACTTGCTAGGAGTTGTGTGTATCCGACTATTTTTTTGTAGTTTCATGTAGTCAACTTTTGAATTCAGTCAATTCCGCGTATCGGATGACCTACTAAACAAGTAACAGGTGATTATTTTTAGAGTTAATTACTTAAATCGTCCCTGTGGTTTGTGAGATATCACGAATTTAGTCCATAATTTTTTATATGTTTTCGTCTATTTTTTTTTACGTTTTCATATTTTTTTATACGTTTTCATCTGCTTTTTATACATTTTCATCCGTTTTCGTTCGTTTTTATCCATTTTTCTTATGTTTTTATTTGTTTTCGTCCGTTTTTATACGTTTTCTTACGTTTTCGCCCACTTTCTTACGTTTTTATTTGTTTTTGTCCGGTTTTATACGTTTTTATCCGTTCTTGTCCGTTTTTATACGTTTTCTTCAGTTTTTCTTACGTTTTGGTCCGTTTTTATACGTTTCGCCAATTTTCTTATGTTTTCGCCCATTTTTTTACGTATAAAAGCGGACGAAAACTTATAAAAACGGATGTAAAGGTATAAAAACGGATGAAAGCGTATAAATACAGACGAAAACGTATAAAAAAATATGAAAACGTAAAAAAAATTGACCAAAACGTATAAAAAAAATTATGGACTAAATTCATGATACCTCACAAACCACAGGGACCTTACTCTAAAAATAATCACTTGTTACTTGTTTAGTAGGTCATCTGATACACGGAACTGACTGAATTCAAAAGTTGAGTACATGAAACTAAAAAAAAATTACTCCCTCCGTCTCAATTTATTTGTTCATATTTTCTTTTATGGATGTCTCAATTTATTTGTCCACTTTCCTTATTTAGTAAAAACTAGAGAATCTAGTGAAGGAATATTCCATTTTAGTGGTTGAAAATTAAAGTGGGCCCACTTTTATTAAACTTTGTGTTTTCTCTCTCCTGACAAATAAATTGAGACGGAGGGAGTAATAGGCTACACATAAACTTCACAATTACTGTCCTCTTAGCTGGTTCTAGCTGTATTTTGGTGGCCGGTCACTAAGTTGAGTACATTAAACTTCACAATTACTGTCCTCTTAGCTGGTTCTAGCTGTATTTTGGTGGCCGGCCGTCACTTAGTTTTTTAATTTGATTTTTATTTTATGGTACCTTGCTCACTAAGATTGTTTTGTGAATAAACACTGTATCTTTCAAAGTTCGCTTGCACATACTTGAGATACTAATCCAATTGTACATTCAGCATTAATTTGTATGATATTGGCTACACTCAGGGACGGACCTACATGGGAGCCGGGTGTGGCACGAGCCACACCCAATTTTAGGTCATGAAGTGTAATTTTTTTTTTTAATATGTCTTTTCTGGGCTCGTGCAACACCCAATTTTACCTAATAAATTATTTATTGGGCAACTTTAGTACTTGTAGTCATAAAAAAAATTTGTGCAACACCCTCTCAGAAATCTTGGGTCCGTCCCTGGCTACACTGAAACTATGGATATGAAAATAAAAGATTAAAGAGTGACTGTTTAGGATATGATTATAGGCTAGAAAGTATGCAGGTTAATTAACGAGCAAGATGGGTGATACTGGTACGTGTCAGGTTGACTCACAAACACATGCAAAATCTTTCTTCATTGAATTCATAATAATTAGGACATGTTACTTATGATTACAAAAGCGACAATTAAATAATAATGATATAATTTTATTTACACTCCTTGACATCTGTTTGATTGCTGCAGTTCTTGTGGAGGCCGAGGCCACCATCTTTCTTGAGCATCTGAGAAAGAAGAGTAAATCGCAAATTTAAAGAAATACTGTAATAAATAAGACATGCAATTTGAGGATATTTCAGTATTGTTGAGTGAGCAGGATCGGGAAAAGAGGAAACAATTGAAGGATGATTGGGAAAGGTGGGTCAACGAGTGGAAGAAATATCATGATGAAGAAAAGGTGGAAAGGCAAAAGTTAAGAGATGGTGAAGCCAATGATGTAGAATAAGAATACGAGGCCAAAGAAGTCTTTCTTATTCTTTTTGTTTTGTCTTATACTTTTAAACCTGTAGTTTATAAAGGCAATTGATATTTACACATTGTAAATTGATCCATGCACATAATTTTTTTTGGCATCTAGTGACTATTATAATACTCTTATATTTATGTGCATTACACCTAGAATACGCTACCATGACTAAAGTGAAAAAATAGTTTACTTTTTATCCCACATCGGTAGGAGGAGTAAACTAGGGTGGAGTCTATTGTGTATAAATAGACGCCCTAATTCCATAGGTTTTACACACATCAAATCAATAAGTATTATTGCTTTCCAACATAAGGAATATGCATCTTTTAAGATGAAATTCCTGGCAGTTTAGTTAAGTCCGACAGTACAACTTACTGTTTTGGCTGTTGTACCCCGGGAAACAGACGGCGAATATGTTTTAAGGGAAGCGTGTCAAACACGTGCCTCGGCTTTTTAGTGCTTTGTCGTTGATCTATATTTGGTGATCAAGTAAGCGTTTTTGACTATTTTATTGTTTTATTTAATTATCGTTTATTAGTATCTACATTCTGTTTGTAATTATTTTCTGTTATTTATTTTCTGTTAATTTTATTTATCGTAATTTGGATTTTATTAATAAAAGTGTAACCGTTTCCCTATAATATTAAAACATATTTTGTGTAACAGAATAAAATCGGATTAATATAATTGACAGATTTTATACAAATTGTTTTTCTGATGAAACTAATATTGTGTTTCTTTGAAAATCAGTTTTATAACTAAACGGAATTTTAAATTAACAGATATGGTATAACAGATTTTTAAAAGATTTTTAAAACAGTTTATTGAATCGGTTTATATTGAAACCATGATGAGTTTCTTTTCAAACTGATTTCTTTTAGTTTGTTTATTACGTATGTTATTGTTTAAATCAGGATTTATTGAAACCAATTTTGTGTTTCTTTGAATCATATTTGGTACAAGTTTACATAAACCATGTCGAGTTTATTAGATACCATATTGTTTTAACTGTTATTGTGTTTAAATATTCACAAGTTAACTGATGGTAACATAATTTGTGACCATAGTGGATCTTGCGAATGAAATTGGTGCGCCGATTATTAACATTGTTGCAAATCATGATGAAATCAGATTCATTAAAGCCAAGTGGAGTTTCTTTGAAACAAATCTCATAAAATACAAGATGTTATTTTATTAGATTACTAGAACATGTTTATTGAAACCAAGATGAGTTTGTTTGAAACAAAATCTGATAATATACAAGATGTTATCATATTTTGGTGAAAAAGTTTCTTTGATTTGTTTAAACCAGGTTAAGTTTAATTATAAACTAAATATAGTTCTTAATACTTTATGCATTTGAAAGTAGATCTATAGAACTTGTTGAGTTTCTTTGGAAGAGTAAATCTATTTTGAAACCTTGTCGAGTTTCATTGTAGAATTAGACCATGTGATACAGATCTATTAAGATATTCTTAAAGAAGATTGACAAAATCATATTACAAATTTGTTTTTGTTTAAAACATTATGTAATATGCGATATTGTTTAATTATTTTAATAGAAAGACTTCTTTAAAAGCGGTTTTGTATAATGGATCTTAAAAAACAGTAGTGTATTAAACAAAATTCAATGTAATCATTTTTGTTAAGAAACACTTTGTGATATAGCAAGTTGTTAATTATTCCAAATTTAGTTTTAGACTAATAATGGAATCTCGTATTAACAGAATGTTTGGAATGTCACGAGTGACATCTAAAGGATCTGCTCCCGAACTTGATGAAAGGGAGACCGATACTCGAGTTATGTGTACGGTAGATGCTTTAAAGCATTCTGATTTTATGTGCCATAACTATGGGTTAAATGGCCTGAATGACATGAAAATTGTTACCAAGGCGGAATCCGACCTTAGATAATGGTGGATTAACACTTGGGCATCATGTCATGAGTATGATGATAAGAGTTTGGTTAACTCTTTCAAAGCAACAGAAAATGGAGAGATGCAATTTATGGGCAACTCTACAACTACTAATAGCAAGGGAAAAAGAAATGTGATGTTGAAATTCACATGTGGAAAAGAGCTTAAGTGAACCAACACGTTGTATGTGCCAGAGATTCGTAGGAATCTTGTGTCTGGATGGTTGCTTAATAAATTTGGCTTTCTTTTATTTAATCAAATAAACTTGAGTTAACATTGAACAAAATTTTGGTCGGTACGGGTTATGCCCTTCATTAAATATTTAAGCTGAATTCATTTTTTTTAATAGTTGTTTTAATAAAATGAGTATGAATTCAGCTTATTTGATTTTTTAAATGTATAGCATGGCCAACTCGGACATGTTAATTTTAACTCAATACGTTGTTTAATTAAATGAACGAACACGGATTACAAAAGTAAAACTTGTTTTGAAGCCAAATTGACAAGATTGTCTTTTCACTCGGTTGACCAAAAATTAACTGAACCCCTTGATTCATGTAGTTTTATGTGATTTGGAATCAGTACCTACTAAGGTAGTAATTAGCGGGTACTTCATCGTAATTGTTGATGGTAGTACAAAATATTGCTATTTATACTTACTTGAGAGTAAGGATATAGACAAGATTGATCTATACAAATAAGTTGAGAATCAACTTATTATCGAAAACAAGGCGGTTCGAAGTGATAACGGAGGTGAATATGTGTCTCCATTTCCAAATGTATGTGCTAAACATTGGAATAAGATACAAATTTATTGCTCCTTATACGCCTCAACAGAATTGTTGGATGAAAAGAATAAAGTCTTGGTTTAAACCATGACATGTGGGGAAAGCGATTCTATTGGCTACTTATCTTTTAGATAAGATCCATTGTAAGGAAAAGAAGATAGTTCTATGAACTATGGATGGGATGATAACCATCCTATAAGTACTTACGAATGTGGGGGGTGTCTATCTGTCCCGACACCCAAGGTTCAAAATATTGGACCTAAAACTGTGGATTGCATATTTTTGTGATATGCTCATTACAGTAGTGCTTATCATTTATTTGTATATGATTCAGAAAATCTGAATATATACAAAGATACGATAATGGAATCAAGGAAAACTTTCATTGTTTGAAACTGTGTTTCCTTATTTATCCGAGAAAAATGGATGTTCATCTAGACTAGACGATATAGTTGTCCCTGATGAGAGGCAACTAAATGATGATGTCCTTCATGATGAGAGACATTAAGATGATAATGTTGTTCGTGATAAGAGACAACATGGGATTGATTATGATCTCCATGATGTGAGACAAGATCAACCCAGAAGAATAGGTTGAACCTAGAATAAGCAAACAGGCAAGAACCGAAAAATTGTCTGGATCTGATATGTTTCTTTTATGGTAGAAAATGAACCTACTTCTTACAATGAAATGGTAACTTCCTCAAGAGGGGCTCAATGGAAAGAAACCATCAAATGTGAAATAGATTCTATTTTACAAAAATGATACATTATTGCTCATGGATTTACCTCCTGGTGGTAAACTACTAGGCTACAAATGGTTTATACCTAACAACTACAACAGGATGTCGATAAAACCATTGATAAGTATAAAGCAAGATTGGTAATTAAAGGGTTTAGACAACGAGAAGGTCTAGCTTACTTTGATACATATTCGTCAGTTACACGAATAACCTCTATTAGGATGGTACTTGCTATTGCTGCTTTAAGAAATTTGGAAGTTTACCAAAATGTATGTGAGAATGACTTTTCTACACAGGGATTTAGAAGAAGAAATCTACATGAACCAACCTGAGGGTTTCATAGCTCCTAGACAAGAGATCAAAGTTTATAGGCTTGTTAAGTCACTATACGGCTTAGAAAAAGCTCTCAAACAATGATATCCAATTTTTCTACCACGTCATGTCAGAACGTGGATTCAAAATTAATGGATGTATGTGAAAAAAATAAATCACTGGTATATATGTAATCGTGTGTTTATACATAGATGGTATACTTATCACTCGAAGTGATAACAAGATGAACAAATCCAATAATGAAATGTTGGAGTCAAGATTTGACAAGAACTACATTGGTTGTTTGATATAGTTTTTGGAACTAAGATCATATGAAACCAGATGGATTTGTTTTAAAGTTAAAAACACTATAAGGACAATATTCTTGAGAGGTTCAATGTGGGGGATTCCGGCCTAGCTAGAACTCCAACGATATCTTTTGAAATCTATTTAAAATAGAGGTAGAGGTGTTGCCTATTTTGAATACTCAAAGAATATTGGGCGTCTTATGTGTCTATAACTTGTGTGAGACCTGATCTATAAATTATGATCAGGTTTAGTAAATATACCAGTAATTCAAGTGATGACTACTTGAATAGTATTACACGAGTACTATGATACTTATGATATTGCATTTGGAAGATATCCAACTGCTATCTAATGGTAGAGTAATGCAAATATGGATTCTTACATAAAAGAATCTAGATCCACTAGAGCGGATGTATGGACTCTACGTAGGAAGCTATGTCTTAGAAATCTTGAAAGTATTTCAAACAGACTTTTATAGCGAAATCTATGATGGAATTTAAATTTATTTTTTGAGATAAATTTATAGAATCTTCCGGATATCTACGTTTATTCGTAGAGGACATACCAAGATGGTGTAAACCAGTAACGACCATCGGTATAAAGTGTGATAGTCAATTGGAAATTGACAGAGCTCATATCACAATGTAAAACGGTAAGTCGAGACATATCCATCATAGACATTGATTGGTGCGACAACTACTCTCAACTAGAGTTATCACAATTGACTATCTAAAGTCAATAGATAACGTCGCGGATCCGCTTACGAAAGGCTTAAGCAGAGAGTTAGTTAGTAAGTCGTCTAAAGGAATGAGACTAAAGCCCTAAAAGGAATGAGTTTATATGAAGGAAAACCTAACCCAGTTGACTGGAGATCCCAAATTCTGGGTTCAATAGGACACCTAATCATATAAATGTGGGGGAAGTCACGTCACTATGGAGGAGTTACTTAACATTGTAACTTCCTAGTCCATTCCTATAATAAATGTGACTTGTTGAGAGGTTAAACATATGGTTTTTATGATTCAAGATGAAATCATAAAGCATAATGATTCAAGATGAAATCGCAAGCATATATTTTTAATGATTCAAGATGAAATTACCTACGTGAGAGAGAAGTGGGGTCGTTTCGAAGGGAATTGTGAGGAGCGCAAATCCTAAGAGCTCTTGCAGAACCAGGAAAATGTTTAGGACCATAATGAACATGACTATGAGGACTTAACAATGTTAGGGAGAGTCTTGTGTGAAGTGTCTTGTCGTCTACATAAACAGCAGCTCAGTTCAAAGACATCGCGTCTACTGACAGCTAGGAGGCTAAGTGCATTTCACAAGGGAAGGTTCAAAGGGTCACACCTACCTATCCTTTGCAAGATTCAACTATTGGAATTTCATCGTAATTTTTGTATTACGACCGATCTCCATTCATGTGGGGGATTGTTGGAAAATTGGTTAGCAAAAGTGACTTTTGACCAACTTTGAACATAATTACTTATATGTATGTGTCATATATATAAGTAATAGTTTGTAGGTTTGCGTTCTCCTCGAAGAGAGCTTCGCAATAAGCCTTTATGTGTCCAAAATAGAGTTGATGTGAATGACATATCGGGTCTCAAAGTTAGTCATTCGGTACCATGACTAAAGTGGAAAAATAGTTTACTTTCTATCCCACATCGGTAGGAGGAGTAAACTGTGAGGATGTTTATACACTCTGAGGATGTTAGTTCTTTATAACTTGTGTATGAGATACTTTGAGTGAATATGATTAAGTATGCGGAATCTACTTAACCACACTTATAAGGATATTGGTTTGAGGAAATGAAACAGTGATGCTTGTTATTAGAAAATGAACACAGAAAGTATAACACCAAACGATTCAATATTATTGAGAATAATACGAGTGATCTTCACTATCACTAGGGTTACAAAACCTTGAATCTCTATGTTTCTATGACTGATGACTGATTGCTATGTTTGTGTTTCTTCTTGTTCTTAACAGATATATATTTTCTAAGCATATGCACTCTTTTTTTAATATCTTAGCTAAGATCTCCCTTTTATAGTCCAAAGGAGATCTTTACAATATGGATAAGTCTTGTCAACTACTTGCTTGTTATGAGTGTCAGTAGCTAAGATACAACTTGTTATGTGTATTCAACTTGTTGACTGAACACTTATCTAAGATATTATCTACCGTATATATTTGACTTTTATACACAAAATATCTTTTTCATACTTATCCATCAAGCAGTAGTATACGCGACATTTATCCATTTAGCAGTAGTATGAGTCACTCCAACAGCAGTATCTGATACACTAGCAAGTAGTATTCTTGCGGCAGTAGAATCTCCAACACTAGTAGTAGTATGGAATACACTAGCAGTAGTATTGAATACACTAGCAGTAGTATCGACACTTAGAGTATTTTCCTTTATGAACCAGCAGTACTAATCTTCAGAATATTTAATTCCCAACAATCCTCCCCTAAACTTGTGATTTATCCCAAATCATCAAGTTTCTTCTGAATTAAATGAGGATTGTAAGGATCTTCCAAACACTACATAGTCAGACTCTTGATCTGAGCTTTCCTCTGTTCTGCAAGATTAAATATCTTTATGTCCAACTCATCTGCCATCTGTGTATCACTTTCAGCAATAACATCATTTTGTTCTTCTGGAGAGGACTTTGCTCTTTCTTTAGCTTGAAACTCTTCAGCCATTTTCTTTGTCTTTAACACTAGTAGTACCTTGCTTAGGCTCCATTCATTGCCTAAAAGATGGTGCAATTTCCTTGGATGGAGGAATTATAAGAGGCAATGGTGCTGTGTATCTTGGATGTTTGGAGCCTGATATTATATTCCCTATAATCGATCCAAAAAGTCCAAGAAGTCAAGTCATCTCTCAGCAAGCCATGCAAGTGATGAACAAACGTAGTGAACTGAAATTGAAACTGAAAGAGCTTATTCCCGGCATCCATTAACTGAAACTGGAGCTTGTTCTTATTATTGGCTGAATAATAAGACATGTTGGCTTCTCAAAAAGACATAGGGGTGATGATTCTGAAGGCGAAGCTTCCATTGTAGGGAGAGATACAACAACTGCTGCTGAGCCAAGAGTGGGAAAAGACAAGAGCATACAAGATGATGATGCTTTTACTAGACTCATGCACTTCTTGAACTTGATCAATTTGGGCAATCTTCCTCCACAATCTTTCTCCTTTGTTTGATCAATTTAAACTTCCTCCCCTGATTCTGAGCATACACATCCACAGTCTTTCATCCTCTCCTGTTTGGTTAATCTTCCTCCCTTGTTTGGAAGATCTCTCACCATCATCTGAACTTTGACTCCATTGAGGAACTAGAAGAAATAGTTGGAATCACCATCTTGGCTGATCTTTTCCACCAATCTAGCTTCTGAGATCATCTTCTAATTTGGATACCTTATCAGACAATTTTGTACATAAAACCATCAATTCCTTAAATTTCAATCTGCCCTCATCACTTCCATGTGTGTAACCTCCTGTGAGAGGTGAATCATGGGACATTGACTCATAATCCATCATATGATGGTTTTCTGAGCCACCCTGAATTCAAAAGGTTTTAAGAAACTTTTGACTTAGCAGTATGAACTTTAATTTTTATTGAAAAATCATACTGCTAACAACCATTTTGAAGGGATTAAGTGTAATGACAGACACTTAATCAAGATTTCGGTTTAAATTAACCTCTGGTTGTGTGAGAACTAATGTATTCAGTTATAAATAACTGCCTGTGTACAGATAAACCCATTCAAAGGGCTTTCTTAACAGGGTTTCCAACTCGTGGCATTTGTTTCCTCTAACACAAGTGTTAGATTCACATTTGCTCGCTGTTCTTTCTATCAGATGTCCTTAGACTTGCTCATTATACTAAAAAGTATAAAATGATAGAAAGTGAGTTGAGTCAGTTACTATCAGATCAACTAAGCCATTAATTCAAAATGAAATATCATAATAAGTTTCAAGAGAGAAGTTTTAAAGAATTTATTAACTTAGGTATACACCTTTGCTAATGAATTCCCAAACTCTGACTATCATAAACCTATTATGTTAGCAACATGAATTACCAACTTTTGCTTGTTCACACTTGGAACTTGAAACTTCCTTTGTGCTTAAATTTTCAGACCTGAAAATGTTAGTCCAAAACCAAGAAAACAAAATGCAAAGCATTTGTCTCATAGCAGTATTATCATATGACTAACAGTATGAACAAAACAATCCAAATTTGTACTAGCAGTACAAACTTTTTAATACCAGTACTAATTGATAATGCTTAGCAGTAGAAATCTAATTTATATACAAAAATCACACAGTTTTAAATCATTAAGGATTAAGCATCCCAATACTTACTACCAAGTATTGAAATCTACCTACATCAAAAGCTTTTTTGAGAAGATCTGCAAAGTTGTGATCAGAATCAATTTTAACCACTTGAATCAACTTTTTCTCATTGCAGTCTCTAATAAAATGATGTCTAATTTTTATGTGTTTTGTTTTAGAGTGTTGCACTGGATTTTTAATTATGTAAATTGTACTACTATTATCAATATATATGACAATGTTCATGAAATTGTACCCATAGTCAAGAAGTTGATTTTGAATCCAAAGTACTTTACCACAGCAACTAGCAGCAGCTACATACTCAACTTCAGTTGTTGAAGTAGCCATAATTGTTTGCTTCTTACACTGCCATGAAATGAGTCTACATCCAAGGAATTGACATCCTCCAGTTGTTGACTTTCTATCTAAGCTTGCACCTGCATAATCACTATCTGAATATGCTACCAAGTCAAAAGGTGATTCCCTAGAATACCATAGACCCAACCTAGGTTAACCCTTGAGATATCTAAAGATTCTCTTGACTGCTGTTAAGTGAGAAACCTTAGGAGTTACTTGAAATCTTGCACAAGCACAAACAGAGAACATGATATTTGGTCTTGATGATGTGAGATACATCAAAGAACCTATCATAGATCTGTATGTGCTTACATCCACATTTTCTCCATCTACATCTTTAAGAAGAGGCTTCTCAGAGTCCATTGGTGTGCTTGCCACTTTTGAATCAGCAAACTGAAATTTCCTTAGAATCTCTGCAACATATTTATCTTGGCTGATAAATATGCCTTCACTTGATTGTTTAACTTGCAGACCCAAAAAGAAAGTAAGTTCCCCCATGGAACTCATCTGAAACTTATCATGCATAAGTTTCTCAAACTCTAAACACATCTCCTTCCTTGTAGATCCAAAGATGATATCATATCTACATACACCTGAACTAGCAAAAGATCCTTGCTTCTTGATGAATAATGTCTGATCAATCTTGCCTCTTTGAAATCCATTTTCTATTAAATAGGAAGCCAGTGTTTCATACCATGCTCTTGGTGCCTGATGAAGGCCATAAAGAGCCTTGACAACCTTGTACACCTTTTCTGGATGTTCTGGATCAATAAAGCCTGGAGGTTGTGAGACATAAACCTCCTCTTCAATAGTACCATATAAGAAAGCACTCTTGACATCCATTTGATAAACTGTGAAGCCCATAAATGAAGCATAGGCCAAAAATAGTCTAATTGCTTCAATTCTTGCTACAGGAGCAAAAACCTCTTCATAGTCTATTCCTTCCTCTTGTGTGTACCCTTGGGCTACAAGTCTAGCCTTATTTCTTATTTCTATGCCCCTTTCATCCCTTTTGTTCCTGAAAACCCATTTAGTGCCAATTACCCTCACACCTTTGGGTAAATCAACTAGCACCCAAACCTTTTGAATTTTAAATTGAAGAAGCTCTTCTTGTATAGCTTCTACCCAGCTTGAATCATCTTAGGCTTTGAGAACATTCTTGGGTTCTGCTTGTGAGAGGAAACATACAAATAAGCAAGAGTTTACATACTCATGCTGCTTTGATGCATAAAGAGCATCAAGAAGCCCTTGTTGGTCTGAAGGCATAAGTTGCTTCCTAGTCTTCACACCAGATTGTACATCACCAATCACATTATCCAGGGAGTGGACTTTGTGAATCCTTATGTGTGGTGTAGAAGGAACTTGGTAGTTAGAAGGGAGATTGTTGAAATCCACCTCATCTTTTGAGAAATCTGCTTCATTTGAGTCTGATGGGTCAGCAGTAGAAACATTTGGCCTAGCAGTATCAAGTTGGGTCTTAGCAGTACTATCATCATTAGTACTGTTAACTTGATTCTCTTGTCCCTCAGTTCCATCTTCCTTGTTTTCACCTTCAATCCCTTCTTTAGCTTCATCAGAAGAAGGTTCATCATTTATTGAAGTTAAATCCACACTTGTCCATATTGGCATTATCACATAATCTTGATCTTTCTCTTTTCCTAACCCTGCCTCATTTGTTGCATTATCAGCTTCTGAACCTGAAAAATCATTAGTTTCTGCAACAACAGGCACATAATTCATTGATTGGGTTAGTGTCTCAAGATCAAATAGCCATTTGGGACCTTCGCCTGCTACATTGGATTTGTTTTCTAGAAATTCCACATGCAAATTTTCCTCAACTCTCATAGTTCTTGAATTGTATACTCTAAATGCTTTGCTATTGAGAGAATATCCAACCAAGAATCCCTCATCTAATTTACCATCAAATTTTCCTAGATGGTCTAAGGTATTCAGAATTGTCACATGACACCCAAAAGGTCTAAGAAATCCTATTGCAGGAGTTCTACCTCTAAAAAGCTCATAGGATGTCTTATTGTGAGACTTAACAACCAAAACCCTGTTCTAGACATAGCAAGCAGTATTAACTGCTTCAGCCCAAAAAGTGATAGGCAACTTAGAGTCAGCTAACATGGTTCTAGCAGCTTCTATGAGTGTCCTATTTCTTCTCTCAGCAACTCCATTTTGCTGAGGAGTTCTAACAACACTAAATTCTCTTCTAATACCCTTTTCTTTGTAGAAATCATCCATAACTATATTCTTAAACTCTGTCCCATTATCACATCTAATGACTTTTACTTTCTTGTCTACTAAGTTTTCTATCTCTGTAATGAATGTCTTAAGAATGCTAGATGTCTCATCCTTAGAACCTAAAAAGAAAACCCATGTAAACCTGCTATAGTCATCAGTAACAACTAGACAAAATCTTTTATGCTTAATACTACTCACAGAAGTAGGTCCAAATAAGTCCATATGAAGCCTAAACAACTATTGATCAATAGAGTTAAAAATCTTGGGCTTACAAGTGGCTTTATGTTGTTTTCCTTTGAGACAAGCAACGCATGTTTGGTCATTTTCAAATCTTTTCTGAGGCAAGCCTCTTACCAAACCATCTTTTACAATTTTATTTATGGTTTTGAAATTAATGTGACCAAGCCTCCTATGTCATTTCATAGATTCATCCAATGTGGCCTTTGCAACAAGACAAGTAAGGGCCTCTTTAGGAACAATCTTCTTCATATCAACACTGTGCATGTTGCCCTTTCTTGGAATTTTAAGCAATACTTGACTTTCATCAGGTAGCTTAAAATCAGAAGAAAGCACAAGACATTCAGTGTCAGTAAAAAGAACTTTGTTCTTTTTGTCACACATTTGTGAGACACTAAACAGGTTATACTTAAGCTTTTGCACATAGTACACATCTTCAAAATCCAATTTACCGATTTTAAGGGTACCTTTACCAGTAATTCTTCCTCCTATTCCTCCACCAAAGGTAACATATCCTCCATCCAATGATTGAAAGTCTGAAAGATAGACATGTTGCCTGTCATGTGTCTGGAACACCCACTATCTGAATATCCTTGATCTTCATCATCTGCTTGTGAATGTCCCTGCACATAAATAAGGAAATTAGTTTCCTTAGGGAACCCAAGCCATTACTGACTTGAGTTTGCCTCGCGCATCAATATAATTAAATCTTTTGAGAACAGTTGATGCACCATTGGATTTAAGAGGTCTCCAAATCCAACATGCTGAGGCCTTAACAGCATTAGCCCTCTTTTCCCTAGCAGTAAATTTAATGTTGCCAGTACCCTTTGGCATCCGAATTTGTTTTTGTATCACTGCTCTTGTTGGAAAAGGCCTTTTAGCAGTTATTGGTGCATGTTTGAAAGTTATTTTTGCACCTTTAACTGATGGTTTTGGGTAAACAGGCTTAAATGGTTTGGCAGTAGTAACTGCTTGTCTAGCAGTAGAAACTTGTTTTGGGCCAGACTTTAAGAAACTTGCTCTGGGTGGCATTCTAGCCAAATTAGAGTGAAACTGAGGCCTTTCTAAGTTCACCCTATGGTTTGAATACCCAGATATCCTTAGGTTGCAAAATGCTGCAAGGTGGTCAAAATCTCCACAAATGAAACAAGCTTTGTTATAGAAGTCAAAGTCATCACCTAGTTGGTGAGACTTGAGGTCATTCCAATTTCTTTGGTTATCTTTAGGCTTGTTTGTGGTTCTATATTGTTCACAATATCTTACTGGTTGCCTAACATGTTTAATATTTGTTTTAGGCTTAATAGTATGATTTTTGACCACTTTAGGAACACTTGTTCCTTTTATTTTAACAACATCAGGTTTAACCACAACTTGATCTTTTTCATCATCAGCAGATGTCCAGTCCTCAATGATTGAAACATCTGATTTCCTACCAGAGGACACCTTGTCCTCAGGAAGTGAAGTATCACTTCTACTTTCAAGCCTATCAACAACTACATTTTCTTTTGGCTGAACACCATATTCTAACTTTGGTAGTTAAAATTCAGACAAGCCTGTGTGCTCTAGGTCTATCCCAGGGGGTGCAAGGATTCCTCTGTAAGGAGGTGGAACAGTATTATATCCTAACCCAGACTTGGCTTTGGTGATTATTTGGCATTCAATTAAGTTGGTTACACCCTTTGAGGCATATTATAATGTTTCTACACTTAATTAAATGTTTTCTTTAGCCTTGTTAATCCTATCTAACTCAGCTTTCAAATTACTAATTTCAGCATCTCTAAACATTATTTCCCTATTAAGAAGTATTTTGGCATCAGTAAAATTAGCTTCATTGGTCTTATATTGTATAATATGTGCTTCTAGGATAGCTAAACCTCTCTTATGATTCCACAAGTTATTTTCAGTTTTGCTCAGTTCTATCATTTGTGCATCAAAATGTTTTCTTAAAGTTTCAAGTTCTTTGAGAGCAGAGCAAGTATTAGAACAAACTTTATTAGATTGTACCTCAGTAGTAGGAAGGCCATGAGTGCCATCTGAGTAGAAGCTTCTTCTTCATCTGCCATAAAACTCCAATCAAATCCTAAGCCATCAATAGCTACCATAGCTTTTGAGTTTGGCTCAGTGGTCTCCACAGACTTGGACTTGCTTCCATAACCTTTGCTCTTGCTATCTTGCTGCCTAGGTCTTCTGCATTCCCTTAAGAAGTGCCCCATCATGTGGCAGTTGTAGCATTCTGTCTTTGACTTGTCAAAACCAGCAGTATCATTGCTGCTGATAATGATTTTCTTCCCTATTCTTTGATAGAACTTCTTAGCCCTCATGCTAAGAAGAGAAATTTGCCATTTAAGGTCCATTTTCTCTAGATCTTCATCATTGATTTCCTGGAGGTCTTCATGAGTAAGCATAGACCCATCATTCTGGCTTGTTAGGAAGGCACAACATGTTTTCTCATCCATAATACCAATAGTACTACTTGATGAACTAGCAGTACTAACTCCCACATCAACCTTCACATCTTCAACTGGATTTGAGTTATTAGGAGATGACACAAATGCCATGTTCCCAGTGTTTAAACTAAAACCTCCAGTCTTCTTCACATCTTGTTCCACAATCTTGAAGTTGCTATACAGATCCATTATGTTCATAGTGTCAATGTCTGGTTTGTTTTTCCAGACAACAACATGCATAGCCCACTCTTTAGGTAAGCTTCTCAGAAATTTGGAGTTTAGATCTTTTTGAGGTATATCCACCCCAAGAATAGCAAGTTGGCTCACAATCTTCTGAAGCCTGTTAAACATGTGATCTAATGATTCATTTCTTGTTGAAGAGAAGTTTTCAAAGTTCTACTTGAGAAGAGTCTTCTGGGTCTTCTTGGTGGCTTCATTCCCACCATATCTAGCAACAATGGCCTCAAACAACGTCTTGGCATCCTTGAACTTGCTGAAATTCAAAAGTTGATCATTTGAAATGGTCATCATCAGCATACTTCTTGCCTTGAGGTCATTCTTCTTTAGAACTCTCTCTTCTGTAGTTGTTGGGTTGATCTTCACAGTTGTCACCACCTTACCCTCAACTGTTGATGTAGTAGTTGTAGGCTTGTAAGAGTTTCCTTCTTCAATAATTTCCCAAAGTGTATAGTCTTGCACTTGGAAATACTGTTCTATCCTTAACCTCCACATATCAAACTCATTCTGCTTGAGCATTGGCAACTTAGCAGCCACATTAGTTTGAGATGTCTCCATGTCCGTTTCTTCTTCTAAATCAGAAGTATCAAACCTGCCTCTGATACCACTTGTGAGGATGTTTATACACTCTGAGGATGTTAGTCCTTTATAACTTGTGTATGAGATACTTTGAGTGAATATGATTAAGTATGCGGAATCTACTTAACCACACTTAGAAGGATATTGGTTTGAGGAAATGGAACAGTGATGCTTGTTATTGGAGAATGAACACAGAAAGTATAACACCAAATGATTCAATATTATTGAGAATAATACGAGTGATCTTCACTATCACTAGGGTTACAAAACCTTGAATCTCTATGTTTCTATGACTGATGACTGATTGCTATGTTTGTGTTTCTTCTTGTTCTTAACAGATATATATTTTCTAAGCATATGCCCTCTTTTTTTAATATCTTAGCTAAGATCTCCCTTTTATAGTCCAAAGGAGATCTTTACAATATGGATAAGTCTTGTCAACTACTTGCTTGTTATGAGTGTCAGTAGCTAAGATACAACTTGTTATGTGTATTCAACTTGTTGACTGAACACTTATCTAAGATATTATCTACCGTATATATTTGACTTTTATACACAAAATATCTTTTTCATACTTATCCATCAAGCAGTAGTATACGCGACACTTATCCATTCAGCAGTAGTATGAGTCACTCCAACAGCAGTATCTGATACACTAGCAGTAGTATTCTTGCGGCAGTAGAATCTCCAATACTAGCAGTAGTATGGAATACACTAGCAGTAGTATTGAAGACACTAGCAGTAGTATCGACACTTAGATTATTTTCCTTTATGAACCAGCAGTACTAATCTTCAGAACATTTAATTCCCAACATAAAATAGGGTGGAGTCTATTGTGTATAAATAGACACCCTAATTCCCTAGGTTTTACACACATCAAATCAATAAGTATTATTGATTTCCAACATAAGGAATATGCATCTCTTAAGATGAAATTCCTGGCAGTTTAGTTAAGTCCGACAGTACAACTTACTGTTTTGGCTGTTGTACCCTGGGAAACAGACGGCGAATCTATTTTAAGGGAAGTGTGTCAAACACGTACCTCGGCGTTTTAGTGCTTCGTTGTTGATCTATATTTGGTGATCAAGTAAGTGTTTTTGACTATTTTATTGTTTTATTTAATTATTGTTTATTAATATCTACATTCTGTTTGTAATAATTTTATGTTATTTATTTTCTTTTAATTTATTTATCGTAATTCTGATTTTATTAATAAAAGTGTAACCGTTTCCCTACAAAAACAACGCGGACATTTAATTCTTGTTAAATACAATTAAACATACTTGAAACAATAAACCATAATGAAACAATACTTTCAGCCTAGCAAAATGGACGAGGGATTCTGGCAAGACGTGCCTTCACGTCGGAATAACAGAAGAAGAAACGGGAATGGGGTCGACAATGGGGCTAAGGAGGTGACAAAGTTCTTTATTTCAAACCTCCCAACTGGGTGCACACCATGGGAAGTCTCAAGTTTTCTGGGGGACTTCGGTGAGGTTTTGGGTTCTTACATTGCAAGGAAGAGGGATAATGAGGGGAATAGATTCGGATTCATATCGTTTAGAAAGGTGCGGAATGCTCTGGAGCTTGAAAAAAGGATGAATGGGGTTAAGATGGGAGGTTTCAAGCTTAAGGTTAACATCGCCAAGTTCGCAACTGAGAATTTTGGCATATGGGATTCGGAGTCTCATCCGAGAAAGAAGCAAGAGAAGGAGGAGACCTACAAGCAAAAGATTCTTCACCATGCTGAAGGTGCTAAAGCCTTCCAGTTTGTTGGTGTGAGATCATTTAGAGAGGTTCTTGATGGGAAAACAAGTGGAGGCTCAGCTCCGAAGGCTGAATTGGCAGTGAAGAGTATTGTCGTTCCGGATAATACTTCAACTTTCATGGAGATTTTCAGTTTGGCTTTGGTTGGTAGGGTGGTCGACTTGAGAACCCTAGTAAATTTTGACAAGATTTTGAAAGACGATGGTCTTTTCGGTATGGAGATCAAATACATCGGGGGTCTCTCGGTTTTGCTTAAGTTCAATGATAAGGATGAGGCAGCCGGTTTTTTACTGATGGTCGAGTCTTGGAGGAGATGGTTTTCAGTGCTCGACATGTGGAAGGGTCAATCTCTTTTATATGAAAGGGTGGCTTGGCTTACGATTCTTGGTGTCCCTCTCAACCTGGCAACGAAAAGTGTGTTCGACAATGTTGCGAGTCAATTCGGGAAGGTGGTCCTAGCTTCTCAACTAAGCTCGAACGATGGTGACTTGTCGGTCGAATGTGTCGGTGTTTTGGTGGGCGAGGAGGAGAGGATCATGGACTTAGTAGCTTTGAAATGGAAGAACAAAACCTTTAAAGTCTGGGTTTCGGAGGAACCAAGAGATTGGAAACCGGATTGTATTGGGCTCGTGGGTGCTGGTGCTTCGGAAACAGTGGCTCAAACACATGTTTCGGAACATCGGTTGTCGCCGGAACCAGACGGTGTTGATGGGATAGTTGGAGAGGTGGAAGTGGAAGAGTCGGAGGAAGCATTGGAAGATGGTGAAATTTGGGATGGGGTTTCGATGAAGGATGGCGAACAGTCAGATTCTACTAGGGAACCCCAAAATTTTAATGCATGTAATGCTACTGAGGACAACGTGGGTAGCATAAAAGGTAGCGCAATTAATAATCAGACTTATTATTTTAACTCTGTGGGCCTGAAAAATAATAGAAGTAGTGGAGTTGGGAATATGAGGAGGAAAAAAAAGCCCAATAAAGGCATCCTAAGTGGGGAAAAAGTTAGGCCCAAAAAACTCTTTAGGGTGGACTTGGAGGACCCATTTGATCTAAATAGATTATTAGGAATTTGGCAATCAGACCCTAGCGATAACAGATGTATGGAAGAGGTGCCCTCTGAAAACAAATCTATTGACCTTAACGTCTCGGTTCAGGATTCGATTGATGGTGTCTCAACTAACCATGAGGATATGGTTGATGGGGAGCCGGCCCCATCTGATGGAAACGGCGGAGTTGCGAGGGAAGAGGACGAGTTTACAGCAACTATTGAGGTTGGTGCTGTGGTGGGAGCTCAACTCGCAAGCCACAGCTCTCTGGTGCGGGATACAATTGCTCGGGAAGGTAACAATGTTGTTAAATCTTGAATGTGATGTCATTTAATGTTAGGGGCATTGGGGGCTTGGATAAAGGTCCCTGGGTTGGTAAATTAAGGAAAAAAGAGGAGGTCAGTTTTGTGGCTCTCCAGGAATCTAAGCATGTTATGGTGAGTAGGCTCGATGTGAAGGAGTTTTGGGGTAATAATAGGTTCGAGATGGATTATGTCGGGTCAATAGGTAATGCTGGGGTATTGTTAGTCTATGGGACCCGATGGTCTTTGAAGCTATAGAAAGTGTTAAAGGCAGGAATTTCTTGCTGGTTATTGGCAAAATCAGGGGTAGTGGGGAGCTTATTAATGTTCTTAATGTTTATGCCCCAATTAGTAGTTCCGCGAAAAGGTTGCTTTGGAGTAGGATTGGTGGTGTGATCTGTCGACACCCAGGCATGTTGTTAGTTGTTGGGGATTTTAACATTGTCAGATTCCGGGAAGAGAGGAAGAACTCTGTCTTTAAACCAGCGTGTGCTAGGTACTTTAATGAATTCATTCACAACTCGGGGTTGTTGGAATATAGCATGAAGGGAAGACAATTCACGTGCGTTAGAGACAATGGTAAAAAGTTTAGTAAACTCGATAGGATGCTGGTTTGCTTTGAGTTTTTCAACAAGTGGCCAGATGCTTGTTTAAGGGTGGTCTCCGGCCCTCACTCGGATCACAGCCCTTTAATTTTGTCGTTGAAGTCTTCCAACTTTGGGTTGCGTCCGTTCAGAGTTTTCAACTCGTGGTTGGATAAACCGGGATTTGAGGAAGCGGTTCAAAAAGCGGTGGAGTCTTTTTCTGGTGAGGGGCCCCCAGATTCAGTGTTGTCCATGAAGTTTGCTCACATAAGGAGTTGTTTGAAAATTTAGAGGAATGAAATGTGTAAGAAAGAGGAAGAGGAGGAGAACGCAGCGACTTCGGACCTTGAAGAATTAGAGTCTTTAATGGAATTAAGGGATTTGTCTGAAGAGGAGGAATGGTCTTTAGGGGAATGTAAAGCTGTTCTTAAAGCCATTGGTGCGAGGAAAAACGAAGATTTGAAGCAGCAATCGCGTATTAGATGGGCGGTGGATGGAGACGAGAATTCCAAGTTCTTCCATAGGTTGATAAACAGCAGAAAGGCGTCTAACATCATTCAAGGGCTCAAGATTGATGGAAATTGGGTCTCAAAACCGAGCCTCGTCAAGAAAGAAGTTTTTAATTTTTTTAAGTGCAGGTTTGCTGAAGAGTGCGAACAGCGCCCGATTCTGCTGTGTGACAACTTCAAGCGATTATTGGAGGCAGATAAAAGAGCGCTTGTGCAACCTTTCACTCTTGAAGAGGTTAAGAGGGTTGTTTTTTAGTGTGGTGATGATCGGGCCTCGGGTCCGGACGACTTTAATTTCAGATTCATTAAACATTTTTGGGCCTTGTTTGAGAGTGACTTCAAGAATATCTTTGAACATTTTTTCGAGGTGGGAAAGATCAGTCGTGGGAGTGGGTCGTCATTTATTGCGCTTATCCCCAAAGTCAAAGATCCCGTGGAGCTGAACAATTATAGACCCATCAACCTGGTGGGAGTGATAAGCAAGTCAATTTCCAAAGTGCTCGCGAATAGGCTAAAGATGGTGGTTGGCTCAGTTATTTCGGACACTCAATCGGCTTTTGTCAGTGATAAATTTATCTTGGATGGGCCTCTCATTGTCAACGAGGTCATTTCCTGGTATAAGAAAGTTAAGAAGGAAGCTTTTGTTTTTAAGATCGACTTTGAAAAAGCATATGATAACGTGAACTGGGGGTTTTTGAAAGATGTTATGGTGCAGATGGGATTTCTAGACCGGTGGTACTCGTGGATTATGGGGGTTTTGAGCTCGGCTAGGTCTTCCGTTTTAGTTAACGGATCGCCTACTTTTGAGTTTCAATGCTTTAAGGGGATGAGGCAAGGGGATCCGATTTTGCCTTTTCTCTTCATCCTCGTGATGGAAGGTCTTTCTTGTATGCTTGAGAAAGGCATGAGCGCGGGTCTGATAGACGGTATCCGTTTACCTAACGGGGGCCCGGTGGTTTCACATCTCTTATATGCGGATGATGCGCTCATTCTAGGGGAATGGTCCGTTAATAACCTCTTGAACGTGGTTAGAATCTTACGCTGTTTTCATCTGTGTTCTGGCCTTAAAATAAATCTTGAAAAGTCTAACCTTATTGGCATTGGAGTTCGCGTGGGGGAGGTGGAAGCAAAGTCGAGAGTGGTTGGGTGTAAAGCGGGATCTCTTCCGTTTTGCTATTTGGGGCTTGTGGTGGGGGCTAACATGAATCGGGTCAACAACTGGAAAGTGATGTTTGACATTTTCGAGAAACGTCTTTCGAGCTGGAAGGCGTCGTGCCTTTCGATTGGGGGAAGAATCATTTTGATTAAGTCCGTCTTGGAAAGTCTTCCAAACTATTATTTTTCGCTTTATAAAGCTCCCAGGAAGGTGATTAACGATTTAGAGGTGTATATTAAAAGATTCTTGTGGAGTGGTTTTAGTAGCAACCGTAAAATGCATTGGGTCGCTTGGGAGAAGGTCTCGACTCCTATTAATAGAGGGGGTCTTGGTCTTAACAAACTTATCAACATAAATGTGGCTCTACTCTCCAAGTGGGGGTGGAGATTTAAGACGGAGAAGAGCAGCCTGTGGAGGAAGGTCATCAAAGCTATTCACGTAAATAGGAGGAATTTGGATTTTATTCCGGTGAAGAAATCATATGGTGGGGTCTGGTCTAACATTGTGAAGGTGATATCTAAAACTGTTGTTAACGGGGTTCCTATTCGCAGAATGTTCAAGGGGAATGTAGGAGACGGGTCCGATATTGCATTTTGGATTGATCCATGGTTGTCCGACATTCCTTTAAAGGAGAGTGCGCCTGCTTTATTCAGGTTGGAAAGAAACAAAAAATGTAAAGTCAAAGACAGGATTCGGCAGTGTGGAGACTCTTTTGTGTTTTCAGGGGACTGGGTTAGAAATCTCTCGGCTTCGGAAGAATTGGCTCAGTTCGACCAGATTTGTAGTTCCTTAGGGGCTATAACTTTGACCAGGAATCAAGATAGATTGAGGTGGATTGGCGAGAACTCAGGAGAATTTTTTGTGGGAGCAGTCAAAAGGTTCCTGATGTCGGGGCTGGACGAGAGTAGCTGTTATGTGTTTGAATGGTGTAGGTGGCTTCCATTAAAGTGCAAAGTATTCGCGTGGAGGGCTGCTTTGGACAGCCTCCCGACCATGGTTTCTCTTAAGAAAAGGCACGTCCCGGTGGAGGAGGTGGTCTGTCCTTTGTGTAGTCACGGCGACGAGTCGGTTGATCATCTCTTTACTGCTTGTATTGTCGCGTCTGTTCTTTGGCAGGGGATCTTACAGTGGTGTAGGGTATGTTAGAGTTTTGGAAAAATATTAAATCGTATATGACTAGATTCAAACTCGGGAGCGAGGGATTGCACACTTTACGTATGAATGACTAACGTAAATAATTAATATATAAAATAGTTATGTATTTTAATTATTTGGACACGAAATGAGACATAACGGACGTTAAGTAATTAACCGAATTGACTAACGGTCATTAAGTAAATAGTGGAAGGACTATTAGTGAAATTTGGAATAAAAGAAAGATCTAGAACCCCATATTATGGGCTTGGCCGATCGATGGGTTCCCAATCCATTTAGTTTCTTTTCCTCCAAGATTTTAATTCACTATAAATATACTTTGACTTGATGCAATTGAGGTGAACTATTTAATAAAGTTGTTGTCCTTTTTCTTTCTTATAACATTCGATTGGTACGATTGGTATTATTATAATAGTCAATCAACCACCATCTTTTGATTGCATTTATTAAAGAATCCAATTAATCACTTAGGTGGATCAATTTTGTGTTCAAGTAAAACAAAGTTGTTTGGTTGTTCTTGTGTCCAATTGCTAGCACCATTCGTTAGCCGAGTAATAGTACGTGTGTTCGAGAACTCGTTAATATCTTACTTTAGATATTGATCTTGGATTGTGGAACAAAAAGGTTAGGGGTTCCACCTTAATCCTGTTTGTTCTTGTTTGATTGATCTAGTGAAGGAGAAAGAAGATTTGATCCTTGTTCTTGCTATGATCATAACGGTACGTTCCTATTTATTTTTCAGTATTACATTATACATGTTAATTATGATCCTTGCTTCCGCGAATTGTGTGCTTTGATGTTTATGGTTATTTATTTATTTATTTGAATGTCAAGTTATCTATAACTAACAGTGGCATCACGAGCCGTTTAACATGTAATTGTAATTATCGAAACACATAATTAAAATCAAATATTGTTTGGATTTACATTTTCATATGTCGAATTATTTTTTTTAGGGTTTTTACTAGATCTAAAATAAAAATTCGATCATAATTTAGGGGGGGTTCGACCCTCTTTAATAAAAAGCTAGTTTTGTAACCCTAAATTAGGAACATGTGTTTATGTGATTATTTGAATAAAGGGTTACGTTCCTGTTTGATCAATGATTTTTTATGCAAAGAAATCATGGATTAGGGTTTATTTATGTGCTACATGTTTTAGATAGATCTAAAATTAGGGAAGACCTAATATTCTAAATTAATGAATCAGTTATGTGCTATGTGGTATTTAATTATTAAAACTTGCACGGTCAATTGTTGGCGTCTGTGGTCCATTGGGTACAATGAGCTCGAAAACCAATGGGAGTTTTCTTAATTATATACATAATAATTACACATATAGATTATTAATAGGATCTATCAAAAGGTTTGCATGTGTCTATATGATTTAATTGTTAAGATTATATGCGTTATTTGTGTTTATTTAATTTTGTTGAAATTACTTGTCTTATTTGTTTAAATTGTTCTTGAATTGTAAGCAAACAAGAGGGTAATTTTTGGTATAAAATTAAATGGACATAATAACTATGAAACCTTATGATGTGGTAAATTATTTATTGCCAAGTCTTATGTGCCGATAGTGGTTCGCTTCGCACGGTAATTTGCTCCCAGGCGAGACTAGCAATTTAATAATTTACTACATATTTTTTATAAGACTTAGAATCAAAAACTTTTAATTGATTGATGCAACGGTACAAATGGTCGAAGCGGTGGACCTAATTAGACAAACTATAAAGTGGGTATAAGGTTGGTACGCATTAAATTATGACCTTAAAGAGACTCTATTCTGTCTCTCCGCTCGCCTGTGCGTCTAATTAGACTTACCAAGTACACCATTACATGTACGAAGCATCTTAAGGCAAAGTTGTAAATTGCTCAACGCCTCAATTAAAACTTTGTTGATTTAACTCTTAACAAATTGGTAATTAAAATGGTTTTGAAAACTTATGATACAAAGATGAGTGCATGCTTCTTTGTACATATTTTGATTGTCACATCAAAATAAATACCCTATAAAATTTAAGTCACATGCTATCTAATTATAAGAGACACTTAAAGTTAATATCTGGCGTAAGTGAGACCTTGACACGGATATTAATGACAAGGTAAATTACATGCTTTTATTGCCAGCAGATCAACTGAGTGTAATAAAATTATGTGAATTTACATGTTTCTAAATTAGACGACTTAATTAAGTTATAAGTGAGACCTTGAGACTTAAAGCATGAGATGGGAAGAAACATGCTTACATTGCAAAATTATTTTTGGCAAATGTAATTCCCATAAATTTAGGAGTCGGAAAATTGTTTCGCGATTATTGTACGACAAGTTACCATCTTTTGTACTTTCACTGCTAGCAGATCAACTGATGTGGTGGAACTATGGAAAGTTGGATCCTAGTTTTCAAGAAAATTAAACGGTTATTTTATATTTCCTGGGTAGTTTTCTTTTCTTGAAAAATTATTATCGAAAATACTAAAGTTGAATTTTGTAAATTAATTTAATGTATTAATGCAACGTTAAAAACCGTAAACGTGGGGCATTCTTTTAGTGGAAAATTTGATCTACACCCGTAGGGGTTTAGGCTAGAGTCAACTTTACTAAAAGAACAAACCAAGTCTACTTTCTTTGAGAAGAGTGAGACTTAAACCATATACCTTTTCATGTATGAGAAGGGTATAATGGGAAAATTAGAATTGTCTAAATTCTAAGGAATAACTCATAGCAAAATTTTAATAGTTAAGAAACTTGCACATTTCATGAGTTATTAAATTAGAAGCTAGACTAGTTACCGCAAAATTGGTAAAAGGCAAACTAGCACACTTTGTCTAGTTGTTGTGCTTTGACCACTTTTGATGCTACATGCCATTGTGGGGATGGTAGTCAAATTAAGGAAGAAATTGCATGCCCAATTATTTCCAAGTTAATTGGATTGATGGATAGTCCATCATTTACAAAGTAGAATACATTCTTTAGTACCTAAGTAATTGTTACATATGGGATCACTCAAAGGTGTAGGAAAGTAAATAGCACACTATTTGCTTTTACTGGTTATGAAACACTTAATGTTGTCAAATCCAGTGGGAGCATTGTGTTGTTATTACTGAATAACATATATTAATGTAATGATCTGTAATTCAGTGGGAGCTACAAGCTTGTTATCTTGGTAGTAACCCAGATTATCTCTAGAATGTCTTGAGATAATTACTTTCCAATTATAGACACTTGTGAGTTTAAGGATAGTCATGTGCGTTTCCTTACAAGACAAGGTGGTTCTATATCTACGAATATCTATGACACAATCATATTGATCACATTAAACAAACGTGTAACGTGTTATTTATCTGATACATGATATTGTTCCATGCACAAGTGGGAGAAATCTAAATTGTGTGCATGCAACAACACAAAGGAATATGATTTAAAGGATTCTCTTGAATGCAAGGTAAGAGAATTAATGTTCTAATGTGATTTATTCACATCTAATTTATAGAACACTTGGAATTAATATCTAGCGTAAGTGAGACCTTGACATAGATATTAATGACAAGGTAAATTACATACTTTCATTACTAGCAGATCAACTGATGTAATGAAACTATGTTAATTTGCAAGTTCAAAATTAGATCCTTATTAGAACAAGTGTCAATATGATAATGAGATTACTTCAAACTAAATATTTATGTATTATTGAAATGACATAAATAAATGAAGTAATCCAATACTACTTCAAAATTGAATGTTTACGTATTCTTGGAATGTCATAAATATATGAAGTAATAAATTAACTGGAAATACTATTGAAACCATATTGTGGTGTTCATGATTACTTTAGTTTTGTATATTTATATTTTATTGTAAAGATATAAATATGAAGTCTTTTAATTGTTACAAGACTTATAATAAAGTAAAACGTTAACATGTTATGTTTTTTAATTAAGACATATACAAGAAGTCGCTGAGTTAATCAATGATTTATAACGTAGATTGGGATTATAACGGTTTATGTCTTCTTGTTAAGACATGGACATGAAGTGACTTGGTCCAAAAGTACTTATGTTATATAGCATGCAATTGGTTTGGAAAATCTATTTCACCATTAACTTGATTTAGTTGGTAAATAGGTAAGCCAAAACAAAATATATTTATCTTACATATTGTAAGATTGTCTTACAATATTAATCCTAAATGAAATACATAATGGTTATGGTATGTTCAGTTAGAAAAATCAAACTCTTGTCATATTGTTTGATTAAAGATAACTATATTTTCTATTCTTCCAAAAGTTATCAAGGTTAGAAAATTGAGTATGAAATGTATATACTCAATTAGACTCCAACCCAGAAGATTAATAAGACATCATTTATTATGGAATGTGATGAATCACATTAAGTCTTAAAATTGAAGTTCAGAATTTGTTAAACTGCTTTTGAGTAGGTTATTAACAAACTTCATGTAAGGAACTGTCAATATGTATTTGTAATGTCCCAAAAGAGAACAATTTTGTGTTGCTCTACTTGCTAAGTATTTATGGATAGTCTATAAATTGCTAAAGGCAAGTGGGAGTTTTATCTTGAAAAGATAAAATTACAAGATACATGATCTTCTAAAACACACTAGCAATTGTCATGCTGAAGATTAACATGTAAATGTTAAATCTCAAGATGAAGGAATTCTCATTCATAGATCCACTAGGATATCTCAAATATTTGTATAATATGTTGAGGATTATGAGTTACAGGATTATAGTAAACCTGTTGATAAATTGCAAATGCTGAATTTGGCAAATTACTCATACTATGAATGCTTAGATGCAGTCCAGGAAGATAACTAGTTTTGGAAACTTAGCTAATCTTGAACTCTATAGTTACACTATAGAATGATGATGAGTTTCTACAAAGGAAATGGAAATCCTAGAGATTTAAATTCCTGTGTAGAAATCATAATGGACTATTCTGTATACATATTTAATGTATTAAAAGATTATCAAACACACTTAAGCAATTAACTATGATTGAAATTCTTTGTAGGCACGTTAAATGAATAAAGATTATGATTATCATTCTTAGTTTCATTTATATGAAATTAACAATGGAATATCAAAACTCTTTCTTGGATAATTACTTGTGCGAGATGCGAGGACGATAAGTAAATTGAAAGGAGTATTTGAGTTCAAATAATCTTTGGAAGTATACAAAATGCAATCATTTACGAATGGATTAATGCATGCATCTAGGAGATACACTTATGTTTAATTATTAAATCCTAGTTTTGATTTATTATTAAAATAAGATAATCTCTTGATATTCCTAAAAGCTAGTGGGAGTGTTATATTTATTTTCTTATTTCATATGTTGTATAACGTATAGGAATTAAAATTCCATTAAGCATTAAATGTTAAGTCTTAGTTTGGAATGAAACTTCACGTGAAGATTTAGAAAATAAACATACAACCTTGAAATATATGTTTATTATTATAAACATAAGCGGTAAAATTATTGATTCTAATAAACATGATTATACTATTAGAAAGTCTAGATAGATACATATCTTTGAAAAGATATGACATGAATAAATCTAAGTTTGATGCAAGGATTTTTCATGTACATCATGTTGTTTGTTGTATCATGCTTGATGAAAGATGATTTGACAACATTAATATCTAATTGAAAGTTATTAGATAACTAAGTGTAATGGATATGGTTGGATTTAGAATTAACATCCTCATCCTGGAATAGCTCCTAAATTCTAAATAAGAACCATATGGCAATTGTTGCGTAATTGATATAGCCAACAAATCTGGAAAGATTTGAAGGTATCAAACATTACACATTGGATATTAAAGTTTACGGGATTTTAAAGAGCATATTGTTGTTTGCATACAATGATGCTGATAAGATTGAGATGACACTCAATACTAGTCATGGTAGGATTTCATTCTAGTTAATGGCCATGTGTACTAGTTATGCTTAACTGTAAACATAGTTGCATTTTACATTAAAGAATTAGAATACTTTAAACTATAAAAGGTTTGATAGTTTGCTTGTCATAAATTCGTGGTTGAGGATGTCACGTATTTGTGAAATATTATGTGGCATTATCAAGATAATTGATAGCACACATACAAGAACTTCATTAATTGAATTCTTAAAATAAGTATTCTCAAAATTCACATAGATCAAAATTAGTTGATTTATGCCTTGTCAACAAGTATGTTTGACATGACTTGAGGCATAATTCATTAATGGGAATTATCATGCATTGATCTATTTTAGTGTTTAGATAATGGGATGTTATTGAACAGTTATTATTTTAATGAAATAAAATAATGGTTATGTTTATTTATCATTTTCTTAATAATATATCATATATTTGCATGTTTATATCCTTGAATATATTTATATATTCTAAACTGTCCGTTGCCAGTTAATGATATGTGAATACCATTAAATTAAGGTAAATCTGAGTATTGGTATAATATACTAGAAAGTATATTGATGCGTTGTCATACCAATTTCACATGATATTCAAATTGTTTGAGTATAGGACTAAATCTCGCCACATGAGTTTACTTTATGGATCTTGTCATTAAGTAAATCATGAGTATATAGTTATCCTCAAACTTGAGATGCCAGATAACTGTCATGCATGTAGTGCATTTCTTTGATTCAATCTAACGCTATACGTAATGGGTAGCTATACGGATTATTTTGGGAAGCGTTGCGAAGTGCATGTGTTATGCTCGTAGTCAAGATAGAATTTGTTCCTTCAAACTGTTTGAAGTTTAATACTGATGGGCCCCTCGTAGGGTTGGCAAGATGTTTGCGTGGCCACGCCCAAGATCTCCCCTGAATATGTTCAGAAGATTTGGTAATCTTGCTCAATCATAAACAACGAGAAACAAAATTATTAATAAAGAATGACTTAGATCCGTATCTTTATTAATGTGGTATTAGAAACAAAAGGATGTCTATGATGATTTATCATCGAATGGTTTTTTCCAGGAGAACCATCACCCGAGTTGTTCTGGGGGCATTGGCGTGTTGCTAGACGCTAACCAATGTCATTACACTTTTAATAGATTTCGAAGTGGGAGCTGTTAGAGTTTTGGAAAAATATTAAATCTTGTATGACTAGATTCGAACTCGGGAGCGAGGGATTGCACACTTTACGTATGAATGGCTAACGTAAATAATTAATATATATATATATATGTATAATGTATATATATATATATATATATATATATATAATAGTTATGTATTTTAATTATTTGGACATGAAATGAGACATAACGGACGTTAAGTAATTAACCGAATTGACTAACGGTCGTTAAGTAAATAGTGGAAGCACTATTAATGAAATTTGGAATAAAACAAAGATCTAGAACCCCATATTATGGGCTTGGCCGATCGATGGGTTCCCAATCCATTCATTTTCTTTTCCTCCAAAAATATAATTTGACTTGATGCAATTGAGGTGAACTCTTTAATAAAGTTGCTGTCCTTTTTCTTTCTTATAACAGTCGATTGGTACGATTGGTATTATTATAATAGTCAATCAACCACCATCTTTTGATTACATTTATTAAAGAATCCAATCAATCACTTAGGTGGATCAATTTTGTGTTCAAGTAAAACAAAGTTGTCTGGTTTTTCTTGTGTCCAATTGCTAGCACCATTCGTTAGCTGATGAAGCGAAAAGTGTACAGCTTTTACGGGGTCATTTAAGCCCTAAATCGTATTTATTTGATCAAATATTGCCCTAAATCGTTCCATTTGTCATTTTAGGTACTTTGGAGAAGAAATCTGGAAAAGGAAGCATTTTAGACGTTTTTGGAGCATAAAGGTGAAGAAAACGGCAAAGTCTCATAATTATGCTGGAAAGTACCTTTGACGGCGTCAGGGATTGGCCCAGACGGCGTCATGGCTTGGCAAAAGAGGTGGATATGAAAATTACTCATGATAAGCCAGAGAATTTTGCATGAAAAATCTGACGGCGTCACCCTTTGAAGTGATCAAGGCCATCACGGTTTAACTTAAAGAGGGACGGCGTCAAGCTCAATTCTGACGGCGTCACCCCTTGATAGGCCAGAGCGGATTTTGGAGCACTAAAGAGGGACGGCGTCAGGAAGGCCATCCGGGAACCCTAAAAGCGGCGAGGTGACGGCGTCAGGATCTATAACGTGACACCGTCAGCCCTTAAACTCTATATATAGTTTTGCAATTTTTTGTCATTAGTGTGGAACTTATTGTGTGTAATTTTGGAGGAGAAACCCTAAGACGAATTTCTGCCATTTTTAAGGGTTTTCATACCCTTGGATCTCCCATGTTTAATTGAAGATAAGTGTTCATTTAATCAATCAATATGTCTATGTGTTGTTTGATTATATCTTGTTCTTGTCTTTTGATTAACATGCTAGGCTAGATTTATCTTGTGTTTGCTTAGATCTAATGAAACCTAGCTATTGATTATTGGTTATTAGTGTGTTATTAATTGTATTGGATGATTGTTCATCGATGTTAGGCTTAAGAAAACTGGCTAACTTCCTATTCGGTAACTTGCTTGAACGTCTTAAGAAACATGAACCAATGCGTACTAAGGTTTTTATGGTTGTATTTAATGCATGAGCGAATTCTAGTGATCCCATGTTAGGAGCTTCTTAGCCGGCTCGACATATGAGTAAAGTAGGAGCTTGTAGAGTTGGGGAAGTACGTACGCCACCCCACGATTGGTATTAAGGAATACACCCGTCATCCACGCGATTAATACACACTAATCAACCGGTAAAAGATAGTTAGGGAGTAAGGAAATCTAAGTAAACACATTTCTCTCCACATAAGTTTCACGACCTTTTCATTTTCTGTTATTTTATTTTATTTGCATTCGTAGTAATTTGGGTTAGTTGACTAGCAACTAATTCCGCCCACTCCTTCAAACCCGAGATTTTACTTGCTTTCATAAAAATATAAAAACATAAAAAGAATCTTCTCTCACCCTTATACCTATTAGAGTAGTTTTTTAATCCTAACGACACTATTCTCTGTGGAGAACGATCAATCCCCCGTACTTACCACTACACTATACTACATCGGTCAGGTACACTGCCTGGTGGGGTTGTAAGCCTCTTGAGATCCCTCGAGAGGTAAAACCTGTTGTAAGGTTGCAAAACCACGCATCAAGTTTTTGGCGCCGCTGCCGGGGAATAGTTATTGTTTAGGTTGAATTTTCATTTTATTAGGTCTACTCACTAGATTCTTTTCTAGTGAGATTTTTATTTTTCTTTTTATTAGATTTCTTTAGTCTATCTTTTTCTTTGTGCCCTTTGTTTGTAAAACCATTTTCATTTGTCACCATGGCGGATGAAATTCCATTTAGATCATTAACAGTAGAGGAACAATTACTTTACACGGATAGATTTGTTTCCTGTTGTTTCAATGAATTTTTAAGTGATCTTAGATATATACAAGAGGAGATGGGTATAAAGTTTGATAGGTTTGATGAATTATGTGCATGTGTGGCTTCTATTAAACAATCATTGTTAGGATCAACTCCTTTTAATAAGACCCTTTGGAAAATTTTTGAGGAAAGCCTCCTAACCGTGAACCATAAGTTTAATGAATTAATGGGTTCGTATACATCACAACTTGAGGAAACAATTGAGGAGGATTTAGCCGAACATGAGCATATTGAGCAAAAAGACCTAGGTTTTATGATCAATGACTTTGAATCTCAAGGAACACATGATGAATCCTTTAGGCAAATTGAACATAGTAATCATGTTATCGGGGAAGATTCTTATGAATCGGACTTAGAACTTGAAATGGCTAGAGAAGGATTTGAGATACTTAGGAACATGTTTGGGTTAGATTCTACTAAAACACATGATGTGGATATAATTGATATAGAGACAAGGAAGGATGAGGTAAATAACACAAACCTACAAAGTACCCCACAAGTCCTACCATCATTCGAGGCATACACACCACCCGTGACTTACCCGGAAGAAGTAGAAGGGACTATAGGAACCCCAATTGAAGTAGAACCTTTGGAAGAAACAAAACTAGAAGAAATAGGTTTGAATACTTGTAGTCATAACCTTTCTTTTAGTTCTATGGAAGTTCCTAGTTTTGATGAACCGGAGCCTAAACCAAAACCGTTACCTAATCTTCCATCCTTAGATGTGAACTTAGGAATTGAATTAGGTCCCGATCCACCCATCAAACCATATAGTCCGGGTAGTTTTATGTTGAAGGTAGTAGACTCTAAGCCTTGTAGTGAGGAAGACAATATAGGAGTGAAAAATGACCTTACATACTTACATCACCCATTCATGATTGATCACAAGAAACATTATGGGTTTAAACCGGGTTTATTAGGTCAAGATGGATTCCCAACTAGGAATCTCTCGAAGTTGATAGAAGATGATCCCTTTCTAGGAGAAAACTTCAATTCACCCATTGACCCAATTGAACTAAGTAAGGTTATGATGATTGGATCCCACATCTTTGAGCATATAATTCATCCACCACTCTTTCCTCACGCGGCATACTTCCACCGAGATGGTGTGTATCGCTACTATCACCCGCACTTAATCCTAAGTGTAGGAAAAACCTCTCCTTTATCCGTTAAATAAGGGTAGAGTCAGGCTCGTGACTCGAACAAAAACAAGCGCTTCTTGGGAGGCAACCCAAGCTTTATTTGCTTTGTGTGTTTATTTATTTGTTTGTTTGATTTTATTTGTTTCCGTATGTGTGTTTAATTTTTATTTTTATTGATTCATGTTCAAAACTAAATTGTGAAAATGCTTTATCTTGTTTTTAACTTCGTCTTAACTACATATAAAGGTATTTTGCAAAAGTTAAGTGTAAGGGAAATCCAAATCGGTTTATTAGAACACAAATGAACATGAATCGTAATAATATTAAATTAACATACATATTAGTAATTGTTTGAGTCAAATGCTTGTATCGAGTCATAATGATATTTTGCAGGAATTCCAGGAAGTAAGGTATAGGTTTTTCCAAAAATTTTCCGGAAACTTAACATGAGAATTCTGTCAGATCATTTCTGACGGCGTCAGGATTTACCACCTGACGGCGTCAGGTTTTAATTTACAGAAATTTTTGAAAGTTTTGTTTTCATAAAAAGTTTTTAGTAAATCTCTAACTTATAAACTCCAGGAATCTGCAAAATTATCATTCCACAAGCATTATATCCTTATATATAGAATTTATCCCGCCGATGTTATGCAGGTTTTCGTGTTTGTTTTCTCAGGTTTAACAGGTTATTTTGGACAAGGAGATGTATGTGGAATCAAGCTTTTGGCGATGCAATAGTCTTGGAGCTTTTACATTCTCTTGGAAGAAGATCTAACCATGTTACCTCTTCATCCACCGAACGAATCAGGGGAGTATTTGATTTCATTCTTTTACCTTATTTACTTTTACATCTTGTTATTTGAACATTGGGGACAATGTTCATCTTAAGTGTAAGGGGGGGTAAAAGTACGATACTTTAGAGAATGCAATTACGCTTGATTTTTGTTTGTTTAATGGTAGATGTGTAATAAAACTGAGAGAAATACCTGTTAGGGCAATTTTAGTGCCGAATTTAAAATTTTTTACAACATATAGGAGTGAAACTTTGATCTTAATGAGCGTCTCATGGATAGGAGTTATATGACTAGCACAAAAACCGTACCACTAAAAAAATTTTCCACCCCCAAATATGTGAGGTTCGCCCCTAGAATTGGTAGGAAAAGCATTTATGCTATGATGTGTGTACCGGTAGCACTTAGATTCTAGAACTTGCGTTAGGACCACTCCGAGGCCACAAGTGAGACTACATTCGTGTAGTTAGATTTACTACATGATAAGAGGCATTAGGATTAACCCATTGTTTTACACCTGTGTTTTTGTTATAATTACATTGGCTACATTGGTCAAGTAATTCTCCCACACCCTTTGCGTTGTACTCATTTTTAGTACACGATACCCCTAGTACACCCCTCAGAGCCTATCTTTTCGTTTTGACCTTTAAGCATTTTACTTAAAGGAAGAATTTGTTACACCCCACTAAAATGTACACCCAAATCGCCTTAGCCCACCTTGTATGCACTCATTTTTAGTGCATTATTGTTACAACATTTGTTTAAACCCAAGTTAATTATCTAATTGATTACATGGTTGCTAAGTCGAGTCATATCCTTGTACATATTGTTTTGGGACGATTGGGACTCATGGGTAAAGTACTAGTGTAATGGAGTAATGGGGAAGAACATCATTTATTACCCCCATATGTGCTAAATATTTTAAAAGTACTCCAATTGTTTCGATTATCTTAATTCAAGTCATTAGAATAGTATTTGTAAAGTTATGTAAAAGTTCAAGTGTAAGGGGAATGCAACGCCCCTATGATGTATTATTTTGGATGGTAGGGCAAAAGTGTATGGAAAAAAAAAAAAAAAAAAAAAAAAAATCAAGAAAAATACAAAAAAAAATGAGAAAAAGAAAAGTAGAAAAAAAAAATACGGACTACCATCCCGTTTCATTTTATGTTTATTTTATGTTTTTGTTATTTTGTTTTTAGCTTAAGATTGAGTCGAGTCTTGGCTTAGCAACATTGTATAGTACATGTAATTAATTAAGATCTTTAACTCGCCACCAGTAAAATATCCCTTATCCAACAAAACCGTGTTTATCATATCCCTACACCTCATGTTATAACCTATTTAAAAGCCCTCTTTGATAGTTTATCTTAGGTGTTTACGCCTAGTGGAGGAGGTTTTCGATCCTTGCCCAAGCCTATGGTAATCTATTTGCTATGACAGGTAGTGAGAGATATTATCCGTTTTCATTTATGAGATTTATTTTGATGACACTTGAGAGATGTGAGTATCTAAACACTACTTGTGAGGTGCTAGTTTGTAATCTCCGTGCTTATTATGATTAAAGTGGAACGACTATTTGTTGTAATTACTTTTATATTAGCGTTAAATGACCCCTAACTTGTATTTTGATTAGAATAAAAGCGCATTTGCTTGAGGACAAGCAAATCTCAAGTGTAAGGGTATTTGATGAAGCGAAAAGTGTACCGCTTTTAGGGGGTCATTTAAGTCCTAAATCATATTTATTTGATCAAATATTGCCCTAAATCGTTCCTTTTGTCATTTTAGGTACTTTGGAGAAGAAATCTGGAAAAGGAAGCATTTTGGACGTTTTTGGAGCATAAAGGTGAAGAAAACGGCAAAGTCTCATAATTATGCTGGAAAGTACCTTTGACGGCGTCAGGGATTGGCCCAGACGGCGTCATGGCTTGGCAAAAGAGGTGGATATGAAAATTACTCATGATAAGCCAGAGAATTTTGCATGAAAAATCTGACGGCGTCACCCTTTGAAGTGATCAAGGCCATCACGGTTTAACTTAAAGAGGGACGGCGTCAAGCTCAATTCTGACGGCGTCACCCCTTGATAGGCCAGAGCGGATTTTGGAGCACTAAAGAGGGACGGCGTCAGGAAGGCCATCCAGGAACCCTAAAAGCGGCAAGGTGACGGCGTCAGGATCTATAACGTGACGCCGTCAGCCCTTAAACTCTATATATAGTTTTGCAATTTTTTGTCATTAGTGTGGAACTTATTGTGTGTAATTTTGGAGGAGAAACCCTAAGACGAATTTCTGCCATTTTTAAGGGTTTTCATACCCTTGGATCTCCCATGTTTAATTGAAGATAAGTGTTCATTTAATCAATCAATATGTCTATGTGTTGTTTGATTATATCTTGTTCTTGTCTTTTGATTAACATGCTAGGCTAGATTTATCTTGTGTTTGCTTAGATCTAATGAAACCTAGCTATTGATTATTGGTTATTAGTGTGTTATTAATTGTATTGGATGATTGTTCATCGATGTTAGGCTTAAGAAAACTGGCTAACTTCCTATTCGGTAACTTGCTTGAACGTCTTAAGAAACATGAACCAATGCGTACTAAGGTTTTTATGGTTGTATTTAATGCATGAGCGAATTCTAGTGATCCCATGTTAGGAGCTTCTTAGCCGGCTCGACATAGGAGTGAAGTAGGAGCTTGTAGAGTTGGGGAAGTACGTACGCCACCCCACGATTGGTATTAAGGAATACACCCGTCATCCACGCGATTAATACACACTAATCAACCGGTAAAAGATAGTTAGGGAGTAAGGAAATCTAAGTAAACACATTTCTCTCCACATAAGTTTCACGACCTTTTCATTTTCTGTTATTTTATTTTATTTGCATTCGTAGTAATTTGGGTTAGTTGACTAGCAACTAATTCCGCCCACTCCTTCAAACCCGAGATTTTACTTGCTTTCATAAAAATATAAAAACATAAAAAGAATCTTCTCTCACCCTTAGACCTATTAGAGTAGTTTTTCAATCCTAACGACACTATTCCCTGTGGAGAACGATCAATCCCCCGTACTTACCACTACACTATACTACATCGGTCAGGTACACTGCCTGGTGGGGTTGTAAGCCTCTTGAGATCCCTCGAGAGGTAAAACCTGTTGTAAGGTTGCAAAACCACGCATCATTAGCCGAGTAATAGTACGTGTGTTCGAGAACTCGTTAATATCTTACTTTAGATATTAATCTTGGATTGTGGAACAAAAAGGTTAGGGGTTTCACCTTAATCCTGTTTGTTCTTGTTTGATTGATCTAATGAAGGAGAAAGAAGATTTGATCCTTGTTCTTGCTAGGATCATAACGATACGTTCCTATTTATTTTTCGGTATTACATTATACATGTTAATTATGATCCTTACTTCCACGAATTGTGTGCTTTGATGTTTATGGTTATTTATTTATTTATTTGAATGTCAAGTTATCTATAACTAACAGGGTGCAGCAAATTTTTGCGTTTTCCTTTCGGGACTTGCTCGAGTTGCATAACTTTGTGGGCCTTAATGGTAACGCGAAAGTGGTGTTCCAAGGGATAGTCATTATAGGCTGTTGGTGTTTGTGGAGAGCGAGAAATAGGTTGAAGTTCTTGAACAAGCCGGTTAAAGGGAATCAAATTCTTAGCGAGGTGAAATCTTTGGGGTATCTATGGTACAAAAATAGGGGGAGATTGAAGTCCATTTCTTGGGAGGACTGGTGTAAATTTTCCTGTATGTAATTCTGTTGTTCTTGTTTTGTTGGCGCCCTGGTTTTGGGGTTGCTTGTGTTTTAATGTAGTTAGCCTTTCAAAAAAATAATAATAAATAAACCATAATTTTAAAATCATGCTAGAACCTATTCAAAATTAACTGATGATATGAATGCGAAAGGCCGTGTTGTGGTTTTCGATGGCCCTAGACAATAACAACAAAGAGGCTTTATTATACTTGTAAACTAAAAAGAAATTGCATATAAATTTGAATTATATGACTCGACGGCACCTATTGCACATCCCTCCGAGACCCCTATGTGTGAATGAGTAGTATGAGATGAAACAAATTTGATATTAGCACCTCATGCATCTGAGTGTATATATGTTGAACTTGATATGTTAGGAAAACACGGACATATATAATGATCTAGCATTATCTTATTTTATAAGGTCTTTAATGTAAATATATAAAAACCTTATCGTTAAATTGAGGCTAGCAAAAAATGTGGTTAGAAGGGAAATGAAAGCATAATATGATGCGTGTTGTTAATAACGTCAGTTATGACATAATGCATTGACGTTCAAAATTCTTTTCTTTTATTATATATAAAGATGTCTGAAATTAAACTTTATGTATTATGAGGCGATGTCAAGCCCGTGCGTTGCACCAATTGTGTCTAAGTGTCTGTAGCCTAATGGTTGGTATTCATTAGGTTTACACTATAAACTAATTACTTTACTTTAAAAGAGTACATGTGGATAGGTTTTTTTCAAGCTGTTATATTTAAATGAGGCATATGTACTTTGAGATATTTTATGTTCATTGGCAGATTTTCATATGTTAGAGAATGTAATGAATGTTGATGGTTTTTATAAATTATCTGATTGTATGCGTTTATGGTTTGTGCAACAGGCAGTTGAAGATTATGCATTTTCCAAATTACTTTTTGCTTGTTGTCAACATTTGAGGCGGCTAATGGCAAAGAACCATACAATGATGGCGAACATGGAATCTTTAGGTCCTCGTGGTGTTGCTTTGGAATCGCTAGATGTTTTGAGAAAGACTCAAAAGAGGCATCGGTTATTGCTTGAAAAGTTAAATAATTTGTTCTATCAAGCGAAAGTTGGTGTCTGTGAGGAAGAAGCTAATGCTATTAAGATGAATGAGTTTAATTAGTTGTTTGGTTTTACATATTTTTGTTGGTATTGAGAATTTTCAATGTTTTGTTTGTTTTCGACTTTATGATATTTAAAATAAATATAAGTAATATTATTTTAGTTATGGTTTTTTCTTTTTATTTATGATTGCAATGGAGAATTTTTAGATATAAATGTAAGTCTAAGTTATAAGAATTTTTATGAAGGTTAGGATGTTAACGGTAAGCATTGTGCATGTGAGGGGTTTTTTATGTAAAAAGTAAAGTGTGAGGGTTTTTTAGTAATATTTCCAAATTCAATCTTTAATACTGATATGATACTTCTGCATGGGAAGACGAAGTAGCAGTTTGATTTAATTTTTCCGTTATCATTTACAATCATGACTTCTCATTACCTTATTTTTTTTACTTATTTATACAAATTATTATAACTGTTTATGATTTAACCCTAATATCTATTACGGAGTATCTCACACATCATTATCTGACCAATGGCCGCCTCTCGCAACATTGAAGAACTTAAGGAGCTTTCTGGTTCCGACAATCTCGCGACTTGCTTCAAGTTTTTGTTTAACAATAGGGTGGCTGAAGAGAAGGGTTTCTTGATGCGGATAGGGGAGGAAGCCAATCAACTCCGTAGCCAGATTGATAAAACTGAGATCAGCATAAGGGAGGCTCGTATGCTTGGCCCCTTCAATGAAAAAGCTGTGGATGCGCTTGAATGTCTGCTTCAGACACAGCAAAGGGATCGTGATAGGCTGCTAGCAATTACCAATCTCCTAGCTGAAGTTCGCGAGGGTGTTCATGAGAAAGAAGGCCATGTGAGGCTTATGGAGTTTCATGAAGCACTTTCCGATGATGATTAGAACAATATGGTTGATGTCTTTTGTGTAGTATTTTGAATGATCTTTTGGATGTATGTATTAATGATCAGCTGGTTCACTGCTATGACTCTTAAACTTGATGTTAATGACTTTGATTATCAAGTACTGTAATGTTTAATATTAATATTTAGTTTTATTTTTATGCATTATTTTACTTATTTACTTTATTTAATTTTTTTCTTTTTTATACTTTATGAGAAAGTGTCTTTTCTCTCACACACACATGAGTCAAACACACACTATTTTTAGATTTGGCGAAAAATAATTAGGGTTTTATCTCAAATTAGGCCGATCCATTATACAATATATTCATCAATTTAAATCATAGGTTCATTTGATTTAAGCCTTGTGCTGCTTGTGTATTGAATTTCTTGTTTCAATTTTCATGAAATGATCATCTAGAGCTGAGAATCGTATGGCTGTGTAAGGATTCCTTGTGAAATGATATGTTAGATGTTTATGAGTATGCATTTTTTTTGGAATATGAGGATTTTGGTTATTGATTTGTTTATTTGTTTTCAAATTTGCTTAAGTAAGTTTGATTGAATTTGGATATTCATTCTTTAGGATGAATTAAGAAGTTTGGGATGATTGAATTTTGATTTAACTATTAGTAAAGTTTATGTGTTTGCATACTTGATTATATGGCGTTTGTTGTCATATAAGATGTTAGACGGAATATCAACGATGGATGTACTGAGACCAAGGCAGCTATTGCTAAATTTTCTTGGTCGCGGCACATCCATCATTGATACTTTGTCAAAAAATTTTGGGTCCACACGTTCTGACAGTCACCTACCTGAGTACGATATAGTTCACCTCAGATGAAGATTGGATAAGGATTATTATAGACTCAAAAAACATATGTGAAATGCTGCAAGAGTTGTCAATATTACCATAAGTAGCTGTTTCCTTTTGTATATATGAAAGTGTCTGATTATAAACTTTTATTGCTGTCTTGCGGATATCCATAAGCAATGTTATATTGATTGTTGGTGATTGTATAGACTATAGAATGGGATGTTAATGAAAGTTACTTTTACTTCATAAAGAATTATGTTTTCGATAATAAGAAAAGGTTCTAAGTTCTTGAATGATGCTATTTGTGAGTTCATTTTGTTACAGTAAGTTGACACTCAAGAGTTGGCATCATTAGAAGAATTGTTTTGAGGTAAATTGCTAAAATATAAGTCTTTGCTCTGCATAGAACATGAGTAGAAGCCTGCATCTGTCTTTGTTCACTGTGCTAGTTCTTATTTGTAGGTTATATGCTTTTAAAAAGCATATTTTTAGTCAATTGGTAGTAGCCTTTTGTTTATATGAAAGTTTCTGATTATAATCTTTTATTGCTGTCTTGCGGATATCTAGTGGAGTAATTTTGTTCTGATGTGGTTCTATATTATGGTCTTTGCTCTTCTTGACCTATGATGTGCTTAATACATAGAACTTCAATGATGTTTGGTTATCTGTTTAGTCTTTGTCTTCATGTTTGGTTGGTGTGTTTAAGATATTTGATAGGAATTTAAATAATCATAAACAAAACATTTTGAAATCTTCCATTTTATAACAACCTTTCTTTTTAGTACTCTGGCAAACATGTCTTCATTATTGTTAAAAAGGCTTATTTTTCTTCATCTTTACTTCATAATTCTAATGTTACTTATGATCATTTTTTTATTGCAACTGAGCTACAACAAAAATGCTAAACTTACATGAGTGTGGTTTGGTTTTGTAATGATTAGTTATTCACACTGCATGTTCACACCGGATTAGATGTTTGAAAGCATGTTTATAATTTCAGGACTAAGCTAAATATTGAATGCATATATTTATTAGATATCATCTGGGAACATTAGATAGCTGTGCTAAGATAGGTTGCTGAAAGTTTCCTTGAAAACAATGTTACGCGTGCAGTGCGCAAGTTCCGGATCCTTATCTTCGATCATTAGTATTTTAAGTCCATCAGGACTGGTGACTCTAGATAATGCCACATAAAGTTGTCCATGACTGAATACGGGAGCAGGCAAATAGAGGCCAACATAATTAAGTGACTGACCCTGACTTTTGTTAATGGTCATTGCATAACATGGTTTTAGAGGGAATTGTCTACGTTTCACGACGAATGGCCACTTAGACTGTGTTGATGTGAGTATAATCCTGTGTATAATGACATTGTCCCCTACATTTGAACCTGTTAGCACCTTAGCATGAATAACAAACTGGCCTAGATCTGTAATGAGTAACCTTGTTCCATTACATAGTCCTTTGCTTGGATTGACATTTCGCAATAACATAACGGGCAGTTCCTTTTTTAAGTAAAGAGCATGTGGGGGCATACCTGGGAAATTTAAGGAATTTAGAAATTCAATTGGATACAGGTCGTGCTGTTCAAGATTGTCTGTAGATCCCTTGCAAATCTCATCTGCACTGTTGTATTTAACAGTTTCCCCTTCTAACTGGTTAAACATATACTCATTGATGGCATCAGCATCCTCATTCTTAGGAGTTAAAATTGCCCTTTCTTTGAGGTAGGCATCGTCGGTTTGTCTTGTTGTAAAATCAGGGTATGTCTCTGCAACAATTTTCTCGATAGGAGAATCCCATGATTTAATTAGAAAGTTTTTGGGAATGTCAATCCAAGTTGGCTCATCCTCCCCTTCTTTACATTTTGCTGGCAACGTGGCATCCCCCACAGCCAAAACCCATCTATTGAAATCCTTTTTTCGAGTATCAATCTGCCCATTTTCAGTATACTCATTGACACGCATGCTGCGTGTAAGGGTGAAGACCTTGCAATGATTCCATAATGCAGACTGGTTTATGCAAGATTGAACAATGTCTGGCCTGCTCCCTTTTGGTATAACTGGCAGAACTTGTCGAAAGTCACCTCCCAGTAAGACCGTCACACCTCCAAAGATTCGATTCCTATTGTCTGGTTCATGATATCCTAAAATATCTTTTAGCGTCTTGTCCAATGCCTCAAAAGCATATTTTTGAGTCATTGGCGCTTCATCCCAGATGATAAGTTTAACTTGCTGCATGATTTCTGCCATATGTGTGTTTTGCTTTATGCCGCATGTACTGTTCTCCAATAATTCAAGCGGTATAACAAAACGACTATGTGCGGTTCTCCCTCCTGGTAGTAATAATGAAGCGATTCCTATATAAATTGAGACTATTAGTTCAAGATGTATTTTGTAAAGTTTACAGAGTAATTGTTTGTTTTATTTGAGTATTCATTTTTACCTAAAGATGCGACAGCAAGCACTATCATACGTTCTGATCTTAGCCTTGAAATGATGGTTTTGTATAAAAATGTCTTCCCGGTTCCTCCTGGTCCATATACAAAGTAAAAATTCCCTTTTTTATTATGCACAGATTCAATTACCTCTTCATAGATTAATCGTTGTTCGGGATTTAACAATGAATGAAGCTGTTGATGTTCAACACTACTCTTCTTCATATCATAATCTAACGCTTCTCTGATGAGACGATTGTCCAAGTTGGTTAGTAACTTTGGGTTAGGCAGCGGTAGATCTTGAAACTCTGCTAAAGATCTTCCATGCCTACTTAACAACTCTTGGATTTCTAGCAAACAATAGTTCTGGAGCTGTTCATCCGTGAATTCCAACTCAGGATATTTAAAAAATTTCCTTTTTTTATGGAGGATATCCTCTGATAAGAACTCCCAGTTTTCTTCCCATAATTTTAAAGGCCTGCTGACATCGCAAAACAACAAAATTGTCACAAACATGTCACGTAGTTGTGGTCCAAACGCCCATACACTTGCTTATGATATAGCATGCTTCCATTCTATGTCATCATTTAAAAGGTCGTATTCAAAACAGGCTTCTTTGAATGTGGAACATAGTCTGGTGTTAACTGTCATGAGATTTTGAAAAGATTCAGGCCCTCTCACAATGTTCAATAGCATTCTAAGATAATATCGTTCTCCAGAAGTCGGGTGAGAGTAAACAATCCTGCCAATGCATCTTTTACGTTTTCTTTGTTTCCATATTTTGTCTTTCTCATGCCACACATAATGTCGAGGTATCTCAGCATATGTATATGCCCTCGCTGATGTATCACGCTTGTTTAATTCAAACCAGTCAATGAACATAGTTATGTTGATACCTTCCCTTTGAATTAGGGCGGGTAAGCTTTCTGAGTCACGAAGTGTGATTGCGTTCTAATTTGGCAAGTGGTAATTCAGTCTCATGACTGATGGATATGAGTAATGGATATCATATGAAAACAAACGCCACACTGCCTTACATGGAGCTAAGAAGCGACAATTCAAATAATTTTTTATTTCGTCCACCTCCAAAACTTGGACATTTCCCAAATCACCATCGATTGTAACATTCTCTTGTATAACAATTGTAGCTCTGTCGGGCCCTTTATTTAAGTACTTAAATAAGTACTTAATTGCCTTTGATCTGTTGCACCATTCCACATTAATGTGGGCGTGGTACTTCATGAGGAGATAACGATTGTAAGGAACGACATATCTGTTATCGTATTTAAACTTTCCTTTTATATGGTAAACTTTATTATTTCTTCGACGATAAATCGCATAGCCATCATTATCAACTATTGTTTCTTCCACAAAAGGTTTAGGAAAATGTTTCGAGCACTTACCCTCAACTGTACATGGGGCATGTTTAGCGTCTTGACCGCAAGATCCATGTAACATAAATTCAGTTACTATTTTATACCCTTCTGGATCACTTGATTTACATGGTATCTCTGCTGTAATCATGTCATCTATCTCGCGTGCGGTTTTGCATTTCAACTCTTCTTCTAGCCATAATAGGATATGAGCGTGTGGCAGGCCACGTTTTTGAAATTCTATGACATACACAACTAAAAGGAAATGCAAGAAAAGCATAAGTTGGTGCATAAATTTGATGTAGAAGAGTAGAAATTTACATTTTGCATCAAGTTGTATTACCTGCCCGTGAAGGACCAAAAATATGGTGCTTTGTAAGATCGTCTAACATTTCAGTTAGTTTAATCTTGAATACACGGGTCGCAACTTCTGGACGGTCATTACCTTTTTGGCCCGGGATGTGCTTTAACATTTCAGTAACCTCGGGCCATTTTGGATTGGCAGTGAAAGTGATGAACAGGTCTGGATTTCCATAGGTTCGACATATAGCCATAGCATCTTGGTAGTTTTGCATCATACACATTGGTAGAACAATTCGTTTCCCGAGGCCTGCTGCATTTGTATCACCCCTTGTTACAGCGTCACACAGGTTATGATATAGATCCACACGTAACGTATCTTGATTTTGCCTAGTCCATTTAAGTCTTTGCTCCTCAACAGCCGTGTATGCATCCACCAGGTATTGTTGAAATAATCGCCCACCTCTAAGCAAGGTTGTACCTTGGTTATTTCGCTGCTGTATTATGTATGCGTAGTACTCTTTCATTGTGAGACAACCCCTTTTGGTTTTGCGGGTACCTGTGTTCTTGTGATACGGTATTTTTTCATGAAATCCTTCCTCTCCATATGGGAATAATAATGGATATTGGAGGGCCATGTATTCTGAATGCAACTCAGAAATACGTTTCAGACCTTCATCCTTGTTACTTACAACAATATCTCTCGTAGGAATGCCATCACCAAAGTCGTTAGTAATTAGAGCTGCTATTTCAGGCACAGTCGGTGCGTTGTATTGCCGGGATGCACTCCGACCACTTAGCAGGCGTAATTCAAACTTTGATGAATTCTGGGACTTACACCAATCCCTGGCCATTCGAAATGCCTTGGCAATTGAACTTGATTGATCGAACATTTGAATCAGGCTTGCTACTATCTTTTCATCCACCACTTCGCCACTCTCCTTGTGTATAAAAGCTTCCATCCGGTTCTTTACTTCATTTCCGGTATCATAAAAGTATAGTTGTGCATATTTCGGTTGAGTACCCCTTGTAGGCAGTAGAGAACCTATTCGATGATAGCTTTGGCCATTTATTCTAAATGTGTATGGTGCCCTGCCAGTATTGATTGAATGATCTATTTTGGCTCCAAAAGAAGTGTAGCAAAACATGCCATTATAGACTCTAATATGCTCTTTGAATCTTAAAGATTCAGGATTGTTATAGTCCATAAGCTTGTTAAGAGGCGAAGGTGCTTCATTAAATCTGGGGAGAAGCACCTTACCATCTTGGCAGCAAAGGGAGAATATTAGGTTGCTAGTGTTGGATCATTTGTTGCTTCTCTCTTCATACCACATAATTGCCTTGCAATTTTGACATTCAAACGATGGAGGGCCAATATTATGATAAACCACAGGAATACCTTGACAAAAGAGGTAATTATTAATGTAAAGAAAAATATTTTATAAATCAAATAATAGGGGTCAAGATTTATAACATGTACAATTACCTGTAGATGCAAATGCAGCTCCTTGATGGTTTTGTTTTGCTGCACGCAGATAGGCTGGTCCTGTAAGAAGCAAGGTAATGGTAATAAACACTTGTATGAAATTAAAAGTCTACCAAATGTACAACATTTTTTAAGAGATATTGACTTTTGCTATCATTTGCTTAATTACTCACCTGATGATGTTCTTTTTTTGTACATGAAGGTACTTTTTTTGGAATTAGAAATCATTTGGCTCGGTGGCAGATCTGTTGAAGTGCCTATTGGGTGCGTCACTTGATCTAACAAATTATGTTGTAAATGGAACATTCACAAATCAGGCATGTATTTTTTCAATAATTTTCCTAATTACATAGTTCAATTAAGTGTTTGATGCTGGTGTTTACCTGTAAATGATCCAACTATTTCCGCCAGTTTTAAACCGCAATAGCTTTGTACTCTGCCATCTTGGCTGACTATTGTTTTTGAATGAATGACGAAAGATTTGTGCAACATGCCTGACAGGGATGGAACTTCAGCATTTTTGGCCCGTGATCCTGTAACACAGACACAAATATGGGTTTAATCAGATAAATAATTGCAACTTATGAAAACTTGTAAGTTTGAATTATACTTTTATTCATTTTTTATTTCAAGGGTCTGCTTCACTTTTGTAACACAGAACATTGCAAATTTGGTTACATATAGAATGAAGATGTCCAACAAAGCATCTTTTGGGATTCTATTGCTGAACTGATGGAATAACTGTCATAACCAATGAAAAGTCTTCCATTTGTAGAGGATAATAAGTGTGGCCAGGTTTCTAATATTTTTAATATTTTTTTAATAATGATACTGAGTTTCTCAATAATTCCAAATTTTTGCGTTTTATTTAACAATTCAATATACGCATTCTGGTTCAGGTATATATATATCAATGATTGGTTTCAAATGGATGGCAACATAAAAACTTTTGGGGAAACAACAACGATATAGCATTGGATGTAAGTCAATTATTCTGTATTGTTGTACATGTTTATATAATATCAAGTTGGTCTAAATGTCTTTTTAAAATGCACTTATAAGAATTGAGTATAAGACATTTGGTATGGTAGAAACATTAATTTCCAATTTATAACTTAAATGAAGGTATAACAGGATGTAAAAACAATATCTTTCAACCCCAATACTCACACAATTTTATCCATTACATTCAGCACAATAACCATCAAACTTAAAAATTCATAATTTATTTTTTAACATTTAGCTAAATTGGGATCTTTCAAATGCAATTTTCAGCTAATCTTCCTGACTAAAGTCAGTACCATAATCATCTTCAATATTTACATGATCTAAGCTACTTCCTTTCAACTGTGTTGGCACATTTGTTGTTGCCTGGTTTATTAATGACCATAACGAACGCAGGGTTTTCATTCTTTTGTGTTTGGACTTGAAATAAAATTGTCTCAACCTTTTCGTACTTTCAGCCAGTTCTGTATCAGGGTTTTCTTCTACCTGCCTCTTTTCTTCTTCTAGCCTTGCAATGATTTCTTGAGTGTTCCCATCAACTTTTGCACCTCCATTTTCAACCTATAATGCAATATAAGTTTGTGGCCAACATAAAAACAAAGCGTTAAATTCAATTTAATTCTGACCTGGAGAGTGCTAATTAATAGTTGTATACTCCTCAGCTTACGATAGTGCCAACGCTGAATACCCACTTCTCGACAGTGCCTTTTGAACATACTTAAACCAATATTGAACTCTTTTGCAGCTTTTGCTATTGGCATGTAGTAGTATTGTGCTATCATTTCTCTAGTGAATGCCATGACTCTGAAATATCAATAACAACTGGATGAGTTGGGAAAGATAGTATAACATGACTTTTAAATGTCTTGGGAATCTCCTGAGATTCCATGTAGGTTAACAGGTTTTATAACTTATATTTTTCCATAAACACTATTTATTATATATTAAAAACAAATTTTGTAACTGAATTTATTCAGTTAAATGACCCTTCATGTAGGACACTTGTGTAGCAGTTATTTTTTTTGATGATCAATCTGTCTATGTAAGTATAATATCTATCCAAGAAGGTATTGCCTGGTTGATTGATATAAAATGATGTCAGTATTTCTTTTATTGTAACAGATACCTCTTCACATCAACGTCTCATGAACAGCAAATATTAAACACATCAGAGCGGAAGTGTTGGATACACAACATGGTAAGGTTTTAAATAGGTTGGTTTGTATTTGTAAGGGTTGCGTAAGAGCATGCAACTATTGATTAAAAAACCGCATTTACAAAATTATAGAAGATTGAATTTCATTCCTTAGAAATTATAAAAATAGTACACATAACTCATACATTGGGTTATTGAATATGAAAAACAGGACAATCTTATACATTATACAGAACATATTATTTAAACCATATGCAGACAATCTTTAATATAGAACATTTGCCCTTTAAACTTAAAAAAAAAAAAAAAAAAAAAAAAAAAAAAAAAAAAAAAAAAAAAAAAAAAAAAAGTAAAATCCCTTATCGCATGCATTTGATCAGGTGCAGCAACTGTCTGAGACATAGTAGACCCACTTCAATGTACCTGTAATCAATGTTAACACAAAAGAAACACCCATTCCATATTGGGTAGCGGCAATAAATCATCAACCATAAACAAAAATAAGATATAGTGATATGAATCAGTTTGTGGGGTTGTATCTTTGAAACAACAATAACAAAGAATCCCCAATGCAGTTATAATGAAACATATTATTCATGTTCTAAGCGTCTATTTTAAAAAGACATCTTGGTATGCACCCTGTTGAAACTCATTCTGAATCTGTAACCACAAACCTGACAATTAAATATAGAAAGGAAACCATGTTAATACATGGACAAATGTAAGATAATTGGTGAAGAAAGGGTGTGCGCAACATGTGCTCACCGTTTTGGCTTCTTATTGGCAGGTAGGGCGTTAGTTTCTCCTTGGACATCATCAGTAGGAATCATCTCAGTTTCAGTATCCGAATCTTCAATCTCTAGCCTATAAACAATTGAAACATGCTTGTCATGTTCACTTAGCCGTTGTTTTTTTTTTTTTTTTGTAGGTAAATATTATTTGACTTGCTTACTTCTTTTTTTTCTTATCCTCCGTAGACTTGGCTGGTGTAGCAACTGATGGATCTTTGGGATGTGGATTGGATGATGACTCTCCAGCGACAGATCCATCATCAACAGTGCTTGAGCTTCCGCTTTCCACTGTTGGTTGACGCGGGTCTACTGTCCAGCAGGTAAAACTCTCAAAGCTTCCATACTCATAGTAGCTATTAGATTTGATTTCAAAAACGTGTGTTGTGCCGATGAGGTTGGCTATAGCAGATGGTAAGTTTTCGTTGTCTTCCAAACTCTGTAGGGTAACGTGTGAGTAATGGAGATTGGTAATGGACAGGAAATTTATAAATATACCTCATCATCCTCATCCACTATTGCTGCAGCTGGGAACTTCACCAATTCAGTTGCAGGGTCATCAAAAAGAACTACCACAGTCTGTTCAGTATCATCCGATATACCAAGCTCTAGGCGATACCTAAGAGGGATTGTTGCAATCAACATGTATCAAGGTAAGTCATCTTATTTATTGGATGCAAATGTACGTACTATTAGTAATAAACACAACATTACCTTAATACCGGGTATTCAACTGGCTTGTCACACGCATCACACCAGAACCGCCCCTCCTTTCTAGTAATACCTTTTTTGCATTTTTCACCTCCACATGATGGATAATTCCATCCCTTCCTAGTACGCACATTTTCGATCCGGGCCTTACAAATGAAAGTTGCTGACTGTGTAGAAATAAGGTATATCAATATTAGGCAGAGGAATGAGTCTAGAGGCACGGCGGCCACAAAAGAATACATACATCATTTTTTCGATTGCGGGACCATATGAGGAGATTCTCGATCGTCCCTTCCCTTGGTTCAGAGTTAAACATATGGAATCTTGGAACTTTTCAATAATAAACATTAAATTCATACATATTCAGACCTGTTCCCTGATCTCAACTCTTTAATTGCAGGGATCTCAACATCATCAAGTATCATGGTGGATGAACTACTGGATAAATATAACTTATCTGGAAGGTAACATTATAACTTAAATTAGAATGTGAAAGTTGCCTAACAGGAATAACCTAGTTAGTTCATCCCAACTCACTGTTATAGTGTTTTGCAGATGTGCAGGTCACCACAACAGGAAGCAGACCTGCATATTTTGCTTTCTTCTCAATCAATATATCACCAAGGCCTCCCCATAGAGTCACCCGTATTGATTGGCCCCTTGATGCACAACACAAAAGATTACAATAAACGGTAAGTTCCTTGATAGCTATTGTACAAAAAGGCATCAATTTTACAACATCATTTGAAAAACATAAATATAACAACCTATGATTGGCCAGGTAAAAATCAAGGTTTTTTGAGCCTGTTTTCGTGTAGTTCATCCTCCCAATATTTGTTACATAGCCTACAACATCTAATAGCCAACATATTTTATGACAGGTTAGCAACACTATTTTCGGAAAAAAAATTAATTAACGTACATAACTAAACAGAAAATTACCAATGAGATACTTGTTGTCTGTAGGTACAATGTGCTCTAAATCCACCAGTTGGAAAGGATACCTAACAAATCCTTCTCGCTTTACAACAACTTTCCTTATCGTCGTCGCTCCGTTAAATTGAACCATAAAGGTATCGTCCTTCCTAATACGAAAGTCTTCCCTGTTTTGCATGACGATAAATTTTTTAATCGAATACACACTCCCCTCTTTTAACCTCAAAAAATTGTGAGCCACCGTCCCCTTGGCAGTACAATGAATTACACCACCCTGCCAAACAAACGTGTTAAAAATGGCTATAGATTCTTATTTACTTTTCCCTGTATTCATATTACACAGATTATTGTAAAAGAAGGATGAATATACCTTTGCATCAGACACCAAGAAATCAGTGCTCAAGTAGCGCCCAGTAACAGCATTTACATCCCACATCCTACACAGCATAACCACAATCGTTCCGGTGACATCCAGCTGGAGATCGTCCAGGAACAATTCAGATTTCACAATTCCAACTTCTGCAGCCATGAAGATTACAATATCTGGACAGGCAATGGGCTTGATGATTACAATTTGTGGACAGGCAATGGGCTTCACGCCTCATTTATACAGCCTACATTTAACATAGTTGTAATTGTAGGTTGATTTGTATTCTTTGAGGTTACAAAATTGGAGTCCTTTTCCATTCCATAACACCCAATTTGATGTGGTTGCATTCAATATTGTTTTAGTTATACGTATAATAGATTCATATAGTCTACATGTTGCTTAAACTACTTGTACCGTACATGATTCTATGCACAATCACTCTTCCACATTAAATTAAGCTATTGAATCTTTATATATAATAGATTATAACTTGGCAAACTCATTCACCGAAAAAAGTTTGTAAATAGATAGCAGTAGAAAGTTCTAAGAAAATTATGGAGCAGTTGTAGAAAATGAAGACACCATTGCATTCATACATAACTAATCATAAATTCGTAACAATATGCTTTCCCATGTCAAAATATATTTTCTACACAACAATTAACAATCTAGCTATTAGTTGGTAGACAGTTGTACACATTTAATACACATGTGAGCCATATATATAGATCGACTATGACATTTCTTGGCATGACTAATAATGAGTCAACTTTAACTGCTTAAATTCGTATGTTTTGATTTATCGAAGAAATGTTATGACATTTTCTTAGAAATTATCTCTACACTAAAGATATATGAATGCTTATATATATGACATGCAATGGTTGAGGATCAAAACACACACAAACACACACAGGCGCAATTTGTTTTAGCAACGTTCACAAAAAATATCATGGCCAAGGTAATATAATTAATTATCAATCACGCAATGGTTTAATTTTTATAAAGGTTTTTTACTAATCTGATGTTGTTATTATTATGATAGAAAAAGATGGTTCTACAAGTTGCAATGAGGTGCAAGACATGCCAGACAAAGGCTCTCCAAATTGTAGCCGGGACCTGCGGTATGTGTGTACGTATGTTTCTTTGTGGGTGTTTGTATCAGCTTATTTTTATGGCTTATGAAAATCCATTCATCACTCTCACTTTTTAGGATTTTTGAGCTTATAAACAAATATAAATAAGCTATAACTTCAAATTGGTCAGCTAATAAGCCCTAGAGAGTGCTTTTATTGATTCTTCCAAATTGGAGTAAGATCATAAGTAATATATAACTATGTGTATATGTATGTGATAATGGATCGATGCACAATTATGCATACAGGGGTTGAGTCACTTGCGTTGGAAGGGGAGGATTCATTGAAAAATAAAGTGGTTGTGATCGGTACTGATGTTGACGTTACGGGTTTGACCAAGAGTTTGAGAAAGAAGGTTGGTCACACTGAAATTAAAACTGTTAGTGACGCTTAAGAAGATGATGATTAATCTTACGTACTCTATTGTATGTCATTCATCCATGCATGCATATCATATTTATGTTCCACATAATGTTTTGTTTTATATTATACGCTAGCTACATGAAAACAAGAAACATACCATATACGAATATTCATATTATAATGAAATTATAATAATTTGATCTTTTATTATTTTGGTGCTTTAAAATTTTCTCTGCGTACGTTTTTCATTAATATACACGCGTAAATTAAAGTGTTTCAAGATGATTTTTGTTTAGTTGTTTCAAATCCGTCTTGTGAGTTTTTTAATTTTAATGCCGTGGATAACTTGTTGACCATGTAAAGTTGTTGAGTTACAAGACATGACGACACTCTATCCTAATTACTAACAAGGTTCTTGTGCCCGCGCTTCGCGGCGGGTTACAAAGAAAAAAAATTACTTGAACCTTGTTTTGGTTTTTCGTACCAAAAGTTGAGAAATAAAACCATATTGCCTACAATTCTTATATGTTTATAGCGTATATAACCATCATTTTTCCAAAAAAAAAAAGATTTATAAAAATTGGATATGTTGGTTTCATATACTCTTTATATGCTAACAAATACTGTAGCAGTTTGTTGTTTAATATTGCAGTAGACACTAATTTTCCTTTATAGGACATATACAAACCATAATCAATAAATATTTTGTTGTAATATTTAACCAAAAGTGATAGACGCTGCAAAAACGTGTAAAAACGGACGAAAAAATGCAAAAACAAACGGCCGTTGGACAAAAGGATAGACGCTGCAAAAAGATATCCCTAAAAACAAACAACCGTTACACAAAAGGATAGACGCTGCAAGATTATTTAACCAAAAGGACTAATGTGTAAGATTTTTTAGAGCATAATAGTAATTTTGTTAGTTGATTATGAAAAATAAATTAGAATTGTGAGTACATTTTTACCCAAAGAATAAATAGAACTTGAAACTAAATTAACCCATCAACTAACAAAACAATACAAAAATGATCATACAAATACCGAAAGGCCCATCTTATCTTAACCCCCTTTAGGGGGGTGTTGACTTTTTCCCCTACTCCCGCTGCTTGTATTGTCTTCTTTGTCGGGTTATACATTTCACCAAAAGTAAGCGGCCCCCACATAATAGGGGCCATGCCGAAATTGACAAAAAGATAAAATGCATGCATTTTATCTTCCATCAATCACTTCGCATAGATTTCGGTAAATGTTAGTCAATCATTGCTCACAAAATAATACTCCCTCCGTCCTGATTTTATTGTCCCTTTTTCCTTTTCGGGCGTCCCAAAATTATTGTCGCATACCAAAAATAGAAAGTGAATAGGTAGTGGAGTTTGGTAAAGTTTACTATATTACCCTTGGTTGAAATTAATATTACAAACTTTAAAGAAGTGTTAATTAATTGGTTAAGGGTAAACTTGTCATTTGGCAAAAAAGTAAGAGAGAGAAAGTAGTGATAGTGACATTTTTTTAAAAGAATGTGTTTTTTGTCAGGGGACAATAATTTTGAGACGGAGGAAGTAATAGTGCCTCTAGGAGTGATCGGGGTCAAAAATCAAAATATAACCCAACAACATGCCTAAGTATAGAAAGACTAGACTCGGACAAACTAGTGTTCAAAGTCGCCTCTTACAAAGGTCAATTGCATTGTGCCCAATCTTAGACCATTCACAATGGTCACATTAAACTTGCGTTAAAGCATGTAAATTCATGCGTTAGTTGTTGGGTACTGTGGGTAAAAAAAAAAAAAATCATTTTGCCCCCCCTTTTAAGGGTAGTTTGTGTAAAAAAATATTTGATATAAAGATAAATTAAAATGTGTTAAAGCTGAGTTATTGTTGGGTGTGTTAAAGCTGAGTTAAGTTAAGGTGTGTTAAAATTGACGTGACGTGCCTTAAATTTTAAAGCTGAGTTAACTGTTGAGAGTGGCCTTACACTCCAACTCGACCCTTCCCCATGGGAGTTGATATTTACACATAGCAAATTGATCAATGCACATAATATTTGTTTGTATGAGCCTAATGATCCCACACTCCTTTCCCACTATATTTTATGTGAATGAAGTAAATATATATGTGTAAATAAATATATATGTGTAAATATCAACTCCCTTCCCCATATTATACTTCAACGTTCTATTATTTCACTAACAGATTTGTCTACATGCATCTAAATGAGTGTAGAACAAATATATCGAACTTGAGCAAGTGTACAAACCTAGATAACTCGTTTTACACGCCACAATCATATATGCTTCCATCTTCTATCACATCATATGATTTTCACCACGACGTGAAGGCGAGGGTGGTGTCCGAAAGCTGGCCTATGCATAGCAGGTGACCGGAAAATTATGGTTGGAGAATTATTCATATATTCTTCCACCACCATTACCTACTAAAAAAACATAAACAACGACCAGATCAGAAAAAGAAAAAACAAATCTAGCACAACATAACACACAAATCAAAGAAGAAAAATAAATTCTGGATGGTAGCCATTAAAAACTCCAAGATCTAAAGCACCTTTCAAAAGTTCGAAACCTTACTATTTGTCAAGAAACATCATGGAACTGATAGAAATAAGAACCAATGTAAGAATTTTGGAGTTTTAGAAAATAGAATTAGTAAACTTTCTACAAATATTATAACGTTGATGCTTTACCTTCTTTGTTACCAGTTATGACTCCTCATCTCATTAATCATCTTATTAGGCTGCCCACAGAAGGGCACCTCGATCGAGTGATGATCGATTAGGTCGATCGATTATCTTGTTGTGGGGATTGAATCGCAGCAATCGATCCCTCCTACTTGGTCACCTTCACGATCGACAATCCCTCATTTTTTGTGTGTATATTTATTAAATATTAAGGTATTTTTGTGGGGTATACTTTTTGTAGTGTAGGTCGTTTTACTGGGATACCTGAGAGAAAGATGACGTGACAGAAAAAAATAAAAGAATTAAGTTGCCTTACTGTGGGCAGCCTTAAATCCACCACCAAAACCACCCATACCAACACATACACATAGATCTTGAAAAAAAAACTACAACAGTAAAAAACTTACGTAACCTGGAAAAAGAAAAACACCCACCAAAAACTCAAAACATGCCTAAAGACACAAACAAAATCTCATCCATTTGAAATCACAAAAGTTATAATAAATTTAGAATAATAAAAGGGAGAAGAGGCCAGATCAGTCGCTGTAGATGTAGTTGTAAACAGTGACGGAACTAGGAGCCGAGATTAGGGGTAGCGAAATACGAAAATTTGTTTAGGGGTAGCGAAAATTTGTTTCAGAGGTCGCGAAAAAATGGCCAAAAATCACCAAAAATGCCCAAAAATCGCCAAAAATCCCACTACCGGGTAAAAGTTCAGGGGTAGTTACCGCTACCCCTCGGCTCTATGTAGTTCCGCCCCTGGTTGTAAACGTGGTCGGAACTAGAGATGGTGGTCGGATAAGTGGCCGGAACCATGCACTAAAAAAAATAGTTCAATCTACACACTTTAAAGAAGTTTGTAAAATTTTGTTGTTGTTGTTGTTGTTGTAATAGCGTGTTGGAAAAAATAATAAAATATTGTATTAAAAAAATTCATACTTTTAAGAGTAATCGGTACTCTTTGCTGGTGAGCTCGCGTCGTCGGACCAGCCGAGAAAAATGGATGGCACACGCCGCACGGTACCGTGGGTGGCGCCATGGTGGCCAGCCCACGCCGTGGCTTCTTCTTTTTTTTTTTTTTTTTTGAAAAGAATTCAAACGTTGGGAGGAAGAAGTTGAGCGTTTGGCAACGGTTATAAAACTGTTTGGATGCATTAAACACAAAATATATATATATATATATATATATATATATATATATATATATATATATATATATATATATTAAACACAATATATATATATATATATATATATATAGTGGGACTTTCATTTCATAACCATCTTATCTGCGAGAACTGACAGAACCACCAAAGACATACATGCATGCCTTCAATTATTGTATTTTTGCACATATGTTCTAAAAACAACATATATGCTTTAAAAAAAACATGATTGTTCTAAAGAATTTGATAAGAAATTGGAAATATAAAAATTCCTTTGAAGGTGTGCATGTATGTTTTTATAAGGCGTGCAACGACAATATTGCAGCCGTGTGTAAGGTTTTTGTGAAAAAAAAGAAAGAAAGATGAGTTCATGATGATATTGAAGAACATAGGTGGATACTTCCGATTATTGATGATTTGCGTGTATTTTTATTTTATTTTAAAAGACGTGCATGTATGTTTTTGATGGTTCTGTCAGTTCTCGCAGATAAGATGGTTCTGAAATGAAAGTCTCCCTATATATATATATATATATATATATATATATACTCTTAAAAATTCTTATAAATACCCCTTATTATTTCATACTTCACACAAACTTTCAATATATTTTTTCAAACAAAATGAGTAGATTTTGGAGCCAAGAAGAGGAGTCTCTTTTGGAGGAGTTTTTCATTCAAATATCCGAGAATCCAAATACGAGTGCGGATCAACAAATGAATACGTTTTGTGATAAAGTTCTCGACGAATACAACAAGGAAGCCAAGAAGCGCAACTAGCTACCGTATTCGTACAAAGAACATGTTGATGGGAAAGTGGACTTCTTCCCTTGCCCGAAAAGCACGAATCAGGGCAAATAATCCAAACCAAAACTAGTTAATTCTATGTATTTCTAACATACGGGGTTTTTTTGGAGGATATATATGTGAAGCAGAATGAAATGCGGGAGGATATATATATATATCTCTGTCATTCGTTTCATTCAGCCTCATTATATATATCCTAAAAAAAAACCACGTATGTTGTTTAAATTTTTATATTTATGTACTAGGTTTTTATTTTTATGTTTTTATTTTTATGTTTTTTATTTTTTTTTTTAATGTAATTTTTTTTTTTTTTTTTTTTTTTTTTTTGTTAATTAATGAAGTTTATTTTAGTTAATATTGTGTATGTTTTTTTTTTGAATTTGAACGTTTTATTAGGAGGGATATACAAATTAAAAAACAGGCGGGATATATTTAAATTTTAAAATTCAAATTCAAATTGCAAATTTAGCCTATAAATACCACAAACTTCTCACATATTTCTCACACACTAACACATTCAAAATCAAAATTCAAGATCGAAAATCAACATTCAAAACTGCAAATGTCTCGCAAAGATTTCTCCCAACAATTCCCCAGTCCTCCTCGCCAAGATTTCTCCCAACAATTCCCCAGTCCTCCTCGCCAAGATTTTCCACAACAATTTTCCAGTCCTCCAAATGAACAAGTGAACACGCCACCAGAAGATATCTTTCCGGTTTTTCGACCGAAAAATGAACCGGTAAACAATCCACCGGTTGTCGAACAACAACCAAATCCATTTGGACTAACTGAAGATGAACAACGTGAACTAAAAGAGGAAGATGCTCGTTTGGAGCAGCAAGCCAGGGATGAAGAACATCTGAGGAACAACTGGTTTGACGGCTGGGTCTCAGATGATTCCTCTTCGAGTGAAGACAGTTGGGTCTAAGATGATTCCTTCCATTAATTTGTAGTTTCATTTTGATTACCGTATCGTAGTTTCTATTAATCGTACTTTTTTTAATGTAATGTGTGTGTTTTTTTTTAATTAATGAAGTTTATTTTAGTTATATTGTGTATGTTTTATTTTATGTAAAAAAAAAAATGGACGACGGCACCACATTTTCTGGTGCCATGGGTAACGACCAGAATGTGGTGCCATGGGATTTCTGGTGTCATAGAGATTTTTGCTGACGTGGCATGCACTTTTTTGCCATGGCTTGAGGATACCTATTACTCTAAGGGGCTGTTTGATCAAAAATATGATTTAGTGCTGAATGAATCAAAGCTGCTGAATGATTCCAAGATGCTGAGTGAACCTGATTCTGAGTGAAAATGATTGTTTGATGCTTGTTCTGAATGAGCAATCTGAGTTGTCTGAAATTACCAATTTAACCTTCTATATGATTTTGTATTGAACAAAATAAACCGTTTGATAAAAGAGTTATTAACTCGAATAAAAATATAATATAAAGAAAGTAATATTGGAATAAACAAAAAAAAATGTAATAGTCTTATCGAAAGATCATAAAACAATATAAATTACGAACTAATCTTATATTGAAGCATTTAATAATAACTCATTAGCAATTTGATTACGGAGATTAGCCATATATTCATTGCTTTGGGGACCCCATTATGTGTCGTCCATGCCTTGTCCCCCACTTCCTTCACCTTGTTCTTCAGTAGTAAACATGGTGTTTGCATCGCTCTTCAAAAATAATTGATCGTGAATGTTAAACGAAAAGAAAGTGTTTGGCAAGTGTTCTAAACGGGGGCTTCAATAACAAAATTTACCAACTTAAATTTCTATAATAAAATTTGATTATTGATAAGTACTTAATGAATGAACTAAGAATTTACTAGTATAAAGAAATATATGTTTAATGAAATTTATGGTTGGATTATATATTTTTTTTAGGTGATGTTGACCGGATCCTCCCTTACACTGTGTTTTCGAGTTGAGTAAAAGGGAGGAAGTAAAGTGAAAGTGAGAAAGTTTGTGTTCTCCAGTTTTTTTTAGAAAGTAAAGTGAGGTAAAGTGAAGTAAAGTGGTTATATTTTAGTTATAAAACTTTCACTCCACTTTTGGAGTGAAAGTCACTTTACTTCCTCTCTCTTACTTTACTTCCTCTTTCTTTCACTTTCATTCATTTTTTTTCTCTAGAACGCAGCATAGGGAGGGTGTGTTGACTTTGACCATCTGCCGCCGCTTGTACTGTCTGCCTTAAAATTTGTACATTTTGATTAAAGTAGGTGGACCCCCCATGGTAGGGAGGGTCCGGTTAGTAATACCCATTTTTTTTAAACATCGTTAAGGGTCCTATGATCGATCAAGTCAATATATGTAACATCATTATTAGGCCTATACAGTATACACGATGAAATTTAAAATTAAACAAGACTTGAGAGCACGTGGAATGATCCAAAAGAAAGGGTAAAATTGTGATAGGAATAAATTAATTAAAAAAATGAAGATAATGCCAAAAGGGTAAAATTAGTTGCTGTGTGGTTTAGGATCATATCCTATACAAAATCGCTCAGAGCACGTGGAATGATCCAGAGGCAATGTTTTATTCTATCAAACGTACAAGCCTTTTACCGATTCAGAATTTGACACTTAACTGATTCATCAAGAAGTAATCAAACAGCCCCTAAGTGCGGAGAATTCTATCTAAATTCTCTACACTTGAGGAAGCGTGAAGAATTTGGGTTTTACAAATAACTTTCACCCATATAACTATATAAGTGTCGACATTTTTTATATTTCTTCACACTTCTAAAAATTAGTTACATTAATAAGTGGAAAAAAAATTGTAAAACAATAGATTTTTCACATTTATAATTGTGTGAAGAAAAAAGTGTGTAAATTGAACTAATTTTTTGTAGTAATGATTGAATCTTATTCCAAGAGAGAGCAGAGTCGAGATGAAAAATTGAGAGTGGATTTGTGAGAGTGAGAGATGATGGTATGACTTTTGTATTAGATTGACAAATGAAGAATGCGTGGATAACATTGAACACTTTAATGTTCATACTGCTCATATACTCCTCATCAAGTGTAGATTAATAGTAGCATTTCTCCCGGGAAATGTTATTATAGGTAATATTGATTGACAAAATATCTTACGTAACTTTTATAAAACAAAATCTATAAATTCATTAGAAAATAGTATGAAACCAATAATGGCATCAATTATTACTGTCATTGTTGACGGGCTAAATATAAGATGAAAAGGCTGATGCTTTGACTTTAAAGGGAGGTGTTATAAGAACCCTCCTTACGCATGAGTCCCGCCTATTTTTTATAGAATGTACAATCCGACAAATCAGATAGTACAAGCGGCAGCAGCGGTAAGTCAACATACCCTCTCTACCAGGGAGGGTCATTATAACCCAACCCGACTTTAAAATATGTACGTACTATTTTGAGTATTTTCAAATCCAAGTATTTTTTACTTAAAAAAGAAAAAACAATTAACAAGATCCAACATCTGAGATGGATTGAGATCCTCTCAATTTGGTTTTAACATGATATATCATTTTAACTAATTAAAAATAAGTAAAATAGATAAAACTTTTCCTTTCAATTAAAAATCATGAGTCCATATGTATTTTCACTCTCACAAAAAAATCAACATGATAGATCATGTTAACCACAACTTGATAGTATCTCAATCCATCTGGAGCAAACTTCATATGAATTGTTCTAAAAACAACTATGTTTCATGATGCGTGGTTTTGTAACCTTACAACAGGTTTTACCTCTCGAGGGATCTCAAGAGGCTTACAACCACACCAGGCAGTGTACCTGACCGATGTAGTATAGTGTAGTGGTAAGTACGGGGGATTGATCGTTCTCCACAGGGAATAGTGTTCGTTAGGTATGAAAGACTACTCTAATAGGTCTAAGGGTTGAGGAAGATTCTTTTTTTATGTTTTTATATTTTTATGAAAGCAAGTAAAATCTCGGTTTTGAAGGAGTGGGCGGAATTAGTTGCTAGTCAACTAACCCAAATAACTACAAATGCAAATAAAATAAAATAACTGAAAATAAAATGTTGGTGAGAAACTTATGTGTAGAGAAATGTGTTTACTTAGATTTCCTTACTCCCTAACTATCTTTTACCGGTTAATTAGTGTGTATTAGTCGCGTGGATGACGGGTGTATTCCTTAATACCATTCGTGGGGTGGCGTACGTACTTCCCCAACTCTACAAGCTCCTACTTCACTCCTATGTCGAGCCGGCTAGGAAGCTCCTAACATGGGATCACTAGAATTCGCTTGTGCATTAAATACAACCATAAAAACCTTTAGTACGCATTTGGTTCATGTTTCTTAAGACGTTCAAGCAAGTTACCGAATAGGAAGTTAGCCAGTTTTCTTAAGCCTAACATAGATAAACAATCATCCAATACAACTAATAACACACTAATAACCAATAATCAATAGCTAGGTTTCATTAGATCTAAGCAAACACAAGATAAATCTAGCCTAACATGTTAATCAAAAGACAAGAATAAGATAGAATCAAACAACACATAGACATATTGAATGATTAATTGATAACTTATCTTTCAATGTAACATGGAAGATCTCAAGGCAAAAAGCCTTGAAAAAGAAGCTAAACTCGTCTTAGGGTTTTCTCCCAAAATTCCACACACTAAGCTCTCCACTAATGACAAAAAATTAGAAAACTATATATAGATTTTTGGATCTGACGGCGTCACGTTATGGAGTGTGACGCCGTCACCTCGCCGCTTTTAGGGTTCCCGGATGACCTTCTTGACGCCGTCCCTCTTTAGCTCTTAAAAAATCCATTCTGGCTTATCAAGGCTTGACGCCGTCGAACCTTGAACGTGACGCCGTCCCCTTTTGATTTAAGCCGTGACGCCCTTGATCAAGTTAAAGCGTGATGCCGTCAGAATTCACATGCTATTTTCACTGGCTTATCATGAGTAAATTTCACGTCCACCTTTTCTTGCCAAGGCATGACGCCGTCCAGAGTAAATTGTGACGCCGTCAAAGGTAACTTTTAGCCGATTTTTGAGACTTTGTCGTTTTCTTCACTTTTATGCTCCAAAAACGTCCAAAATGCCTCCTTTTCCAGATTTCTCCTCAAAAGTACCTAAAATGACAAAAGGAACGATTTAGGGCAATATTTGATCAAATAAATACGATTTAGGGCTTAAATGACCCCTTAAAAGCGGTACACTTTTCGCTTCATCAAATACCCTTACACTTGAGATTTGCTTGTCCTCAAGCAACTGCGCTTTTATTCTAATCAAAATACAAGTTAGGGGTCATTTAATGCAAACATAAAAGTAATTACAACAAATAATCGTTCCACTTCAATCATAATAAGCACGGAGATTACATACTAGCACCTCACAAGTAGTGTTTAGATACTCACATCTCTCAAGTGTCATCAAAATAAATCTCATAAATGAAAACGGATAATATCTCTCACTACCTGTCATAGCAAATAGATTACCATAGGCCTGGGCAAGGATCGAAAACCTCCTCCACTAGGCGTAAGCACCAAAGATAAACTATCAAAGAGGGCTTTTAAATGGGTTATAACGTTAGGTGTAGGGAAAAGGAAAACACGGTTTTGTTGGATAAAGGATATTTTACTGGTGGCGAGTTAAAAATCTTGATCAATTACATGTACTATACAATGTTGCTAAGCCAAGACTCGACTCAATCTTAAGCTAATGAAAGAAAATAACAAAAACATAAAATAAACATAAAATAAAACGGGATGGTAGTCCGTATGTTTTTTCTACTTTTTCTTTTTCTCATTTTTTTGTATTTTTCTTGATTTTTTTTTATTTTTTTATTTTTTATTTTTTTTTTTATTTATTTTTTTTTTTTTTTGCATACACTCTTGCCCTACCATCCAAAATAATACATCATAGGGGCATTGCATCCCCCTTACACTTGAACTTTTACATAACCTTACAATTAACTATTCTAATGACTCGAATTAAGATAATTGAAAAACTTGGAGTACTTTTAAAATATTTAGCACATATGGGGGTAATAAATGATGTTCTTCCCCATTACTCCATTACACTAGTACTTTACCCATGAGTCCCAATCGTCCCAAAACAATATGTACAAGGATATGACTCGACTTAGCAACCATGTAATCAACTAGATAATTAACTTGGGTTTAAACAAATGTTATAACAATAATGCACTAAAAATGAGTGCATACAAGGTAGGCTAAGGCGATTTGGGTGTACATTTTAGTGGGGTGTAACAAATTCTTCCTTTAAGTAAAATGCTTAAAGGTCGAAATGAAAAGATAGGCTCTGAGGGGTGTACTAGGGGTATCGTGTACTAAAAATGAGTACAACGCAAAGGGTGTGGGAGAATTACTTGACCAATGTAGCCAAAGTAATTATAACAAAAACACAGGTGTAAAACAATGGGTTAATCCTAATGCCTCTTATCATGTAGTAAATCTAACTACACGAATGTAGTCTCACTTGTGGCCTCGAAATGGTCCTAACGCAAGTTCTAGAATCTAAGTGCTACCGGTACACACATCATAGCATAAATGCTTTTCCTACCAATTCTAGGGGCGAACCTCACATATTTGGGGGTGGAAAATTTTTTAGTGGTACGGTTTTTTGTGCTAGTCATATAACTCCTATCCGTGAGACGCTCATTAAGATCAAAGTTTCACTCCTATATGTTGTAAAAAATTTTAAATTTGGCACTAAAATTGCCCTAACAGGTATTTATCTCAGTTTTATTACACATCTACCATTAAACAAACAAAAATCAAGCGCAATGGCATTCTCTAAAATCGTACTTTTACCCCCCCCCCCCCTTACACTTAAGATGAACATTGTCCCCAATGTTCAAATAACAAGATGTAAAAAAAAAAAGTAAAAGAATGAAATCAAATACTCCCCTGATTCGCTCGGTGGATAATGAAATTACACGGTTAAATCTTCCTCCAAGGAGAATGTTGAAGCTCCATGACTAATGCATCGCCACAAGCTTGATTCAAAACATTTCCTTGTCCAAAATAACCTGTTAAACCTAAGAAAACAAACACGAAAACCTGCATAACATCGGCGGGATAAAATCTATATATAAGGATATAATGCTTGTGGAATGATAACTTTGCAGATTCCTGGAGATTATAAGTTGGAGATTTTAATAAAAACTTTTTAAAAACAAAACTTTCAAAAATTTCTGAAAATTAAATCTGACGCCGTCAGGTTATAACTGTAAGATCCCACAAAAATCCGTCATGGTAATTTTTGTTAATTTATAATAACCTCGACTTCCCGTCTAACAAAGCCCATTTTTACGGGGAAATTTCAAATTTTCCTTATTATACTATACTCACGACCAACACAAGATTTGTATAAGTCTATATATTTTATATGAACTATTGTCACTTTGATATTTCTATTTTACATTATATTCTTTACGTAATACGAATACTGAACCCTATTAGATTTTAATAACGTATATGCTCTCTATTAAAATTTATCTCGCGCCTAATATAATTAGTTGGAATATATTAAATTGTTACATTTTTATAAACGTTATATTTTTACGTCAACCAGTTTTAAGTTTCGTGAATTAAAGGCTTAACATTAGTAATTACCGGGATCAAACTATATATTAAATTATTAGTATGTGTCTTAAAAAGTGCCATCTAAACCATTTTTCCCATGCAAATTTCCCTAACATTGCCAAATGTATACGTGTATGATTATTCAATCACTACTAATATGTTAACGTGTAGGTAATATGATCCATGCAATACATTATAACTAATTTTAAAACGTGCAACTAAATATTGCCGTTCATGCTTCTTCTAGATATCAAACCCTCAAATAAATATACATATATAACGTGCAATTTTTCTTAACCATACAATACAATAACCATATACATAGATACGTGTAATATGATCTTATGCCATAACATGTTACTACTAAATCTATACGTGTATTCCTTAATACCTCCTAATATTTCATGCAAGGTTGTTGCAATATGTGGGCATCAAATATGTAGCGTATATCAAAAATTTACCACAACTACTAATATATAACGTGTACCATTTAAAGATCATGAAATATTATACTAGCCCTCCATAAAAACCTTGCTTCTTCCATTTCATACGATCACACACACAAATACAACACTTTTCTTCCACCGCCTGTTGATACAAAGAGAACAAGGATCGTGAGTAGACCAAGTTTAATTCGTGGTTTTGATCAAGTAAGGTTAATTGATGGGTTTCGATGGTGACTTTGGACGTGTTTCTGGAGCGAGCATCATCATCTCCATCTCACGTCTCTCTTTTCTTTCTCATCTACTCTTGGGTATGCCAAAAACTTAAATCTAATTTATTGTTATTATTGTTGTTTAAAACTGATTTAATAAAACGAATTTTTATAAGTTTTCGTGGAATTAAAAAGATAATAAACACATTTGATAATCATTCGTGTGGTGAATTAATAGTGGGTTTGATTGATTTATTTTGTTCGGATCGGATTGAACCCGATTGGGGTGTCGGGTCAAGACCCTTGTGGTCTCGGGTCTGCTGGGAATCACCCAAGTAGGAGTTTTGTTTGCTTAGTCCTCAAACAGTAACCAAGGGGGGGTTTGTTGGTTGTTTAAGCTTATAGCCGTGTGGCTTATATGTTATGTTTTGGTTTACTTGGTTTTGCTCATGTGTGATATGCGGATATGCTTATTTGCTTTAGAATCTAGCCTATTTGATTGTTGTTGTTTTGGCATTCAAGACACCGCAAGGGTGTGCTTGTTGTTTCGGGTCAGCCACCATAGCCCACTATGGGTACATTTGGTTTGTTATCGCGACCCAACTGCCAAGGGAGTGTTTGCGGCTGCAAAACAGCCCCAACGGGGAGTGTTTGGTTCGTCATATTATAGGCCAACATGTGGTGTATTTATCTACTGATTTTCTGCATAAATAGAGGTGCATTTACTTGGTTAGTTGCTGCGTAATGGGCTGTTTGGTACAGCACACTGCAGTCCCACCTTTTTGGCCATATCTAGAGTTCTACAACTCTGATTGATGCGCCGTTTGCGACCACATTTAAGTTTATGTCTTACCTACATTTTATAAAACTGGACCGAACTCCAGAAAAGACCAGAACCATAGGCTTTTTATGATTTAAATCTGGTGTGCAGATTTTGACACCTTTCACCATTTTGGCTCTCATTTACTCATCGGGATGAGTTATGAGGTGCACCACCTGTCGAAACGACCACAAGACAAAGCTCTATCACCCTATCTAATCACCTCATGTCCAGAACTCACTGAGTTGTACAGACTTCCCAATCATTGGACTGTTTCAGAATTTCAGAATTCTAATTTGTACATTGGGCTTGTTTTAGTAAATTTGCAAGTTACAAAACCCATGTGCTATGTCTAATACATATATAATCTTACTTGCTATTTGATTCTTACATGTTTATTTGCCTTGTATGCTTGTGCTATATGTTTTATGGTTGGCGTGCGTTTGTCTGAGTCTATGACTCTATACCACCACACGAATGAGATACTAAACTTTTACAAACATTAATACAAATATTCCACGAAAACTAAAACGCTCTATCTTTTGAAACTCATACGTATCGATTACTTTCCGCGTGTCATATCTTGAGACAAACTTATATTCATTAGGATTTGCTGAATAAGTATCGTTGTGCGTTACTCCTCACCCGGTTCTGCTACACTCCTTGGCACCATTGTGTTATCTACGTCACTACATTCCAAGGTGAGTCATGGCCTCACTTTTTAACTCTTTATACTTTTTAAACTCCGTGAGGGGGATACATGCTATAACTAAATCACAAGTATTTTTCTGTATGCTACCTGACTTGATATATGCCTAAGTACTCCATATTGCCATAAGACCCTTTATCATGAGCCATTAATCACTGCGGTGAACGCGAATATAATGAATAGATCTATTAGAGGTTGACGACCTATCCCACTAATACTGTGACGGAATGCTTTTTGCTAGTCGTATTAGTCGCGATGCATTATATTTGAGAAAAATAGGAATTGGCAAAATCACCTATTACTCGAGGGCAAATTCTCATCATTAATTTGGTGGGCTCCTCCGTTTAGGCGGTACTTTGTTAACGTTTGCGTGTCATGAGACTTAGGGCAATATATGAACTGCAATATCAATATTTTAAACTGATTGTATCTCCAATACAATCTTACTTGTGATTGAACTGATATTTAAACTACAAACTCCATGATTTCACTCAACATTATGTTGACTTTTAAGCATGTTTATCTCAGGTAATTAACGGAGCAGGACAAGGCACGGATCGGGCATCTTTACTTTGATAACTTAATGGTGTAAAATAAAATATGTCATTCCTCCCAAATTATCACATTTTCTTATGGGATTTTCAAATCAAATAAATCACTTTTGTATCAAGAATATTCTTTGAATGACATATGGCTTTCAAAATGCATATTCTGGACCGTTTTCTGAGATTTAAACTTCGATCCTCACCGTAACACCCAAATTACTTTTCCGCTGCCACAAATCAAATTTGGGGGTGTTACAGTTTGGTATCAGAGCCTATGGTTATAGAGAATCAAACATTTTAAAACATCAAACTATAACCACACTTTCAAAATAAATGATTTTACACCTTATCATCTTATGCCTTCCGTGTCTGCAGACTGCCGTGCTCAATACATTACCTATTAAGATTGTTTTGTACTAATCTTTACATGCTTGATGTTTATTCTTCACACATTACACACTATATTGTTACACACTCAACGTTATATATATATACTCACCAACTATTTCAAGTACCATACCAACTATCTTTAATTATCTTACTCGCATCTTTATAGATACATGTGAAGTAAATCTTACTGTATTCCGTAAAATCCGCACCGGAATTATTTTGTGGACTAATATGAATATTAAATCAGAAATTCTTAAGCAGGATGAGTTGCAATGTCTTTATTTGAATGATTGGGATGCCTTTTATCTAAATAAAGAAATTGTAAAGCGCCGAACCATAAGTTTATATTTCCTTATTTACATTGTTTGGGACGCCTCTCTATGTAAATAACGAATTATAAATAAATGGGCTTATTTATATCTGTAAAGGGCACTAGTATGAAAACGATAACCATAAAAATTCATCAAACACACAGCATAACTCTCACTAGAACCTCTAAATAGTGATACGTAGTGTTAGTATAAGAATTCAAAGCAACACACCTATCGTAATACTGTCTTTACTGTTCTAGCCACTTGCAATAACTATTTTTCACACCAAGACAAACAAGATCTCCCATACCCTAAAAGCTGGAATTCAGCAACTTTCTCTACATACACCGAATCTTCATTCAAATATCCCTATGTGAAAATCTGTTATCGACAGAACTCTTTGTTTAACAAATAGGTTACCCTCACAGATTTCTGTAAAATATCTAAATCTAGCAGAGTAATGAGTTCTTTTCCAAGTTGTGTTCATAGCATAAACATCCAAACACCATATTATTCAAATAAACTTGACGGAAATACTTAAATATTACAAACGATACTGAATTAAAACATCACATAAACCTAAAAACTAAACTTCAAAGGTAGTCCGGATGATTCCAAGTCTGAGAATTGTTGGAATCATAACCGTCATCATAAGGATCAAAGCTCGCCAACTTCTCTTCCTCCCATTGAGCTTCCAACCTGCTCAGCTCCCAATCCATGGCAGGAGTCCAACCACCATCATCAACTGCCACATTCTCCTCGAAACTTGACTGGAAATGATCCAGATGAGGCAAATGTTGTTGTTGCACAACCACTCTTGGTGTAGATGAACTTGATGCACCTTGTTGTAGTTGTGGTTGTTGTTGATGTTGTAGTAGTGGTGGATTTGGTTGCTTTTGTCTTTGTTGTTGTTGTTGTTGTTGATGTTCAACCCTAGCAGCTTCAACGTTCTCTTCCAAACTCCAACGAACCTTGTTAGAAATCTGGTCATCTATCTGATGAACACAAGACCACAACGATTCGATGACAGCAGCATCCTTACAAGATTCATCATACAAAAACTTGTCGATCACATACTTCCTACCATCTGAGATGTCAGTGCACTTAGCATAGCTTTCTCTAAGTCGTCGTTTCAATTGTTTCGTAGCTTCAAACTGCAGAATGACCTTCACAATAGCATTTTGACGATCCACGTCACTACCCTCAGTTTCTGCTTTGATGTACAGTTGAATTTGTTCAGCAGTATGTGGTAACTTACAAGCCATTGAATTGTGTGTGTATAGGTAACCCAACCATGCCAATGGTATTTATAAGAGTTTGAAAAATATCTTTCAATTAAGAAATATAATTGTTTGTATTCAAACGGTAAAACTTTCAAAATCTATGTCTAGTAAAACTAGCAACTAGCTCTGAGATACGTGGTAAATAAAATATTTACTTTGGTTTTCGCAATTCAACGCAAGAGGCAGGAACAAATCGCGTTAAACACGCCCCACTATGATTTAAAAACCCTGAACACGCCACATACAAGTAACACTTTTCATACGATTTGACTACACCTCCTCTAGAAAATAGTGAACCTCCTAACGTCCTCTCAAAACTCTTAAGCATTATACGAAATTTCGATGATCTCGAAACTATCTAGTAACCAAATAGGCCATGGAACATGTGTTCAACAATCGCCAAACTAAAAATTATCCTTGAAACATTTATCCTCGACCCATTGCTAACAACAATCCAACGCACCCTTGTTTAACAGTAATACTTGAACTCAATTTAAGAACTTGAGATTTATTTCTAATCTAATCGACTCATACCCGTTTACTTTGGATCATTCACTTAACAATTTATCAATAATTTCATATGTCTCAATGAGGCACTTACTAGTAAATCATGCGTAACAAACCTTTTCCAGTCACTCGATCATAAGATGACCAAAGTTATCATCAAAGCCCAGCCCGACTGTCATGTTATCAAATGACTTCAACAAAAATCATATATTGCCTAAATACTTTGTTTCATTTAAGTTCCCAACAATCTCAACAAATTCAAACGAAACTCTGTCTAGTTATTTGGTCATGTTTCATTCTTTGTGGACTCAACTACAACTAAAACAAACCAACTTTCGTATTTCTCTTTTGCCCCAACAACGATTAACAAATCCTAAGAAACAATATAAATTTTTTTATAACACATTTCATCTTGCAGCATATTTATTTCCCTCCTTGCTTTCACACTTAGCTCACAACTTGAATATTTTGAAAACTAAACTCAAACAAGCTATTAACGTAAGACACGGTTTTATATAAAGCAAACCAATTTTGTGTTATCACTTAAGACTTTATCTAACGAGCATTTCTTTACAAAAACTAAAGTTCAACAACTATTTTTACAATTCAGCAAGTTCTTATCCGAAATAATCATTGTTAAAATCTATTATTACAAACTCTTTGTGTAATGAATAGATTACCCCATAAACTTGTGATTTTCAAAACTTTGAGTCAGGTTTATTTTTCAAAACACGATAGAATAACAATTTTCATTCCAAAAACATAATCTCGAAACAAAATAACTTATTCATACACCTCACTTTTAGCCAACCTCAGTCAGATCTACACTCATTACCCATTACTCACTGCTCTATTATACGAAGTCGAGAAAAATACGAAACTAGAAACTATAAGAACTCACAACAATCTATGGAAAGCACAAATAACATAAATTTTATTTGAAACCACGAAAGTTAATACATAGTGAAATGATTAACATCGGAAGTGCTAACAACACAATAAACACAATGTAAGGCATACAATCTTCAATCGGTTGACCCACCATAGAAACGATAACCCCCATCAACCCAACGATAGCAAGAGCCACCATAGGATGAAGCACCTTGATTGTTCTGCGTCATAAACATAACAAAACATTAAAAGTTATGCCGAGAATTATAACTAAACATAAACGAGATTTTATTTCACAATCATTAAAGGTTACATCGACAAACAGCAAAACTACATTTTAACTACACTAGCCGAGATCCTCACCCCAAAATCTTATCCACATTGATCGCTAAAATCGTGAGGGGTACGACAAACGCCAACGATGCGACGTAATAGTCGGAGTTTTCATCAAGGAAGAAAGCTAAATACATGGCAACAAGGACAATGTACACGATGGCTATAACAATGACGATCGGAGGCATGGTGAAATTTTTCGGAAGGAATGAAGATGAAAGGGATGGGGCGGAAGGATGAAAAAGGAAAAAGGTGGATAAGATATTTATAGGAAAAGATGGATAGGATAAATAAGTGGAGAAGGTACCCGCTATTTTACTATTCACGATCATTAAAATTTCAAATCACTACCATTAAAAATTCCCTAGTCTCGACCATTGGAACCCTAAACATTAAGTGCTAAATACTTCCTACTCGCAACTATTACTTTCACTATTCGTAACCCATAAATTAAATTATTGACCAAACATTTGAATTTATTTAGTCTAATATTAATAAATCTAGTTGAAAATCTCGCCTCTTTGATAGTCAATTAAGAAATCATTCGACAACATTTTTCATAAACTCTCATCTCAGAACACCACTTTTCTCAACACCTATCACGGACTGAACTTCGGGACGAAGTTCAAAATTTAGGGGAAGATACTGTAAGATCCCACAAAAATCCGTCATGGTAATTTTTGTTAATTTATAATAACCTCGACTTCCCGTCTAACAAAGCCCATTTTTACGGGGAAATTTCAAATTTTCCTTATTATACTATACTCACGACCAACACAAGATTTGTATAAGTCTATATATTTTATATGAACTATTGTCACTTTGATATTTCTATTTTACATTATATTCTTTACGTAATACGAATACTGAACCCTATTAGATTTTAATAACGTATATGCTCTCTATTAAAATTTATCTCGCGCCTAATATAATTAGTTGGAATATATTAAATTGTTACATTTTTATAAACGTTATATTTTTACGTCAACCAGTTTTAAGTTTCGTGAATTAAAGGCTTAACATTAGTAATTACCGGGATCAAACTATATATTAAATTATTAGTATGTGTCTTAAAAAGTGCCATCTAAACCATTTTTCCCATGCAAATTTCCCTAACATTGCCAAATGTATACGTGTATGATTATTCAATCACTACTAATATGTTAACGTGTAGGTAATATGATCCATGCAATACATTATAACTAATTTTAAAACGTGCAACTAAATATTGCCGTTCATGCTTCTTCTAGATATCAAACCCTCAAATAAATATACATATATAACGTGCATATTTTCTTAACCATACAATACAATAACCATATACATAGATACGTGTAATATGATCTTATGCCATAACATGTTACTACTAAATCTATACGTGTATTCCTTAATACCTCCTAATATTTCATGCAAGGTTGTTGCAATATGTGGGCATCAAATATGTAGCGTATATCAAAAATTTACCACAACTACTAATATATAACGTGTACCATTTAAAGATCATGAAATATTATACTAGCCCTCCATAAAAACCTTGCTTCTTCCATTTCATACGATCACACACACAAATACAACACTTTTCTTCCACCGCCTGTTGATACAAAGAGAACAAGGATCGTGAGTAGACCAAGTTTAATTCGTGGTTTTGATCAAGTAAGGTTAATTGATGGGTTTCGATGGTGACTTTGGACGTGTTTCTGGAGCGAGCATCATCATCTCCATCTCACGTCTCTCTTTTCTTTCTCATCTACTCTTGGGTATGCCAAAAACTTAAATCTAATTTATTGTTATTATTGTTGTTTAAAACTGATTTAATAAAACGAATTTTTATAAGTTTTCGTGGAATTAAAAAGATAATAAACACATTTGATAATCATTCGTGTGGTGAATTAATAGTGGGTTTGATTGATTTATTTTGTTCGGATCGGATTGAACCCGATTGGGGTGTCGGGTCAAGACCCTTGTGGTCTCGGGTCTGCTGGGAATCACCCAAGTAGGAGTTTTGTTTGCTTAGTCCTCAAACAGTAACCAAGGGGGGGTTTGTTGGTTGTTTAAGCTTATAGCCGTGTGGCTTATATGTTATGTTTTGGTTTACTTGGTTTTGCTCATGTGTGATATGCGGATATGCTTATTTGCTTTAGAATCTAGCCTATTTGATTGTTGTTGTTTTGGCATTCAAGACACCGCAAGGGTGTGCTTGTTGTTTCGGGTCAGCCACCATAGCCCACTATGGGTACATTTGGTTTGTTATCGCGACCCAACTGCCAAGGGAGTGTTTGCGGCTGCAAAACAGCCCCAACGGGGAGTGTTTGGTTCGTCATATTATAGGCCAACATGTGGTGTATTTATCTACTGATTTTCTGCATAAATAGAGGTGCATTTACTTGGTTAGTTGCTGCGTAATGGGCTGTTTGGTACAGCACACTGCAGTCCCACCTTTTTGGCCATATCTAGAGTTCTACAACTCTGATTGATGCGCCGTTTGCGACCACATTTAAGTTTATGTCTTACCTACATTTTATAAAACTGGACCGAACTCCAGAAAAGACCAGAACCATAGGCTTTTTATGATTTAAATCTGGTGTGCAGATTTTGACACCTTTCACCATTTTGGCTCTCATTTACTCATCGGGATGAGTTATGAGGTGCACCACCTGTCGAAACGACCACAAGACAAAGCTCTATCACCCTATCTAATCACCTCATGTCCAGAACTCACTGAGTTGTACAGACTTCCCAATCATTGGACTGTTTCAGAATTTCAGAATTCTAATTTGTACATTGGGCTTGTTTTAGTAAATTTGCAAGTTACAAAACCCATGTGCTATGTCTAATACATATATAATCTTACTTGCTATTTGATTCTTACATGTTTATTTGCCTTGTATGCTTGTGCTATATGTTTTATGGTTGGCGTGCGTTTGTCTGAGTCTATGACTCTATACCACCACACGAATGAGATACTAAACTTTTACAAACATTAATACAAATATTCCACGAAAACTAAAACGCTCTATCTTTTGAAACTCATACGTATCGATTACTTTCCGCGTGTCATATCTTGAGACAAACTTATATTCATTAGGATTTGCTGAATAAGTATCGTTGTGCGTTACTCCTCACCCGGTTCTGCTACACTCCTTGGCACCATTGTGTTATCTACGTCACTACATTCCAAGGTGAGTCATGGCCTCACTTTTTAACTCTTTATACTTTTTAAACTCCGTGAGGGGGATACATGCTATAACTAAATCACAAGTATTTTTCTGTATGCTACCTGACTTGATATATGCCTAAGTACTCCATATTGCCATAAGACCCTTTATCATGAGCCATTAATCACTGCGGTGAACGCGAATATAATGAATAGATCTATTAGAGGTTGACGACCTATCCCACTAATACTGTGACGGAATGCTTTTTGCTAGTCGTATTAGTCGCGATGCATTATATTTGAGAAAAATAGGAATTGGCAAAATCACCTATTACTCGAGGGCAAATTCTCATCATTAATTTGGTGGGCTCCTCCGTTTAGGCGGTACTTTGTTAACGTTTGCGTGTCATGAGACTTAGGGCAATATATGAACTGCAATATCAATATTTTAAACTGATTGTATCTCCAATACAATCTTACTTGTGATTGAACTGATATTTAAACTACAAACTCCATGATTTCACTCAACATTATGTTGACTTTTAAGCATGTTTATCTCAGGTAATTAACGGAGCAGGACAAGACACGGAGCGGGCATCTTTACTCTGATAACTTAATGGTGTAAAATAAAATATGTCATTCCTCCCAAATTATCACATTTTCTTATGGGATTTTCAAATCAAATAAATCACTTTTGTATCAAGAATATTCTTTGAATGACATATGGCTTTCAAAATGCATATTCTGGACCGTTTTCTGAGATTTAAACTTCGATCCTCACCGTAACACCCAAATTACTTTTCCGCTGCCACAAATCAAATTTGGGGGTGTTACAATAACCCCTGACGCCGTCAGAAATGACCTGACAAAAATTTTCATTTTAAGTTTCCGGAAAATTTCTGGAAAAACCTTTACCTTACTTCCTGGAAATCCTGCAAAACATCATTATGACTCGATACAAGCATTTGACTCAAACAAATACGAATATGTATGCTAATTTATTATTATTACGATTCATGTTCATTTGTGTTCTAATAAACCGATTTAGATTTCCCTTACACTTATCTTTTGCAAAATACCTTTATATGTAGTTAAGACGAAGTTAAAAACAAAATAAAGCATTTTCACAAATTAGTTTTGAACATGAATCAATAAGAATAAAAATTAAACATACATACGGAAACAAATAAAAACAAACAAACAAACAAATAAACACACAAAGCAAATAAAACAAATAAAGCTTGGGTTGCCTCCCAAGAAGCGCTTTTCTTTATTAACGAGTCTTGTAGCTAGACTCAAAGTCACGTACATTACGTGACTCCATCATCGGTCACGGTTCCTAGGCCATTCTCCTTCCCGGTTTTATATTCCGGTCCTAATTTCAAACAATCCTTGTAGAAACCGAATATCCTTTCCATAACATAGTCTATTCCTTTACTTCTATCCTCATCATTCCTATAGTAGACCGCTTGCTTGAGCTCCTTCTCAACATTTGACAAGTGTTGAAATTGTTCTATCTTATATGGCATTTGGTAGCTTACTTCATCGGTCTCATCCTTAAATCTAACTATCCCTAAGGAAGGTTCATAAGTCATTCTAGAGACCTCAACAAATGGTTTTTCAAAAACCACTTGAGTCAAGGATGCATCGACTATTGGGCGGATATCTTCTACAATTACAAAGTCGGTGACATAGGTGAAGTTTCCTACATAAACCGGTAATCCCTTAACTCTTCCCGTGAAGTTACTCATCCAACCCTTGTCAGGGAACATCCTATACCCAAGTTGATTCTTCATTATCAAGTTGTAGTGGGCTCTAGTCATGATGTTTATGGGTGATCTAAGGTCGATGTAGGCTTTCCACACATGCAAATGTCCGATGTTGCATGGTATGTTGAGATTAGAAGGGTCGCTTATTTCTATGATTGGTCTACCTAGGAAGTATGGTGCCTCGGGGTCATCGAATAAGTTTGTATGATATGCGCGCTCTTCCTTAGTGGGTAGCCTATTGAAGTAGTCCTCATCATCATCTACTTCTTCAATCTCACTTGTCCTAACTTCCTTATCAACCTCGACTTTCTTATCCTCATCCTTAGGTTCACTATTATCCTCATTCCTATCAATTGGTTTAATAGTGACAATGTTGACAAAGTGGACGTGTTTGGATGAAGAGGGGTCTTTTACTTGGGGTCCGCTATTTGTGTTCCTAGCGTCCTTATGCGGAGGTGATAACACTTGGTTATGGAGAGCTTTCAACAAGTTGTCAATTTTATTGGTCATCTCCGTTTGTTGTTGATTGAATTCGGTCTCGAATCTAGCTATCCGAGCTTCTTGAGATGCCATAAATTGGGAAATCAATCCTTCAAAGTTATTGGTACTACCATTGCCGGAAGGATTGTTGTTGAAAGTACGGTTCGAGTTGGAACCGCTTGATTGGAAACGATTAGGTGGGTTGGAAGAATTGGTTTGTTGCGTGTTTTGGTTTTGTTTCCACCTAAGGTTCGGGTGATTTTTCCATGCGGGGTTGTATGAATTACCGTAATGGTTTGGCTCGGGTTTGAAAGTGTACCACTTGTCTCCCGCTCCGTCGGTACGCGAGGATGTGTAGTCCACAAAAGCTTGTTCGGGGAGTTTCATGCAATCACGAGTGTCGTGGGGACCACTACATAATTCACATGAAGAAGTGATTTTGTTCACTTGGCTTGAAGGTTTAGGAGCCTCGTAGGATTTCATGAGAAACTTGACTTGGTCTTCAAGTTCTATGATCCTACGGTCAGAAGTGCTTGAATTGTTAGAAGGCAAAGATATTGCCTTGACCGTTTTATTCAAATCACGGGGATCACTCCAACTTTCGTTGTCATAAAGAGCAAGATCCTCTAGGAGAGCCCATGATTGTTCCGCACTTAGATCACGTAGCTTACCACCGGCCGATTGGTCAATGGTTTGCCTCGTGGAGAGATTGATATGGTCATAGAAGATTTGGACTTGGAGCCAAAGTTCTATGCCATGGTGAGGGACTTTTTGGAGTAAGTCCTTGAATCGAGTCCATGCCTCGTAGAGAGTTTCGCCTTGACGTTGTTGGAACATCAAGATATCATTCCTTAGCTTGGTAGTTCTTCCCGGTGGGAAAAACTGAGCAAGGAAACGAGTGGTGAGATCATCCCAAGAGGTGATGGATCCTGCGGGTTGACGTTCTAGCCACTGAATAGCTTGGTCCCGCAAAGAGAATTGGAAGAGACGCAATCGGGTCGTCTCTCGAGTGGCAACATCAAGGTCTATAGAATCAACGATTTTAAGAAAGTCCTTGAGGTGTTGATTAGGATCTTCAGAACGAAGTCCATGGAATGCGCATCCGCTTTGCACCAACCGGATGGTGTCGGATCGCAAGGGTGTGATATTGGCTCCTTGAGTGAGCTCAATGGTGTTTCGATAGCCATGGTGGCTAGGACGGGAATACTCTCCTAAAGTACGGGCTCTAGGAGGTGGTGGTGGTTGTTGTGGTGGTGGGTTGTGGGGGTTAAGGATATTACCATCTTCCATGATGTCGGATGGTAATGGTTACGAACAAAGACACGAAGAAAATAGATAGACTAAAGAAAACCTAGAAAAATAAAATAAAAATCTCACTAGAAAGGAATCTAGTGAGTAGACCTAATAGAAATAAAAATTCAACCTAAACAATAACTATTCCCCGGCAACGGCGCCAAAAACTTGATGCGTGGTTTTGTAACCTTACAACAGGTTTTACCTCTCGAGGGATCTCAAGAGGCTTACAACCCCACCAGGCAGTGTACCTGACCGATGTAGTATAATGTAGTGGTAAGTACGGGGGATTGATCGTTCTCCACAGGGAATAGTGTTCGTTAGGTATGAAAGACTACTCTAATAGGTCTAAGGGTTGAGGAAGATTCTTTTTTTATGTTTTTATATTTTTATGAAAGCAAGTAAAATCTCGGTTTTGAAGGAGTGGGCGGAATTAGTTGCTAGTCAACTAACCCAAATAACTACAAATGCAAATAAAATAAAATAACTGAAAATAAAATGTTGGTGAGAAACTTATGTGTAGAGAAATGTGTTTACTTAGATTTCCTTACTCCCTAACTATCTTTTACCGGTTAATTAGTGTGTATTAGTCGCGTGGATGACGGGTGTATTCCTTAATACCATTCGTGGGGTGGCGTACGTACTTCCCCAACTCTACAAGCTCCTACTTCACTCCTATGTCGAGCCGGCTAGGAAGCTCCTAACATGGGATCACTAGAATTCGCTTGTGCATTAAATACAACCATAAAAACCTTTAGTACGCATTTGGTTCATGTTTCTTAAGACGTTCAAGCAAGTTACCGAATAGGAAGTTAGCCAGTTTTCTTAAGCCTAACATAGATAAACAATCATCCAATACAACTAATAACACACTAATAACCAATAATCAATAGCTAGGTTTCATTAGATCTAAGCAAACACAAGATAAATCTAGCCTAACATGTTAATCAAAAGACAAGAATAAGATAGAATCAAACAACACATAGACATATTGAATGATTAATTGATAACTTATCTTTCAATGTAACATGGAAGATCTCAAGGCAAAAAGCCTTGAAAAAGAAGCTAAACTCGTCTTAGGGTTTTCTCCCAAAATTCCACACACTAAGCTCTCCACTAATGACAAAAAATTAGAAAACTATATATAGATTTTTGGATCTGACGGCGTCACGTTATGGATTGTGACGCCGTCACCTCGCCGCTTTTAGGGTTCCCGGATGACCTTCTTGACGCCGTCCCTCTTTAGCTCTTAAAAAATCCATTCTGGCTTATCAAGGCTTGACGCCGTCGAACCTTGAACGTGACGCCGTCCCCTTTTGATTTAAGCCGTGACGCCCTTGATCAAGTTAAAGCGTGACGCCGTCAGAATTCACATGCTATTTTCACTGGCTTATCATGAGTAAATTTCACGTCCATCTTTTCTTGCCAAGGCATGACGCCGTCCAGAGTAAATTGTGACGCCGTCAAAGGTAACTTTTAGCCGATTTTTGAGACTTTGTCGTTTTCTTCACTTTTATGCTCCAAAAACGTCCAAAATGCCTCATTTTCCAGATTTCTCCTCAAAAGTACCTAAAATGACAAAAGGAACGATTTAGGGCAATATTTGATCAAATAAATACGATTTAGGGCTTAAATGACCCCTTAAAAGCGGTACACTTTTCGCTTCATCATTTCACAAGCATCAACCCCACAACAATAAATAATAAGAACTTCTTTTAAAGGAAAAGTAAAATAACAAGAACCGTAGAAATAAATAAGGAAGAAGCGGTGGTGTGAACACGACAGTCGCCGAGAGGTGTGACTTAGGAGAACTACCAACGGGTCAGAGGTGATGACCGGCTGGGTAGAAGTGTAGACGATTAACATTATGAATTTGGAGGTTGTGTGACTTTGAATTTAAAAGGTACGTGGAGAAGTGGAGATAGAAAGAAGCAACCAAGGGGTGGGAAGAGATCCTGTGAGAAGAGAAAAGAAAACAAGAAGAATGAGAAATATTTGTAGCCATATACTTTAAATGAAAAGGGAGAAATTGGAGTTGCATCTTATATTGTAAGTGCATCTCAAATCGCGGCTGCGGTTACTTCTCATTCTTTTCATTTTACTTTTATTTCTCATTTGATCATAACTCACAAAGGGTATGTATGTCACATGGATGTCTTTTGAGTGTATGGTTTGGGAGGAAAACCTTTTTACTTCCTCTCCCAGTTACATCAGTATTGGAATTGAGAGAAAAAGAAGGGTAAAAACCATACAATAGCCACGTACTTTTCAAAATTGTCCGTCTAGAACCACTTACTTTTTTATTACCTTACTTCACCAACGAATTATCAAATTATGTTCCAACTTCACCAATATGACCCTAAAGTGACAATTCTACCCTTATATTCTTTACCCTCATTTGCATCGTTAGTCCTTTATACTAATGGACGTTAGTTCTTTTGCACATTTTTGTTCGTTTTTTCACGTTTTCGACCGGCTTTTCACATTTTCGTTCGTTTTTGCAAAATTAACTTTTTTAGAAAAATTAATTTTTTTCTAAATTAATTTTTTTTTGAAATTAATTTTTTTTTGAAATTAATTTTTTTAGAAAAATTAATTTTTTTTTTCTTAATTAATTTTTTTAGAAAAATTAATTTTTTTTCTAAATTAATTTTTTTTCCGAAATTAATTTCGAAAAAAAATTAATTTCGAAAAAAAGATTAATTTCGAAAAAAAGATTAATTTCGAAAAAAATTAATTTAGAAAAAAAAATTAATTTTTCTAAATAAATTAATTTCGAAAAAAAAATTAATTTTTCTAAAAAAGTTAATTTTGAAAAAAAAAATAATTTCGAAAAAAAATTAATTTCGTAAAAAAGATTAATTTCGAAAAAAAAAAATTAATTTCGAACAAAAATGTGCAAAAGGACTAACGTCTGATAGTATAAAGGACTAACGATGCAAGTGAGGGTGAAAAATATAAGGGTAGAATTGTCACTTTAGGGTCATATTGGTGAAGTCGGAACAGAATTTGATAGTTCGTTGGTGAAGTAAGGTAATAAAAAAGTAAGTGGTTGTAGACGGACAATTTTGAAAAGTATATGACTATTGTATAGTTTTTACCCGAAAAAGAAACATAAATATATGTGCGGGCCTTATAAAAAATTAACCGGTGAAAAAGAAACATCATCATCTTATCTACTTGAGTGTACTTATAAGCCTAATATTTCAAATACCTTTCTTTTTAGAGAAGTAGATTTTTCAAATAAGCTTTTGTTCAAAACATGACTATCTTAGAGTGCACGGTGTAGGTGCCTTTGGGCACGTCATTGACAACTTTTTTTACCAATGGCGTCGTAGTAGTGCACTGGTTAGCTACGCCATTCGTCCCTTCGTTCGTCTATTCGCGACCGTTGTTCGTTTTTTTTGTGATGTTTTATGGGACATAGATGCACCAATAATAGTTATTCCTAGGGAATGTGTTTTATTTATTGTTGTGTTATTAAAGTATTTGCTGAGGTGAAACACTAATAACGGTTATTGGTGTCATAATGCACCTAGCACTCTTATATACCCGTGGGGCTAGGGGCATCTGCATCTATCCCAAAGAAACTTCAATAGTTACGTATTTTAAAGCGTGCTTGAAGTTTGAAGATGTAGTCAAAATGTCTCTAAGTGGCAAACTATAAGACAAATAGAAACAAAACCTTAGTTTCTTTTTTGATAATGAATAGATATAACAAATATTTAAAGAAGAAACTTTAATTAAGAAAAAATATATGTTAATTTTAACTTATAGAAATGAGTTATAAGTTACGTGTTGTATGACACGACACATGATTTTGATACTTTTAAGAAACTAAAAGGTTGATACTGGTTATCCGATTTCCGAAATGATTTAAAATTTTCTTTTATAAAAGCTATTAAAGAAAAGCAGTAACTCAAGTGAAAAAAACACAGAGTAGAATGATTTAGTTACCAAAATTTGATAGTCTAATGATTTTATTAGCAAGTTTTGATAGTGTAATTACTAAGAAATCTTACTAAAGAGTGGATAGTTTTATATTAAAATTTTGAGTACAATTTCAATGTTAGTAGTACAAATATTTTAAGGCAATATAAGTTACTTTGACTCAAAATGATAAAGGTTATAAAGCATAATATCTACATTATTATTATTATTATTATTATTATTATTATTATTATTATTTAATAAACTTAGGGCATGTTTGGTTTGTAGGTGGGTTTAGGATTGAAATTAGGATTTAGATTTGAATTTGGATTTGATGTAGGAAATAGAAAGAAAATTAGGAGAAATAAATAATATATTTAGATAATAAATAATCATCTTTTATAATATAATATACACTTTGGGTATGTTTGGCAAAAGTAACTGTTGTTGAAACTGGAGATGGTGTTGGAGATGAAGATTATAAAAAAGAGAATATTTTTATAAGCTACATGAAGTAGCCTTTGGTTTTCAGAGATTATGAAATATTATTTTTTTTATAATATTTTATAAGTTTTGTCTACCAAACAAAGATTATTTTGTAAATAGCTTATTTTTTGAAAAAAATAAACATAATCTCTGAACAATCTTGTATGCCAAACACACCATTTATATTTAATGGGGACTAACAGAAGAGAGAAGAAATAGCAGTGGGGCTAGTCTAAACTCAAAACCCACTTAATTAACCCAACTTCTTTAGAAATGTTTTGGACTATTGGGGTTGACTCCTAATTTTGAATCTGATTTTAAAAATAAACATGCTATGCTTATGTACCAAACGGGCCCTTAATAGAACATTGATGTCTTACAATTTGGTTACAATTTACAAAATTTGTTGATCATTGAAATGTTGGTTAAATTCTCTCAAGTATATAACAATGATCATTTAGAGGTGATCACATCATTTGGCTATGATGAAGATAGTTTGGTAATGTCGTAAAAAAGGATCATGTTGGATTCCACATAGCAAACTCTAACATCATTTACAACAATCAACTATTCTGCATCAATTACGAGTAACATTTTCGTATCTTTTTAAGTTTTTATGATAACCACAATGTTTAAGCATCATGATGCTATTACACGAATCGACATATTTTATGTTATTCGGTAAAAAAAAAAAAAAAAAGTGGTGGTACTTCCTCCAACACCACTTAACTTTAAACCCCGTTGGGTAGTATGGGTACTTAGGGCCAGTTTCGTTTATAGACAGGTTTAGGATTTAAATATAGATTTAGATTTGGAATTAACGTAAGAAAGAGAAAACATATTATAAAAATAAAATATATTATAAAAAGATAAAAAGATGTATGTGTGTGTGTGTGTGTGAGAGAGAGAAATAAGGATATTATAAAAAAGTTGTGTGTGAGAGAAGACCATACTACTTATCTACTTTAGGTTTTGTGAGCCCATTAACACTATTTGAATTCTAAACCTTCTACCAAACAACAAAATTTAAAACTTAAACAAAATTCTAATCCAAACCCACATAACAAACGGACCCTTAGCTAGTCTATATAAATATAAATAGTACAATAACTCAATAGAGGAAAAACACAAATTAGGGGTATGTTTGGCAAAATTATTTGTAAGTTGTATGATGTAACTTGTAAGCTGTAAGTTGTAAATTGCAAAACTGTTAAAATGAGCTACAAGCTGTATCATTTTTGCAATAAAAGTGTTTGGTAAGTTAGCTGTTAAATGTAATTATAAGATGTAAAATAACATAAAAGGACATATCTATAATTATAAATAAATGTTTGAAGGGTATATCAGTAATTTAAAGTTTTAACAGCTCTAAGATATTTAAAAAGCTTCATGAATCAGCTTTTCATTTAGGAGAAATTATTTTTATAAAAGCTTGAAGTTAATGTATCCAAACGGAGCTTTTATTTTAGAAGAAATTATTTTTATAACAAAAAGCTAACAGTTCGCCTAAAAAACCTCCTACCAAACAGGCTCTAGGGCCAGTTTGGTTTGAGGTTTTATAAGGGAGGTTTAAGCTCAATCCAAAAGTCAGTTGTTTGTTTGAGTATTTAGGTTTAGAATTTAGGATAGATGCCAAGAAAAGTGGACTGTTTAGATCGCAGGGTAGGGGGCTTGGTTTTCTAACAAAGTGTAAGGACTTTTGATAAAATAACAAAATCATTTTTAAATACTTTTGATAATTATTAAAATATATATTTTTTATTTACTTCGTATATTATTTTTTTTTACCTGATTTTCTTTTTTATCTCTTATATAAAATGCAAATCCAAATCCTAATCCTAATCAAAATAAATCCAAAACCCACTTATATACCAAACGGCCCTTAATACTTTTGCATGTATTAACCCCTTCGAATTTCATATGTAACTTTCTGCACGCGTCTTAAAATACCAAAAAATTGTTAATAGTCCGTAATCCGTATTATACAGGGTATCTATATCCTCTAAAAAAAGTTACAGGAAAACGATATAAGTTGGCCAAAAGCCCACACAAGACGCGCATATTGCACACAACATTCTTTTACACAGTTCACAAAAAGGATCCTCATCATCTCCATTACCACACAACATACAAAACCCTACACCCATTCATAACGGTACAATATATATCACCTAAAAGAATTGTAATAATGACGACAATGGAGAGCGTGAACGGTCTAGTGAACCGTTTACAAAGAACATGTACTGCTTTAGGTGATTATGGTGGTGTTGATACTGCGTTTTCGTCGCTTTGGGATGCTCTTCCGTCTGTCATTGTCGTTGGTGGTCAGGTTTGTTTTCTTTTTTATATAATCTGAATGTCATAATTGTTGCTTAGTTTGCTAGCTGTAACGTGACTTGGCTAGTGTTTTAAGTGAAGCACATTGAAACGTAAGTTGTAAATATATAAGAAGCAGGAAAAATTGCATGGATGGCAATTCCTAACACTAACTAATATACGAATCATGACCTGATACGGTAATAAACGTGTTAGGGTTGAGCCTAAACATGTTTGTGGTCGTGTTTGGGTGTTGGCCGTTGGGGATGAGTTAAACCAACCTGTTTAACACATGTAACATGCCAACTTGTTCAGATAAATGGGTGGATCAATCCGCGTAACCTACCAACCCATATAGATAAACGGTTAAATAGACCTTGTTTGGGTATGTGTAAATGAGTTAGAGCTGGAAAGGGTGACATGATTATTTAAACAAATCGTGTTTGGATTAGGTTCTTTGACCGGTCAACCTGAACCTGACATGAATTGCCACCTAAGTTAAATTGCCGCTAACTTCTATGTTTTTTGCCTAACAATTGCGGTAAAATTGTGCTTTTCTTTAACAATTTTTTTGTACGGTTGATGCAAGAATGCAATGTGAAATTGTTTCTATTACCGTTTGACGTCATCTTGTTTGCTAAACTATACGCCCTCCGTGTAAAAATAGATTTTGTAATACATAGCATTGTTACATAAGTGGCAAAATTATGTACGCTTAAGTCCTTTGTTTTGGGTTACCTGGGTTTGTGACTCGACATTGCGAGCCGACTAATCCCAGGCGACTGCCTTTTTGGATAGCCCAAAGTTGGCGCAGGTGAACCTCCGTGTCCACAAGGGGATTAATTGTCTCCCCTTTGGATGCTTAAGTACTTTTTTGGGATAGTGAGCATGGAAATTTGATTATGGAGTTCGTACTCGAACTCGTTTTAAATGTTTTTACTTGTATTTACACTTGTCATGTTTGTAAGAGGTTTCTGGAGGGAGAGGCCAAATTAGGAGGTAGTTATAACCTTTGAAGTTTTAAATATAATTGATTTGTTATCATTGCCTTATGCCGTTATCTTATACGATGATTAAGCCTCAAATTGATTATTTCTGTTTATATTGTTTATGTATGGAGATTTTAACTATCAACTATATCTTAACATTTAGAGTTCTGGAAAGTCTTCTGTGCTGGAGAGCATCGTTGGGAGAGATTTTCTTCCCAGAGGATTCGGTTCGTTGTTTATTTATTTTACTTAAAATTGTTGTTCTTGTCGCTTTTGTACATTCATGATAGATACTGAATCCATGGCTATTTCAGGGATTGTTACAAGGCGACCATTGGTGTTGCAGCTACACAAAACAGAGGGCAGTCAAGAGGAGTATTGGGAATTCGGACATTTGCCACGCAAGCGATTTACTGATTCTGGTATGCCAAGTGACTCCTATGTAACTTGTTAAGCTTTAATGTGTCGATATATATCATTAGTTTTTGATTGTGTCATCTGTGGCTTCTGATTTATTGATGCTAAAAGCTCGTTACTGCAAATAAACTCAACTTTTGGTTTCATACACAGCTTTGGTACGCAAGGAGATTCAAGATGAAACAGACAGAATCACTGGGAAGTCGAAACAAATATCTCCAGTCCCTATTCATCTTAGTATCTTTTCGACAAATGGTATGTTTCTTCTATATTTCACTATCCCTTTTCTTTTTGAGACGTTGCTTACAGTCTGACACTCTAACACCATATTATAATTTCCTTGTTCTTCCAGTTGTCAACTTAACTCTAATCGATTTACCTGGATTGACTAATGTTGCTGTTGGTACTTTTCTCAACCTTTCTTCTTAAGATTCTTATTGACCCTAGCTTCATCTGATACAGACCGAGTCATTTCTTTTGCAGAAGGACAACCTGAATCCGTAGTTGAGGACATTGAAAAGATGGTTCGGACTTACGTAGACAAGGTATTGTTATTTTATCGTCTATTTTGTTAATGAGCTTAAGCAAAGCATAGTATTGTTCTTTATAATAAATTAATATGCATACGCCATCTTTGCGTTGCAAAACTCTTTTAATGTATATCAACCTAACCCCTGTTTTGGTCAGCCTAACTCCATTATACTGGCAATTTCTCCTGCCAATCAAGATATAGCAACATCTGATGCGATGAAACTTTCCAGGGAGGTGGATCCATCAGGTGTGCTTACCTATTATTTCTTAAATGTTTGTCCTTTATTTTGTCAAGTGTTCTTCTCGTTTGTAATAGTTGTATGTCCTGTTATTTATGACTTGGATCAACTTTACTAGGTGAGCGGACATTTGGGGTGTTGACAAAGCTTGACCTAATGGACAAAGGAACAAATGCACTGGATGTGAGATCATTTTATTTCTTCGGTTTAATAGTTTAAAAAGGTTACATTTTAGGGCATGTTTCTGTAAAGTTATGTGCTAATATGAATTCTTTACTTTATAAAGGTCCTTGAAGGAAGAGCTTATCGCCTTCAGCATCCATGGGTGGGAATTGTAAACAGGTCCCAAGCTGATATTAATAAGAATACTGGTCTAAGTTTTGCAAGGCGAAGGGAGCGCGAGTATTTTGCTACAAGTCCAGACTATGGACACTTGGCAAGTAAAATGGGCTCGGAGTATCTAGCTAAACTTCTCTCACAGGTACATTCTTTGAAATGCAAATTATATAGAGTAGCAACATACTTTTTGAGATGATGTAAGTTGGTAATTATATCCCAACCAGGTAATTAATTTTCTTAAATCGAACTAGTTTGGTTTTTATAATGTAATAATGTATTACCAAATTGTCAACCAAAAAAAAAAAAAAAAAAACTCGAGAAACTAGTGTATATTTACCAAATAAGAGTAAAGAAAGACTTCAATCACCAAACTAGCCGTTGCAACTTCAATTACCAAGATAGGAAACAAAAAGTATAATTACTAAATTGGATCATTTTGTTAAGTGTGTTGCTCTTTAACACAACTATCCCTTCTTTAAAGTGATTTTTTTTTCCCTCAAAAAATGGTTATCACGTAATACGATGTTTTTATGTGCAGCATTTGGAGTCTGTAATCAAAGCGAAAATACCAGGGATTATTTTACTGATAAACAAAGGTATTGATGAGATGGAATCAGAGTTAGACCATCTTGGGAGGCCGATTGCAGCTGATGCAGGGGTAAACAGTTTCTATCTCATTACAGTTTACCATCAAACGTGAAATAGTATTATAATTGTCTTCAGCTCACCTAAATGTTGTCTTTCAGGCTCAACTGTATACTATCTTGGAACTTTGTCGTGCTTTTGACAAAATATGTAAGGAGCAGCATTGTCATTTCCCCTTCACACGTATTTTTCTTTTACCATAATTCTAACTTTTTTTTGTGTGTGCGTTTAGGCGGCCTGGAGGTGACAGAATTTATGGAGTGTTTGACAACCAGCTTCCAGCTGCGCTAAGGAAACTTCCGTTCGATAGGCATCTTTCACTACAGAATGTGAAGAAGATTGTATCAGAGGCAGATGGTTACCAGCCACATTTGATTGCTCCTGAACAAGGTTATAGGCGCCTTATTGATGGGTCATTGAATTATTTTAGGGGACCAGCTGAAGCTTCTGTAGATGAAGTAAGCAGTTTTATTACTATTGGTTTCTGATGGGGTTATTGTTGCTAAATATATATGTAACTTGGGAATTATTCTTCAGGTACATCGTGTCCTTAAAGCACTTGTGATGGAATCAATTGGCGAAACTGAGGTTAGACTTTCAAGAAACATATATGTTTAGTTTTCCACAAAGAGAGTTATAAATTTAGCTTATATGGCCCACATTTTTATCTTAAAAGTTGATTATAGTTACTTTAGTTATAAATGCTCTATATATTAAACTATAAAAGGTAGACCGTAGACGTGACAAGTTCAACCATAACTACAACGCATCGATTTTGGTTTTGTTTTACCTCAAGCAGGCAAGGGTTTCGGGTTGAAAGTCACCCAGAGTATCAATATACACTCCTAAATCATATAAACATCTATTTTATTACTGTAGTGGCAGTGTCTTTTTAATCATAACTGCATTGATTTGAAAAAAATGGACCAAATAGTGTTAGCTGGTCAACTTAACACCAAGCCGTACTACAATTAAAACTTTTTAAGCTCAACACTGTTTTGACCTATTAACTTATTCGCCCATATTGCCACCTCTAGTGCTATGCATTATAAATCTTCGAGGCCTAAAGATTTTGTTAATTTGGAATTTGGTAAGTCATATTGAATCATTATTGTTCTGTGAGTAATACAGGAGTTAAGGCGGTTTCCGACCCTTCAAGCTGCTCTTGCTGCTGCTGCTAGTGAAGCCTTGGAAAAATTCCGTGAGGAAAGTAAGAAGACAGTTCTAAGGTTGGTGGAAATGGAATCTTCATATCTGACTGTCGAGTTCTTCAGGAAACTTCCCCAGGAAGGGGAGAGAATGGGGCCCACTCCCTCACCAGGGATTCACAGGACCTCATTTGCTGATCACAGAAATCCCCCTTCAGACCTTGGAATCCCCGGTGCAGAACGTGAAAACCCATCTGACCCATTAGGTGACCGATATGCAGAAGCTTACTATAGGAGGATAGGCTCAAATGTATCCTCTTATATCGGTATGGTGTCAAACACGCTCAGGAGCACAATCCCGAAAGCAATTGTGTATTGTCAAGTTAAAGAATCCAAGCAAAATCTACTCAATTATTTCTTCACGCAAATTGGAAGGAGAGAGGTAAATCTTTTTCTACGTCTTTGTTTTGTGTTAGCTTATTATGAAAATCATGATAATAATAACATCCCTGCCCTTTCATAGGATTAGCAGTATTTGAGTAGGCACGTATATATAAAGTGTTCAATTATTCTTAAGATATATCATTTTTTGTAAATTTGATGTATATGATTAGAGGCACATAGTAAGTTCAGATAACTATGACAACTTGAAAACTTCCCCAAAATTGGAGGTCTGTGATCCTATAGACACGCCTAAGTGAAAAGTGTGATGATTTTAATAAAATGAAGGGGGTATATTCCTTTCAAGGGTAACTCTTCATTTTTACGACCCAAAACAGATTAGTTACTAAGTTTCTTGAGATGAGTGATAGTAGCTCATTCTTCATTTTTAGGATTCAAAACGGACTTAAGCATCTAAGATGAGTGATAGTAGTTTATGTATGGTAGTTTTTTGTGATTTAACTACATGTAGTGTGAGAGTTGATATTTTCATGTAACATAACGTGTTTATTTGATCAAGGATAAACAACAGTTGGTGCACTTTTGATTATAACTTGATGCAGTGTACCAATAAGACGACTAATGTTAGCGTCTGCCAACTAATCTCAAGCTGTAAAACTCCTATGTTTTCAGGGTAAACAGCTTCCGGAGTTGCTAGGTGAAGATCCGTCATTGATGTCAAAGCGACAAGAAATTGCCAAAAGTCTTGAATTGTACAAGGCAGCAAGAGATGAAATTGACTCCGCAACATGGGTGCGATATTGATGTTTTTAGGAGATCTATGGTAATTATTGTCTATGCTAGTATGCTAACATCAGGCTCTTTTAGGTGATTGAATTGTTGTTAATTTGACTCGGCAACATGTGCCATATTGAAGTTTTAAGGAGATCTGTGGTAATTACTGTCTATGCCGTACTATAGCTTATGTTTTGCTTTCTAGATATTCTACTTAGTAGCCGAATTTGTGATTCTTATCAAGAATGAAATTTTGTATCGTAATATAGCTGATTGTTCAGTTTGATTCGTTACATAAGTTGTAGTTACCTCTAATGTGTGTATGTATAGCCGTCCTCAAGGATTACGCTATAACATGTCAGTGTGACGATGGCGTCTATGCATGTATGGTATATACAGTGTAACAAAATGAAATTGTGATAACTGGAAAAATTGAAGATGCGAGTCATGTTAATAGTATTGCAGGTTTTTGATATTGTATGAAGGTTTTGTGTTCATTTAAAATCAGTTTTATCTTTTGTGATGCATCTTTGCATGTACAGTTGGATATCCTACTAATGTACAGTTTTATTCAATATGCTTTATGTTAAAATTAAAACTTCAGTTCTGTATCATGATTAAGAAAGGTTGCAACATATCTTCAGAATCACTTCATATTTCTGAATTTAATTTCAGAATAATCTACTATTTTTTCTATACGGTGTTTGAAAATTATCAAGAGGAACATGTATTATTCACATGAAATTAGTATTTCCCTTGTTATCATACTTATAGAGTATTTTTTAAGGGCAAAGCAATCTAGTAAAACAAACAAACATATGGTTCTTCACATTGAAGAACCAAATAGTCTACAAAGGTTGAGATACTTTCATATACAATTTACCTGAATCAAAGACGTGACTTTTGCTTTACTAGCGCCTCTAGATTTTCCCACAATTTGGGGTCATTATAATCCTTGATAACAAGCGTTGCCCCAGCGTCAAGCAGCATTTGTTCAGGGTTTCTAGTAGCCATACCAACCGCTGGCATCCCAGCCCCATTGGCTGCTTTAATCCCCGAAACAGAATCCTAATCAAGAAACACAAAACACCATTGTCAACTAGAACACTTGATATCCTTGAAGCGTGTGTTAAAAGTTGTCTTTGTTTGTGGGTTCTGTGGACGAATGCCACTGTATACAAATATTAGGGGAGCTTGAAATAACCAGTTACGTTACTATGTTGTGCAAATATCATTTAGTATTTCTGCACATACAAGATCGACTTCTAAGGCTAGACTTCTCACATTCTCATATTAGACCTGAGCTGAAGTCTTCATAAATCGACCTAACTGGCCAATTCTTTCCAGTTTATAGTAATTATGGTATCATGTGAGGGGTGCTGGGATTAGTTTATTTGAGAGAGCTAAAGCTGATTCATAAAGCCCCCCCCCCCAAAAAAAAAAAAAAAAAAAAAAATTCCTTGAATGAATAACTCAATAAGCTCCATTTTTGGGCTAATAGTGTTTTCACAATACAGTAAGGCAATAAAACAAGCTCTACCCAAAAACCCCAAATTTGTTGGACCCTTGTAAAATTATAACAGTGTGAAAGTCTAAAATTAGTTATTTGACCTTAGAAGTCAACATTATACTTTATTTGGGCAACACGGGCAGATAATTTAAGACCCAAAATCTTAATAATGTTACAATTCTTTGTATTGAAGAACTCTTCATTGAAAATATGGCGGGTTTTGCTTTCTACATTTTTTCTTAAAAAAAACTTGTATGCAAAACAGTCAATATTCATATTGAAACACTATGCAACTTCGAGAAATGACTGAATTTGAGTTCATACCTCAAACACAAATGTGTGATGTGGGGAAACTTTGAGTGCATCTAGAGCCTTCAAGTAAGGATCAGGAAAAGGTTTTGGTCTTGCACATTCTTCAGCTAGAACAATAACTTCAAAGAATTCTTCTAGTTTAAGCATTGAGATTAGCAATTCGGCATTTGATCTTGGGGCATTTGTAACGGCAGCTCGTTTTAAGCCAAGTTTTTCTACCCATTTGCATAAATTTTCCAGGCCGCTGATGGGTTGCAATTGTTCAGCTGCTATTCTGCTTATTCGAATAAGAAGTGTAAGTTGACTTTAAGGTGTCTAACTCATTTGATTTAACTTCAAAGTTGACCAGGTTTCAAATATTTTAATGAAAAATCCGTAGCCACATACTATGTGATGGATGAATATAAAAGGTAAATGTTTTCCCTCACAAGTCAAAAGAAATTTCTTTACACAAGCGACATTAAACATTCTGCGGAACTATACATACAAAAAGTGTATTGGTGTTATCTAGATCCATGATGTAGTCTAGATTTAGAAAGTAATAAGTTTGATTAAAGAAGTTAAAATGTATATCGAATCACAAGTTAACTTTGTAGGTTGAATAGACTAGCTTTCGAATTCAAACTGACATGAAGTAATGTTTGACCTCAGAAGTCAAAGTAGGTACCAAACTAGTCTAAGCATCATGATACAGATTACCTTCGGAACAAAGCTTCCTTATCGACCATAAACTTCATGGCTTTCTCGAACTCCCAGTCAGGAAGAAGAATAGTGCAAAGCTCTTCATTGTGCTTGCCACTAATGTTATTGATGAAGAATTCCTCATCGATTGGTGATCCGTCATTAAATCCTACCTACATAATGAAATCCAATGTTTTTAGTTGGATGTATGTACCATACTACCATTCCTATGATAAACAAAATGAAGGGGTTAAAGAGAGTACCTCTTGGAGCATATCGCGAAAGGCATAATAATGGAGAGGATCAGAGTCACAAAGAGTTCCATCAATGTCAAACAGGATTGCTTCAAGAGGAGCAACGAACGATAACGAAGTATTACTGCTTGAAGAATCACATTTCAGAATTTAGTACCAAAACGATCAGCAGTTCAACACTATATTATTCATTGCAAGTAAATGACATTAAGTTGACTTTAAAGGTAAAAAAATGCTTTCAAACTTCAAATCACATCGATTACTTTGTATTCATGAGCTCGCATCCGGTTTGTAACAAAAGAGTTATACTAGTATATGATTATGCACGTTAGGTATCGAATCGCAATAACATAAGTAAAAATTTGCAGACTTTAATGCAATACTGTTCGGCCAAAAAAAAAAACAAGAGCAACAAAAATGCTGTCGAGATCTAACTAATGCGTATAAGAATCACATATAGAAATCTTTTAATTACCAAAAATTCTGTTGGATTAGCTTGTTTAGCTAGCTTATGGGCTTATTTGATTTTGGCGAAGTCAAATAAGCTCACTTCTCATAGAGTTTATGAGCTCAAGCTTATTGATCTTTTTAAGTCAATATGCTCATGTTGATAAGCTCTAAAAGTGAGTTTTCCAAAATCAAATAAGCCCATAAGCCGGCTAATCTAAACACCTCTATAAATTGTAAAATCAGGCTTAATGTCATATTTGTCACCATCTGGCAAGACTGGCATACTGCATACATACCAACTATTGTAATTAAAGTACCTATTAATTGGGTAAGAAGTTGATGAGGCAGAGAACCCAGATGGGACTAATGAAGAAAAGTTAGTTCTTTTGGGTACATTTGGGAAGATATGAGGAAGTGAAGTAGCAAGTGTTGCTGGCATTGTTTCTTCTTGATCAAACTCCCCCAACTTTTTTGGAGGTTCAAAAATACAAATAAGTCATAGGTTGTAAGTGATGGTAGCCAACCATAACCATGTTGGTTTGGATTATACTTTGGATCTTGTGGATTCTCTTTTGTTCACTTTTGGTTGGTAGAGTCAAGGTGCAACTTTTATGTCAAACCTTTCATGTTGTTTTAGGTAGAGTCAAGGTGCAACTTTTAGGTATAACACATTTTTCTGTCAGTTTTTGTTTCGTATTTACGACAGTTTTAAGCGTTTGACTTATTAAACTTTATATTTTATGTTCCGCACTTTCAGGTTTATAATTTTTTGATATAAACAAAATTATAAAAATAAAAATAAAAATATATAAAAAAAAGCCAAAAAAACAAGGGGGTGCCGCTGGTATTTTTTTGGAGGGTTTGGATAGGCTATGCCTTTCAAAGTTATAGATTTTACATTTTGATTCTACACACAATGTTAGAAACTTGCAAAAATTCTAAAGTTAACAAATTATTGTACTCCCTCCGTCCCTTTTTAAATGTCCACTTGGACTTTTTTTGGTCTTTATTATTCAACTTTGACCATAAATATTTTTGTTTGTGTTATATAATACTTGATGCAAAATATATGAATGGATTGGGTTTTAAAAGTATTTTCATTGGTATAATTTTCATCAAGTATTATACAACACAAACAAAATTATTTATGGTCAAAGTTAAATAATAAAGACTAAAAAAAGTCCAAGTGGACATTTAAAAAGGGACGGAGGGAGTAGAATGTTTTTGGCAGAATTGCATATATATCCTTCCTAAAGTGAATAATTGCATATATATCTTTTGTATAAGTTTTTGATGCACATAGTACAATGGTTTTTATGCATGCTTTGGATATATATGCAATTATGCATTTTCGAAATGATATATATACAAAAATTCTAATGTTTTAATTAATAGTATGTGGGTGTCTTTGGTTTGTATTTGTAAAACGGTTTGAAATTGGATTTGAATTTCGATTTAGTTTTAAAAAAAATATGAAAGAGGATACTAATTATTATTTTAAAAATAAATTTATTCTATATATAATATAGTAATCTGCCAAGGTATATTCGCATATTCTCTATTAATTAACCTGCCCCAACTGTATTAGAGTAATGGGTACCCTGGAGTCATGGCTTCGTGCCGTGGCTCAAAATTTCCTGTCACATCAGCAAAAATCTCTATGGCACCAGAAATCTCACGGCACCACATTCTGGGCGGTACCCACGGCACCAGAAAATGTGGTGCCGTCGTCCACTTTTTTTTTTTTTTTTTTTTTTTTTTTTTTTTTTTTTTATACATAAAATAAAACATACATAATATAACTAAAATAAACTTCATTACATTAAAAAAAAAACACACACACATTACAAAAAAAAAAAAAATATTAAAAAAAATAAACATTACATTAAGAAAATAAAATGCATAAAAAGAAAAAAAACTAATAAATAAACACTCTCAAATAATTAACTTAAGGCCAAATTGCTGAACCCTTTTGAAGCAACCAATGACAACACTCTCAAATTTACTATTAATATTGAGTAGAATATTAGACCGTTCATTTGTGCATGAAGCCCAAATTGCTGATGAACCCATTTTATATTAAAAAGACCCATGGCACCGTGATGGGTTAAAAAGCAAAAAAGGGGGCAAAGGTGTGTTCCCAACATTCGGTCTTCTTCTCCATCAACAAAGCAAAAAAGCTGCAACTCAAAAGAAAAAGAAAAAAAAAAAAAAAACCCACCATACACAAACACAACTACAAACACAAACACAAACAAACCCACAAAAAAAAAAAGAAAAAAAAAAACCACGGCGCAAGATCACCAGGGCTGGCCACCATGGCGCCACCCACGGTACCATGAGCCATCCAAATTTCTCAGCTGGTCTGACGGCGCCATGTTACCAGCCAAGGGTATCGAGTGCTCTTAGCCCATGTAATGTTTTTCGTGGTAGTCCAGCAATTCACTTTCCAGGAATTTGTTTGCTTTTGTCTTAAAAAAACGATTCGTCATCTTGCTGACTAGGTTTTTTTTTTTTTTTGGCCTTAAGCTTACTGATTGTTTTAGCTCCTCAATTGTTTTCCACTAATTTCGTCATAAATCTGTCCACTGTATTGTTTTTGTTTATTTCATATAACTGTTGCTCGACAGAAGATAAATTAGCGTATGAAAACGAAAAATAAAGCGTCTAAAAAGGTGGAAGCTGTTAGTTTTTTTAGTGAGTGTTCGTTGCACTCTCGATCTGTTGTTGCCTTAGATCAGATTCATACAAGTGACTCAGCAGAGTTACAGAATATAGCTGCATGTACCGAGGTTGGTGGTGATGTACGCAGTCTTATACGTAACGGGAGGTTAAAAAGAAAAAGTAGTTTTGCTGAGGACATGGACGGACCTTTAGCTACCCCAGGGGTAGCGGCCGCTACCCCTGAACTTTTACCCGATAGCGGATTTTTTTTTTTTTTTTTTTTTTTTTTTTTATTTTTTATTTTTACGTTTTTCGTACTATCTTTCGTATTTCGCTACCCCTGAAACAAATTTTCGCTGCCCCTAAACAAATTTTCCAAGGCCCATATCATTCTTTAAAAAAATTTCAAGGCCCAAGCCACTAAATGTTTAAAAATAAACCCATTTAGCCATTTGTCCAACTCCAAGCCCATTTAGGAAAATTTAAAAAATTAAATAAATAAATAAATAAATAAAATTAAAAAAAAAATAAAAAAAAAAAAAAACATAGAAAAAACTCAACCGGCTAAAATCTAAATTTGTGTTTATACCCACTTGACCAAATTGGCAAATTCCCACTTCCCAAAAAAAACTCACTGCCCAGCAAAAAAACCCAATCCCTTCAGCCTTCTCTGACTTCCGCCAGTCCGCCACCACCACTCCGACGTCCGCCACCGCCTTCTGCTTCTGCCCTTCCTGCCTCGTGTTAGGTAATTTCAAGTCTATTTCATAATTTTCATTCTTAGTATTAGGGTTAATTTTGGTTCAATTTTATATGTAATTGTGATTTCTGATTAGATTAGGAATTAGAATGTTAGGTTCAATTTCATATGTTTTTGTTCAATTTCATATGTTAATTCTAAGTGCAATTTGTAATCTTTTTGTATTAAGGACTTGATTTTTGAAAGTTGAAACATGAAAAAACAAGTGCATATTGGCAATTTCTTTAAAAGAAAATTTCAAGAGGATGATGTTGGTTCTAATAATGTTGATGATATTGGTTCAACTCTTTCGGGTTCAATTCCTTCGGTTTCAATTCCTTCGGGTTCAATTCCTTCGGGTTCGATTCCAAATGGATTTGATTTGAATGATCTATCTTCGGACCCTTTTGATAGACCACCGATTGCTAGTTATCATCCTAATCAAGTGGATGATATAAGAAGACACTATCTTGTTAAAAAAGCTTTTCAACCACGAAATCATAACTTTCCAACCAAAATGTATGGTAAAGATAAGAGACGTTTTATTGTACAATGGTTTGATACATACCCGTGGTTAGAGTTTATTTTCAAGTTTCAAGTTTTAAGGCTAATGACCTTACTTTTTTAGACTTATTTTCCGCAAGCCAAATTTCTCACTTATGAGCTTACTATACCTTAAAACTTGAAAATAAACTCATAACCTAAAAAACAATCCAAACAAAACTTGTAAACAAACACCCTTTTTGTAGTTTATGTTACAAACTTGCATTTAGTAATCATAATTTCTCCCAATTTTCAACTAGTCACTTACAGTCAAAATTCACAAAAATTTAAACATGACAAAATGTTAATATTTAAAACTGTGATGTTCCATCCGAAGAGAAATCAGATATATGAATTGACTTTTAAGGGTCAAACCTAGTTCTTTAAATTTCTACAATTGACATGAATTCTGTCATGGGTCCATTTTCTTTTACTTATGTTGTTTAAGCTTATATTTGGGTTTATGGGCTTACGTTGTTTCGGCTTATGTTTCATAAACTCATTGCTATGGCTTATTATGAAAGTTATGTACTTAGGCTTATAATAATCTTATATTTGCCCATAAGTTTCAAAATAAGCCATAGAAAATGGATTATCAAACATAAGCCGAAATCAAATAAGCTGAAACCCAACAAAAACAAACTTAAAAATGATAAAATGTTTGTACCTAAAAAGGGTATAATAACATACTAGCTGATGATTGAATAATGAATAAAATTGGGAATTAAAAAAATACCAGAAGGGGATAAGGGAAGGTGGCGTTGGTTTCTAGAAATGAGCGATGAAAAAGAGCATGGAAGCTTTGAGGCTTCCATGGATGCTTCTTGCTGTTGAGTTCAGTCCTCCTCGTATGAATGTATGGATAATATAATCCACTGGATATGTGTGTTGGAGTTTGAGACATGTTTTGTGTGCGTGTGTACAAAAGTACAAATGAGTTGCTGTTTGGTTGGGGATTTAGGGAATGATAGTAGATGGGAATGAAATAAGGTGGCGTTTGGTTTGGTTACATGAATAACTATGGATATCGGTTTGAGAATAAAGTAGAACCGGAATAGGTGTATAAGTTTCTAAAATGTTGTTTGGTTTAGACATTGGGTTTGATAACTTTGTCAAATAACTTTTAAGAAAATCAGACCTCATCATGGTGCTAATGTGCGCTAGGGTTGCCTTATTTGATCTTAATATTGAAATAGAAATTGAAGTTTGGTTATGTGAATTATGAGAGATAGAGTATGGACGGTATTTATAAGGTATGTTTTTCATGTGAGGCGTAGGTGCCCTACGAGTAGTTAGTTGCAAAAGATACCCCTTTGTTTTTCATGCGAGTTATAGTTGCCCCTTGATTGCTTGTTCCCTACATTTACTACTTGAATTGAACATTGTATTATATATATATATATATATATATATATATATATACATTTACTATTATAAACGCAAAATTTGCTTTTTCTAAACTATTTGAGATTATGGGGGAAAATACCGGAACTACCAATTGATCTATTTTATATTACCTGGTTAATTGTCGTAATTTTCTAGAGTTCTTTGTTAGCTTGAGTCTAGTCAATATTTCTCGATTATATCGATGTCTTTTCTTCTTTGGCGTGAGTTGTACTTAGAGTCTATGTTTTCTTACCACCACACGAAACGTTGATACTAAACTTTTGATAAGTATTGAAATCGAGTAATCCATGAAAACTACGACACGTTGTCTTTTATAGACTTTATTTTTGTGCGAGATATATTTTGAGATAACTGTATACGTATTAGGTTGTGCCGATCCTAGACCGTTGTGTACCGTTGTGCCTGTATATCTTGGAACTGTCGTGCCGTATGTCTTGAGACTGCTATGTTTTGCTTCTCGATGTCAGTCGTGTCAGTTGTGATCTATGCATTGTTGTGGCTAAGGTGAGTTCATGGCCCCTACTTTTACCGGTTTTATAACTATTTTGGGGGAGAATACATGCTCATTTCTACTTAAACTCAATTATTGTTTTTCTTGAAACGTGATTTGTTTTCTCAAACGTACTGTTTGGCAGAAATATCTGACCTGGCTATTTGAATGCGTTATGTGCTTACCTGTTTATTGACATGGCCTGAAATTGTGATTGTGGTTTATGAAACTGTTACGCGAGCTGGCTAAGGTTATTAATTCATGTATGCAATTGTGCGGAGTTATTGTTAAGAGCTGCATTAGTGCAGGATAATTATTAACACGGGCTTTTTGTGCCTATTACTAAGGGCTCCTGTGCCTATAGACTTTTATAGTGTGCACCTAAAGGGAATTATTGTTGTGATTTGACTTTTGTGACCTAGCCAGCGTAACAGTTAAACTTGTGTAACACTATATGTGTGTAGTATCTGTATGATAGATTATGGTTCGAGATGCTTTGACTATGTTATTATATGCGGGTTTGTTTCTGGAACGGTGATTTAGGCAGTGTAAGCCTACGTTGAACTTGACTTGTTTGTGAATGACGATTTGAACTCGAAAACCTTTTGGTTCAACCATGTTGTTTTAAACTAAAACCTATGAACTCACCAGCGTAAGCTGACCCTTTTAGCATGTATTTTCAGGTTTAAGGTGATAGCTTATTTCTGGAGGCGCTTGGCAAGGGGCACGGTCATAAACGACTCTGATATATATGTTGGGACCGCTCTACTTATTTTATGGGCCTATTTCCGAACTATTTTTAAAAATGTTAATTTAACACTTTTTGTAAATGAGTTTTATTCTAAATGATTGAGGTAAAAACCGTTATTTGTACTTGTGTTGTGATACCAATTGAGTAGCACCCCATTGACATGTATGCTTTTGCTGAACCTAATTTTGGGGGTGTTACACAAACCCTCAAAATAAACTCAAATGGAATAGAAAGCACTTCATCAGCAAGGTACAAGCCATCTGGAACACACCAATCACATTGCAGACCACCAAAAACATCCAATGAAACAATGATATACATAGGGCAATGAACATTTGCTACTATCAATAGAACATCATTAGCAACACCACCCACGTCAACTCCTATAGATATAAATCCTTAGGAGGTGCTTGTAAGTTGCTTCTCATAAGTGCGTGTTTCTGCTATATGAAGCTTATGTAACTAGCTAATTAGATGTTTGAGTGCTTTTCTTTTCTTTTTTTTTTTAAGAATTAATAGATAAATTCGTTATTCTCATGAAATGTGAGACGCCTTGTGAAACGAGAGTAAAAATAAATGAGGTTTAGAAATTATGTCAAATTAGAAGGTAATTTATTTACAGATACATAACAGTTTCGTTGCACCTGGTGTATACAGGTATCCAAAACAACACAGTTGTTTTTTTTTTTGTGTTTTTTTTTTTTTTTTTTTTTTTTTGGGGGGGGGGGGGGGTCGCCCCCCCTTGCAAAAGGTGAATTATATTAGCATCCAAACATTGTACAACATAAGAATAACATAACACTCTGATTTGGACATGTCCCAAATCAGATACAAAATCAAAAAATCATCCAAAACAACACAGTTAATGTGACCCCTAAGTAATTTGATAATCAAAAGCAGAATAAGTTCAATCCAAACATTAGAAACTGATTGTTGTGAGTTTAGATATCAATAATTGGATCAGATATTCCAAACCGTATATCCTACTACTTAGAAGGAAACAATGAAATGAAAAAATGTTACTAAATAGAAGCGAACAGCTGCAATAAGAAGATGACTACATGTAGATTCATGGATAGATTCAATGTATGAAATAGTATTCTTACTTTGGATTAGACGTTTGTGTTCTATCTTCAATGAATTAAATTGTTAATTCTATATGGAAATCTTCCAACTGACTGAGAAATTCATGGGTAATGGGTAAGGTTCACCATATTTAGCAAATGATAATGACCGAATGGGTGAAGAGACTAGATGAAATGTGAGAGTGATTGGTCTAGATCATAACATTCGTTTCTTTTTGTGAGCCTGACTTAGCAAAACTGAATGGCATATAATTAAAAAGACATAGAGTAAACTGAATGGCATATGACTTAGCAAAACTAAGTTTTTTAACTACGTGTTTTTGGGGGTTAAAGGTCAAAGTTATTTCACCAAATGGAACAACTTGTCTTTTTAGTTTTTACCACATATAAGAGTATAAGAAGCGCAATATCATTTCAACACCAAATAACATAATACCAAAAAATCACTCGTTATTATAACACAAAATAACACCACAAAGTGACACACATTTTAAAAATTACAATTTACAAATTATACCCTCAACAATTTCATTCATTAAACAATCTAATACTTAAAAATACAAATTACAAATACTTAAAAAAAACAAACATAAATTTAAAAAACAAGAAGAAATATTAAGTAAAAACAAATTACATTTTTTTTAATAAACTAAAAAAAATGTTATTTAATTTTAATTTTAAAAAAATGAAAAATCAAAGGGACCAAACTGCAAAAACCACAAGGACTAAATAGCAAAAACCATTTAATATGTCTTCTTGCTCAACTTATTTACCATCGCTATACAAACACACACACACTATACACATACACACACACTGAAAAACCAAGAGGTGTGTTTTGTAAATAATACTTTGTCCTCTTGCATGTTTCAACTTGCGTTAGTGCAGCAACGCCGTTCCAAACGCAAGCGCAACGCTGGATTGCTCGGAGTGGTACGCCGGGATAACGCTTGCCACATCGGACAAAACGCCGAGCATACGTTATGGCTCCGAGTGCTCTAAGATAGCAACGTTTTTTTTAGTTAGGTTAAAGTCCGGCTCGAGATATTCATCGAGATATGTTATTTTTTACATTATTTAGTTTCATTTTTTCCATAAATGGTCAAAAGGCCCTGCACTAATGTAATTAACATATGAGATATTGATCGAGATATAACATTCCTTATCGAAAGGCCTCATTATTTAATTTCGTCCAAGGCCCTCAAAAATTTCATAGATTCATGAAACGGCCCTGCACTAATGAAATCAATATATGAGGCTGATTATTTTTATTTTCCATAAATGGTCAAAATGCATGCAAACGTATAAAAACGGATATTAAATCCGACGAAAAAAATGTTAAAACAAATGTGAAATGGTATATTCACACCACTGGACACTTAGTCCAGTGGTTGGGGCGTTACTTTGTGACGCAAAAGACCAAAGTTCGATCCCTACCCCTTTTTAATTTATTTTTAAAAAAATGAGGACTAACGGTGCAAAAACATTAACGAAAGGACTAACGGTGAAAATATTATTTTGACACTTAACGGAGAAACTAACGGACCATCCAAACTAGGGACTGTCTGGGTTACTAGTTTCAAAAATAGTTATGCATGGCGTAATTAAAATGGAATAAGGACTACCAATAAAAAAGGGAAATATTCCACTTTTTTAGTAAAACTTTAGGGTTATGTTATTGGTACCCCCTTGGCCGAGTATAAATCCAAATGTTTTGTACTTTTTACCCCTCTTTGACCCCTTGTTTACAGTAAAACAAAACTTTTTATCAGTTTCTGCTCCTTACTTTTTGTCAGTTTAATATTTTTGACTTGTTAAACTTTAAATACTTTATTTTGCACTTTCAGTTTCACAGTTTTATGATATAAACAAAATTATGAAAATAAGAGAACATCAAAAAAACATGATGGAGTGTTACTTGTAAAAATGTGAGGGTCTTTATAACCCACCCACAAATGTTTTGTGCTTTTTACCCTCCTTTGACCCCTCGTTTACAATACAACACAGTTTTTTTATCAGTTTATGCTTCGTACTTTTTTGTTAGTTTAATACTTTTGACTTGTTAAACTTTATAATTTTTATTCTGCACTTTCAGTTTCATAGTTTTATGATATATATAAAAAAATAATAATAAATAAATAAATAAAATAAATAAAAAATGAGGGGGTGTTACTTGTAAAAAAACTAAAAAAGGTAGGTTATAAAGATCCTTCCATTTTTACAAGTAAGACCCCTCATGTTTTTTGATTTTTGATTTTCTTTTATTTTTATAATATTGAAAGTTTACAGAATACGGAGCTAAAGAAATAGTATGCTTACCATATTTAATTTACTTGGAGGAAACTTTTCAATATGCTCATAATAGTGTGACTAAAAGAAAGTGTTTCCAAATGGATAGTAACGAGTGGGGTACCCGCGCGTTGCTGCAGAAATGTTGTGTTGAATCTAAAATCGAAATAAAATGATTGTCAAAAAAATATTTTTGTTATTAAGGACTAAATATGCAAAAGATCGATAACCGCAGGAACTATTTTCGTAAAGTATTTCTGAAAATAGTATGATTTTTACGGGAAAAGTCCCTAAAGTTATCGGCATTTTGCAAAGTTAGTCATAAGGGACTAACTTTGTAATTTATACGTAACCTGAGGGACTATTCGTGCCATTTTTGCGACAGTTGCCATAAATAGTAAACATTGTTATGCACTGTAGCAAACACTGTTATGCACTGTTACGCACTATAGCAATGTTATTTTCCTTTTTAGTCCCTGAAAGTGTCGGTATGTTGCAAAGTTAGTCCTTAGGGATAACTTTGAAATTAAAATTTAACCTTAGGGGCTGTTTCTGCTCAATATTTTCACAGAAACAGTCACAGAAGTTATTGGTCCGTTGTAAATTTAAGTAATGACTGTTAAGTAACGACCGTTAAGGACTAACCCTGCAATGGATCAATAACCTCAGGGTCTAAAATGAAAATTACGTGACTACTGTAGCAACAGTGTTTTGGCTCCGCTGTTATACGCTTTTTAGTATACATATATAATTACTTCGTATTAAGTAGTACTCGTAGCACTTATTTTTATCCAAATGAAAAAGTGTTTTACTGGTAAGCACCCAACACCATTCACGTCATTATTCTCTTAACCGCCAAAAACCTTATAAATACCCTCCTTCTTACTCTCCCATAATTCACATAACCAAACTTCAATCTCCATTTCTTATCTATTTCAATGATGAGGTCTTATGTTCTTAAAAGTTGTACTGGTTGCGATAAGCCTTTACGGCAGGACATGAACATATATATGTACAGGTAAGATCAATGTTAATATTTTGCGCATCATTCGGCAGCAGTAAGTTTAGTATATGCTGTGGTTTTCTGGGAGTACTGTTATAGTGTGGTTTGCTGCAAGTACTGTTATAATGTCAGTAGTATGTGTCAGTTAGTTTCAAGGTGTCAGATAGTGTCATCATGAGCGGACCTATAGCTACCCCAGGGGTAGCGACCGCTACCCCAGGGGTAGCGACCGCTACCCCTGAACTTTTACCCGGTAGTGGATTTTTTTTTTTTTTTTTTTTTTTTTTTTTTTTTTTTTTTTTTTTTTACGTTTTTCGTACTATCTTTCATATTTCGCTACCCCTGAAACAAATTTTCGTTACCCCTAAACAAATTTTCCAAGGCCCATATCATTCTTTAAAAAAACTCCAAGGCCCAAGCCCACTAAATGTTCAAAAATAAACCCATTTAGCCATTTGTCCAACTCCAAGCCCATTTAGGAAAAAAATTTAAAAAAAAAGAGTAAACTACACCGTTGGTCTTTGTGGTTTGCGTTGACTGGCGGATATGGTCATTTGACCAAAAAAATTGCGCCGGTGGTCCTTAAGTCAGAAACGTTATGCACCGTTAGTCCCTCATTCCAAGTGACCCCACAAACTGATGATAACGCCCGTTATCTATTGGAATTAAAGGGGTAAAATCGTCAATTTAGGTTACACCCTATATCTTTAACCCTAGCTTTCCATCTTTATTAATTCCTACCCACCCACCTCCTCCTTCCTCTTTCTTTGATTCTACCAGTAATTAAACTACCACCACCATAAGGTCTTATTAGAAGCGTGAATGATTCCTGGTGCAAAGGATGTGAAAATTAATCCCTACCCACCCACCTCCTCCTTCCTTTATTAATCCCTACCCACCCACCTCCTCCTTCCTCTTTCTTTGTCCTGCGAGATATGATTCTTGGTGCAAAGGATGTGAAAATTAAGGTTATGAATGTGACATCACTGGAAAAACTCGACAGGGATTTAATATCCAAGCTGGTTGAACAAATTATGGAGGAAGATGAAGCTTAAGATGATGATGAAGAAAAAGATGAAGATGATGCTGAAGAAGAAGATGATGATACAGATGAAGTCAAAGATGAAACTGATGTAGAGCAATATGATATTGACATTGAGTTTATTTGATGGATTTAATTAGCAAAAATAGGTAAAAAATATAAAAAAATAAAAAAAAAAAAAAATAATATATATATATATATATATATATATATATATATATATATATATAATATATATATATATATATATATATATATATATATATATATTTAAATATGACTTTGTTAAAATTATCGGTTTTTGTTTCTGGGTTTTGTTATGTGATTAATTTGGCGAAATGGGTTTTTTGAAAAAAGTGATTTTGATTTTTTTGTATGGATTTAACTAGAAAAATAGGTAAAAAGAAATGACGCATGATTTGTGGGTCTAAATTTGTTAAAAAGGGAGCTGATTACGGGCTTGGTGGGTACAAGATAGAGTGACATTAGCATGTAAAGAAAATAAGAGTTCTTGGATACACTATTTTTAGAAACTTATCTCAATCATTCAAAACATTGATCTAATAGGTTGTTCATATTGGATCACCATGACTCATTGATGCCATACTTGAGGCGAATAAATGAAGGTGTGAACAAGATTTATGCAGTTGTTCTTGATGTTAAGATCTGGGTTTATTTTTTTTAGAGTAAATCTATAAATTTATATCTGCTTCTGTATCTGCTCCATTGTGTTTGGTTTTAAATCTATATCTGCTTCTGTAACTGCTCCATTGTGTTTGGTTTTAAATTTTTTTTATTGAGCTTCTTGTGTAAATCTATAAAGATTTTTGTATATGTTTGTGTTTCTAAGATTTGAGTTTGTGTTTCTCACATTTGAGTTTGTGTTTGTGTTTCTTTTGAGATTTGTATTTGTGTTTGTGTTCTCACATGAGTAAATTACACCGTTGGTCCTTCTAATATGAAATGACCAAATTACCCCTTTAAATCCAATAGATAACGGGTGTTATTATCAGTTTGTGGGGCCACTTGGAATGAGGGACTAACGGTGCATAACGTTTCTGACTTAAGGACCACCGGCACAATTTTTTTGGTCAAAGGACCATATCCGCCAGTCAACGCAAACCACAAGGACCAACGGTGTAGTTTACTCAAAAAAAAAACAAAAAAAAAAAAAAAAAAAAAGAAAAAAAGAAAAAAGCATACAAAAAACTCAACCGGCTAAAATCTAAATTTGTGTTTACACCCACTTGACCAAATTGGCAAACTCCCACTTCCCCAAAAAAACCCACTGCCCAGCAAAAAAACCCAATCCCTTAAGCCTTCTCTGACTTCCGACAGTCCGCCACCACCACTCCGACGTCCGCCACCGCCTTCTACTTCTGCCCTTCCTGCCTCGTGTTAGGTAATTTCAAGTCTATTTCATAATTTTCATTCTTAGTATTAGGGTTAATTTTGGTTCAAATTTATATGTAATTGTGATTTCTGATTAGATTAGGAATTAGAATGTTAGGTTCAGTTTCATATGTTTTTGTTCAATTTCATATGTTAATTCTAAGTGCAATTTGTAATCTTTTTGAATTAGGGACTTGATTTTTGAAAGTTGAAACATGAAAAAATAAGTGCTTATTGTCAATTTCTTTAAAAGAAAATTTCAAGAGGATGATGTTGGTTCTAATAATGTTGATGATATTGGTTCAACTCCTTCGGGTTCAATTCCTTCGGTTTCAATTCCTTCGGGTTCAATTCCTTCAGGTTCGATTCCAAATGGATTTGATTTGAATGATCTATCTTCAGACCCTTTTGATAGACCACCGATTGCTAGTTATCATCCTAATCAAGTGGATGATATAAGAAGACACTATCTTGTTAAAAAAGCTTTTCAACCACGAAATCATAAATTTCCAACCAAAATGTATGGTAAAGATAAGAGACGTTTTATTGTACAATGGTTTGATACATACTCGTGGTTAGAGTATAGTGTTAAAATAGACAAAGCCTATGATGAAGCGAAAAGTGTACCACTTTTAAGGGGTCATTTAAGCCCTAAATCGTATTTATTTGATCAAATATCGCCCTAAATCGTTCCTTTTGTCATTTTAGGTACTTTTGAGGAGAAATCTGGAAAAGGAAGCATTTTGGACGTTTTTGGAGCATAAAAGTGAAGAAAACGACAAAGTCTCAAAAACCGGTTGAAAAGTACCTTGGAAGGCGTCAGGATTTGTTCTTGACGGCGTCATGGTTTGGCAAAAGTGGTGGATATGAAAATTACTCATGATAAGCCAGAGAAATTTGCATGGGAATTCTGACGGCGTCACCCTTTGGAATGATCAAGGTCGTCACGGTATAAGTTAAAGCGGGACGGCGTCACGCCTAATTCCGACGGCGTCAAGCCTTGATAAGCCAGAACGGATTTTGGAGAACTAAAGAGGGACGGCGTCAAGAAGGCCATCCGGGAACCCTAAAAGCGGCGAGGTGACGGCGTCACACTCCATAACGTGACGCCGTCAGATCTGAAAGTCTATATATAGTTTTGCAATTTTTTGTCATTAGTGTGGAACTTATTGAGGAACTTTGTGTGTAAGAACCCTAAGACGATTTTAGTAGCTTTTTCAAGGCTTTTTGCCTTGAGATCTTCCATGTTACATTGAAGATAAGTTATCAATTAATCATTCAATATGTCTATGTGTTGTTTGATTCTATCTTGTTCTTGTCTTTTGTTTAACATGCTAGGCTAGATTTATCTTGTGTTTGCTTAGATCTAATGAAACCTAGCTATTGATTATTGGTTATTAGTGTGTTATTAGTTGTATTGGATGATTGTTCATCTATGTTAGGCTTAAGAAAACTGGCTAACTTCCTATTCGGTAACTTGCTTGAACGTCTTAAGAAACATGAACCAATGCGTACTAAGGTTTTTATGGTTGTATTTAATGCACAAGCGAATTCTAGTGATCCCATGTTAGGAGCTTCCTAGCCGGCTCGACATAGGAGTGAAGTAGGAGCTTGTAGAGTTGGGGAAGTACGTACGCCACCCCACGATTGGTATTAAGGAATACACCCGTCATCCACGCGATTAATGCACACTAATTAACCGGTAAAAGATAGTTAGGGAGTAAGGAAATCTAAGTAAACACATTTCTCTCCACATAAGTTTCACCACATTTTTATTTTCTGTTATTTTATTTTATTTGCATTCATAGTTATTTGGGTTAGTTGACTAGCAACTAATTCCGCTCGCTCTTTCAAACCCGAGATTTTACTTGCTTTCCATAAAATTATAAAAACACAAAAAGAATCTTCTCTCACCCTTAGACCTATTAGAGTAGTTTTTCATACCTAACGAACACTATTCCCTGTGGAGAACGATCAATCCCCCGTACTTACCACTACACTATACTACATCGGTCAGGTACACTGCCTGGTGGGGTTGTAAGCCTCTTGAGATCCCTTGAGAGGTAAAACCTGTTGTAAGGTTGCAAAACCACGCATCAAGTTTTTGGCGTCGTTGCCGGGGAGTTGTTATTGCTTAGGTTGAATTTTTATTTTTATAGGTCTACTCACTAGATTCCTTTCTAGTGAGATTTTTATTTTATTTTTTTAGGATTTCTTGTAGTCTATCTTTTTCTTTGTGCCCTTTGTTTGTAAAACCATTTTCATTTGTCACTATGATGGATGAAATTCCATTTAGATCATTATCAATAGGGGAACAATTATATTTCACCAATAGATTTGTTTCCTATCATTCCTATGAATTTTTGTGTGATCTTTGTGATTTCCAAAAGGAGTTAGGGGTAAGGTTAGATGGGTTTAATGAATTCTATGCATGTGAGAGTTCTATTAGACAAGCATTATCTGGATCAATTCCTTTTAGTCAGGCCCTTTGGATGAATTTTGAGGAAAGCTTCCTAACCATGACCCTTAAGTGGAACAAATTGGTGGATTCGTATGAGCAAAGAGACCTAGTTTCTAAGAACATGGACTTAGAATCAAACCAAGATTCTGAGATGGTTAGTGTTGAACTACCTAGTTGCATGAGTGGGATAGATTTCACCAAAACACATGATGAACATATAGGTGATTTAGATACTATGGAGAATGAGGTTAGAAATGTAAGCCCACCAAGTACCCCACAAGTCCTACCATCATTTGAGGCACACACACCGCCCGTGACTTACCCGGAAGAAGTTGAGGAGACTATAGGAACCCCAATAGAGGTAGAACCCTTGGACCAAACACAACTAGAAGAAATAGGTTTGAATGCTTTTAGTGATCACAACCTTTCTTTTAGTTCTATGGAAGTTCCTAGTTTTGATGAACCGGAGCCTCAACCAAAACCGTTACCTAATCTTCCATCTTTAGATGTGAATTTAGGAATTGAAAAAGGTCCCGATCCACCCATCAAACCATGTAGTCCGGGTAATGTTAAGATTAAGGTAGTAGACTCTAGGCCATGTGGAGTGGAAGCTAATATAGGAGTGAACCATGACCTTACATACTTACATCACCCATTTATGATTGATCACAAGAAACATTATGGGTTTAAACCGGGTTTATTAGGTCAAGATAGATTCTCAACTAGGAATCTCTCGAAGTTGATAGAAGATGATCCCTTTTTAGGAGAAAACTTTAATTCACCCATTGACCAAAGTGAACTAGGTAAGGTTATGATGAAAGGAGCACACCCCTTTGAGTATATAATTCATCCACCACTCTTTCCTCACGCGGCATACTCCTACCGAGTTGGTGTGTATCGCTACTATCACCCGCACTTAATCCTAAGTGTAGGGAAAACCTCCCCTATTTCCGTTAAATAAGGGTAGAGTCAGGCTCGTGACTCGAACAAAAACAAGCGCTTCTTGGGAATCAACCCAAGCTTTATTTGCTTTGTGTGTTTATTTATTTGTTTGTTTGATTTTATTTGCTTCCGTATGTGTGCTTAATTTTTATTATTATTGATTCATGTTCAAAACTAAATTGTGAAAATGCTTTATCTTGTTTTTAACTTCGTCTTAACTACATATAAAGGTATTTTGCAAAAGTTAAGTGTAAGGGAAATCCAAATCGGTTTATTAGAACACAAATAAACATGAATCATAATAATAATAAATGAACATACATATTAGTATTTGTTTGAGTCAAATGCTTGTATCGAGTCATAATGATGTTTTGCAGGATTTCCAGGAAGTAAGGTATAGGTTTTTCCAAAAATTTTCCGGAAACTTAACATGAGAATTCTGTCAGATCATTTCTGACGGCGTCAGGATTTACAACCTGACGGCGTCAGGTTTAATTTTCTGAAAATTTTTGAAAGTTTTGTTTTCATAAAAAGTTTCTATTAAATCTCTAACTTATAATCTCCAGGAATCTGCAAAATTATCATTCCACAAGCATTATATCCTTATATATAGAGTTTATCCCGCCGATGTTATGCAGGTTTTCGTGTTTGTTTTCTCAGGTTTAACAGGTTATTTTGGACAAGGAAATGTTTGTTGGATCAAGCTTATGGCGATGCATTAGTCATGGAGCTTTAACATTACTTTGGAAGAAGATCTAACCGTGTTACCTCTTTATCCACCGAACGAATCAGGGGAGTATTTGATTTCATTCTTTTACCTTATTTACTTTTACATCTTTTTATTTGAACATTGGGGACAATGTTCATCTTAAGTGTAAGGGGGGGTAAAAGTACGATTAGAGAATGCTATTACGCTTGATTTTTGTTTGTTTAATGGTAGATGTGTAATAAAACTGAGATAAATACCTGTTAGGGCAATTTTAGTGCCAAATTTAAATTTTTTTACAACATTTAGGAGTGAAACTTTAGTTCTAATAAGCGTCTCACGGATAGGAGTTATATGACTAGCACAAAAACCGTACCACTAAAAAAAAAATTTCCACCCCAAATATGTGAGGTTCGCCCCTAGAATTGGTAGGAAAAGCATTTATGCTATGATGTGTGTACCGGTAACACTTAGATTCTAGAACTTGCGTTAGGACCATTCCGAGGCCACAAGTGAGACTACATTCGTGTAGTTAGATTTACTACATGATAAGAGGCATTAGGATTAACCCATTGTTTTACACCTGTGTTTTTGTTATAATTACATTGGCTACATTGGTCAAGTAATTCTCCCACACCCTTTGCGTTGTACTCATTTTTAGTACACGATACCCCTAGTACACCCCTCAGAGCCTATCTTTTCGTTTCTAACTTTAAGCATTTTACTTAAAGGAAGAATTTGTTTACACCCCACTTAAATGTACACACAAATCGCCTTAGCCTACCTTGTATGCACTCATTTTTAGTGCATTATTGTGACAACATTTGTTTAAACCCAAGTTAATTATCTAATTGATTACATGGTTGCTAAGTCGAGTCATATCCTTGTACATATTATTTTGGGACGATTGGGACTCATGGGTAAAGTACTAGTGTAATGGAGTAATGGGGAAGAACATCAATTATTACCCCCATATGTGCTAAATATTTTTAAAAGTACTCCAAGTGTTTTAATTATCTTAATTCGAGTCATTAGAATAGTTATTTGTAAAGTTATGTAAAAGTTCAAGTGTAAGGGGAATGCAACGCCCCTATGATGTATTATTTTGGATGGTAGGGCAAGAGTGTATGAAAAAAAAAAAAAAAAAAAAATCAAAATCAAGAAAAATACAAAAAAATGAGAAAAAGAAAAGTAGAAAAATCATACGGACTACCATCCCGTTTCATTTTATGTTTATTTTATGTTTTTGTTATTTTCGTTCATTAGCTTAAATCGAGTCGAGTCTTGGCTTAGCAACATTGTATAGTACATGTAATTAATCAAGATCTTTAACTCGCTACCAGCAAAATATCCCTTATCCAACAAAACCGTGTTTATCATATCCCTACACCTAACGTTATAACCCATTTAAAAGCCCTCTTTGATAGTTTATCTTAGGTGCTTACGCCTAGTGGAGGAGGTTTTCGATCCTTTCCCAAGCCTATGGTAATCTATTTGCTATGACAGGTAGTGAGAGATATTATCCGTTTTCATTTATGAGATTTATTTTGATGACACTTGAGAGATGTGAGTATCTAAACACTACTTGTGAGGTGCTAGTTTGTAATCTCCGTGCTTATTATGATTAAAGTGGAACGATTATTTGTTGCAATTACTTTTATATTAGCATTAAATGACCCCTAACTTGTATTTTGATTAGAATAAAAGCACATTTGCTTGAGGACAAGCAAATCTCAAGTGTAAGGGTATTTGATGAAGCGAAAAGTGTACCGCTTTTAAGGGGTCATTTAAGCCCTAAATCTTATTTATTTGATCAAATATCGCCCTAAATCGTTCCTTTTGTTATTTTAGGTACTTTTGAGGAGAAATCTGGAAAAGGAAGCATTTTGGACGTTTTTGGAGCATAAAAGTGAAGAAAACGACAAAGTCTCAAAAACCGGCTGAAAAGTACCTTGGACGGCGTCAGGATTTGTTCTTGACGGCGTCATGGCTTGGCAAAAGTGGTGGATATGAAAATTACTCATGATAAGCCAGAGAAATTTGCATGGGAATTCTGACGGCGTCACCCTTTGGAATGATCAAGGTCGTCACGGTATAAGTTAAAGCGGGACGGCGTCACGCCTAATTCCGACGGCGTCAAGCCTTGATAAGCCAGAACGGATTTTGGAGAGCTAAAGAGGGACGACGTCAAGAAGGCCATCCGGGAACCCTAAAAGCGGCGAGGTGACGGCGTCACACTCCATAACGTGACGCCGTCAGATCTGAAAGTCTATATATAGTTTTGCAATTTTTTGTCATTAGTGTGGAACTTATTGAGGAACTTTGTGTGTAAGAACCCTAAGACGATTTTAGTAGCTTTTTCAAGGCTTTTTGCCTTGAGATCTTCCATGTTACATTGAAGATAAGTTATCAATTAATCATTCAATATGTCTATGTGTTGTTTGATTCTATCTTGTTCTTGTCTTTTGTTTAACATGCTAGGCTAGATTTATCTTGTGTTTGCTTAGATCTAATGAAACCTAGCTATTGATTATTGGTTATTAGTGTGTTATTAGTTGTATTGGATGATTGTTCATCTATGTTAGGCTTAAGAAAACTGGCTAACTTCCTATTCGGTAACTTGCTTGAACGTCTTAAGAAACATGAACCAATGCGTACTAAGGTTTTTATGGTTGTATTTAATGCACAAGCGAATTCTAGTGATCCCATGTTAGGAGCTTCCTAGCCGGCTCGACATAGGAGTGAAGTAGGAGCTTGTAGAGTTGGGGAAGTACGTACGCCACCCCACGATTGGTATTAAGGAATACACCCGTCATCCACGCGATTAATGCACACTAATTAACCGGTAAAAGATAGTTAGGGAGTAAGGAAATCTAAGTAAACACATTTCTCTCCACATAAGTTTCACCACATTTTCATTTTCTGTTATTTTATTTTATTTGCATTCATAGTTATTTGGGTTAGTTGACTAGCAACTAATTCCGCTCGCTCTTTCAAACCCGTGATTTTACTTGCTTTCCATAAAATTATAAAAACACAAAAAGAATCTTCTCTCACCCTTAGACCTATTAGAGTAGTTTTTCATACCTAACGAATACTATTCCCTGTGGAGAACGATCAATCCCCCGTACTTACCACTACACTATACTACATCGGTCAGGTACACTGCCTGGTGGGGTTGTAAGCCTCTTGAGATCCCTTGAGAGGTAAAACCTGTTGTAAGGTTGCAAAACCACGCATCAGCCTATTGCTTATATTGTTATTTATTTAAAGAAAAGTTTGGAAATCAAGGTGGAAGAGATGTTTTTTCAAGTGAAGGCTTTTGTAATTGGAGTAAATCAAATGCCTTAAAGGATCATGTTGGGTCAGTTAATAGTCATCATAATAAGGCGATGCAAAAATGTGAGGATCTCTTAATACAAAAGCAAGCCATTGATGTGAAGCTAAATTTGATAAGTGAACAAGAAAAGGTTGCAAATCGGTACAGATTATTAGGATATGTTATTAGTGCTAGACACTGCCTAGAGAATAGATTACCATTTAGAGGTCATGATGAATCGGAGAGTTCTCGTTCTAAGGGGTGTTTTCTTTCAAATTTAAAGTTGGTTAGTGAGATGAACCCGGAGATTGGTAAGTATACATTGGGGAATGCAAAGAAGAATAATAAGTTGACATCTCCATCAGTACAAAAGGAGATTATTGATTACTTTGCGAAAGAGGTAAGTAAAAGGATTTGTGATGAACTTAAAGATAATGTGTTTAAGACAAAATGGGTTTGATGACATGTTGAAAAAAGTGACTTCTTTTTGTGGAAAAAAGGGTATTACGGTGTTGGATATGATGGGAAGTTATGGTAACCCAAGGAGCCGGAAGAATGTCATTACTAATCAACATCATTTTGAGGTTGAGGTTTTTAATACGGTTTTGGATATGCAAATTCAAGAATTTGGGAACCGGTTCAATGAGGTATCAACTACATTGGTAGAAAATATGTCGGGTTTTAATCCTTGTAAATGGTTTTCTAAGTTTGACATATCTAAGATAGTAGCCTTTTCTGAGATGTATCCGGTTGATTTTAATATGAACGATAGCGGGTGTATTTTGGGTGAGCTTAAAGTCTTTTATCACTTGGTAAAGGAAGATGATAGATTTTTGAATTTGGATGGGATTTGTCACCTAGCTCGGGTAATGGTGGAAACCGGAAAAAATCTCTCATTTCCTTTATTTTATCGGATTTTGAAGCTTGCATTGGTTTTACCGGTTTCAACCGCAACTGTTGAAAGATGCTTTTCTAAAATGAAGCTTATTAAAACGGATTTGCGGAATCGAATGGGGACAAATAATTGAACAATGCTATGGTATGTGCTGTTGAAGGAGAGACATTTGACAAAGTAACGAATGAGGATGTAATGGTTCGTTTTCAAGCTATGAAAAACCGAAGAGGAGAGTTCTGAGATCTATTAGGTATTTGTTTAACTTCTTTTATTATTGTGTTTTTTTAATTATTTAAATGTACGGTTAAAAAAAATTATGGTTAACTTTTTTTTTCCGCTACCCCTGAACTTTAATCCTAGATCCGCCACTAGCTGAGGAGGTTGTTACAAATGCGGGGGTAAAAAGAGGTAAAAAAACAGACGCCTTAGATCAAACTTACACAGGTGACTCACCAGAATTACGGAATGTTGATGCGTGCAGCCAAGTTGGTGGTTGTGTAGAGACTGTGATAGGTGACGGGAGGTTAAAAAGGAATGGTGCTTTTGGTGAACGCATTGTTACAAATGTGGCCGTAAAAAGATGTAAACAAGTTGTTGATCAACGTGGGTGCCATCAAGATGGGTCAACTTCTAATCCTTCTAATACATGGCATGGGTTTGTTGATTGTGGAAGTGGTGCAGCCGACGATCATTTGGGTCTAGAAGGTTGTCATGATATTTTAGATGTTACCTCTTGTGACATGGCATCAGGTAGTCGGGCGCTGCCTACTCTGAATAGGAAGGGTGTTTGCATGGACCAACCTCAGTTGACTGGTACGGGTAAGAGAATGAAAGAAACTGTTCTTGGGCCCGAAACATTGGCAAAGGGAAATGTTTCTCAAACTAATCAGAGACACGTTGAGCGACTACGTCCTTTGGAAACCGAGGTAGCCGTCACTTCAGATAACATTGATTTTGCAGGTGATAATTGCATTTTGTTTTTCGTGTTTCGATGTTTTAGTTTAAGCCTTTGAAACTGTCGTTGATTCGTTTGGTTAATCGTTGTAGGGTTGCCTCACGTTCCGCTCATTCTGGATTTTCAGTCAGGGAACATATGGGACATTGCAAATAATTCTGGTGCTATACAAACTGATGAAGGTGGTGAAAGCTATTCACATTCTGTGAATTACTCTGAAAATGTGACCAGCCATCGGATTAGTGGTGAGTGTATCCAATACAGTTTAAGAAAATGTTAATGTCGTAAGGCTGATAAAATGTTGACAATATGTCTAATTAAACTCTAATACGTGTTTGTTTCATTTCTTGCAGATACACACGCAAGATTTTTAGATGGCGTCGCCGTCCATAATGTGGGTAGCAGAGGATTTCCACAAGGTATGTTATACCTTTTTAAGCTATCATGTTACACAACTCAATGTTCGTGTGACCTACTCACACTCACAGTGGTGTTTATGCAGGTCATCCGTTTCGTTTTCCTGAATCGGGGTTTAATGACCGTCCTCGCAGCAAGTCTAGAATAGGTTTGTCGATTAATTAAACATTTTAAAGTTTGTCGATTAATTAAACATTTTAAAGTAACGTATGCTGTTCCCTTCTTGATTAAACGGCATGTCTAATTGCTTCCTCTTGGATTGGTGAACAGGTCCTCCAGTTGAATACCAAGTGTTTGGACCTTGCAACAGGGTGTGTACTCATTGTCGAGCCCTCTTTTGGGACGAAGAAAATCTTAGCTACTCGACTGGAGCCAGTGGGCCTTTATATCATCGATGTTGTCTCGAAGGAAGAATAAAGCTTTTTGTATCCCGAGAATACCCTCCTCTCATCCAACAACTGTTTTCAGATAGTCATTTTCTTGAAAATATCCGGGCGTATAACCAAATGTTTGCAATGACATCGTTGGGTGCCAATATAGATGAATCTGTGAACGTTGGGAGGGGACCGTATGTCTTCAAAATATCTGGTCAAATATATCACCAAATTGGCCGTCTCTGTCCCGAGCCTGGTCAGACTCCACGATTTCTGTAGCTCTATATTTATGGTACTGGTAATGAGGTTGAGAATAGGTTGAGTCATTTTAGAGAACCTTCGCAACCGGTTCTAAGGCATGACATAGTCGAGGCTTTAATTGAATTTCTTGATCGCAACAATGCGTTGATACAGCTATTCAGGACAGCAAGAGATAAACTCCAACAAAAAGACGTCCCGGAATTTAAACTAAAGCTTTTTAGCATTGGAAAGGCTTCACAGTATGAGCTTCCGACTGCAAATGCTATTGGTGCTATCGTGTATGATGATAGCGTAAAAACAGAAACTGATTTTGATGTCGTATTAGAAACCCATTCTGGAGAAGCACATCGCATCAACAAACTTCATGCAATCTACATGCCTGCTCAGTTTTCTCTACTTTTCGTGTATGGCGAGCATGGCTATCATGTTGCTCTTAAATATGTAGATGTTGAACGAGTCTCCACGCGCAGGGACAAACGTATGTCTATGAAAGCCTTTTACGGATACCAGCTGCACGATAGGTTACACCATTACAACCTGCTAAGTCGAGGCGGGAGGCTTTTCTAGCAATATGTGGTTACCGCGTACTGCAGTATCGAACAAAGTCGGATGGATTTCGTGAGAGCTAACCAAGCCGATATAAGGGGTGATTATTTAGCTGGCCTATATGATGCAGTAACTAGAGGAGACACTGATGCTTCACAAGCGGGTTCCAGAATCATTTTGCTTTCGTCATTCACAGGGGGGCCTAGATACATGTACAGTCATTACTTATACGCCCTCGCTATTTGCAGGATTCATGGCAATCCCTCCTTTTTTGTTACGTTCACTTGCAATACAAAGTGGCCTGAAATTCAACAGTATATGGAAGCATTTCCTGAACTAACAGCAGCGGATAGGCCTGATGTGGTGGATAAAGTGTTCAAACGCAAAATTCATGATCTGATAAAGTATGTTCGCGAATTGCAGCCATTCGGAGTTTTAAATGCAGGTATAGCAACTTCTTTCCTTTACTTATTGATCATACATTTGATAGATATGTGTATAATGTTGTGATTTGTGGTACCAAATTTCTGTTTTACATTACTGATACATATTATTGTCCCAGTTTTGTACACAGTCGAATTCCAAAAAAGGGGTTGCCACATTGCCACATATTACTGTGGGTGAATCGTCGGGCTAAAATGATGCGCGAAAGTGACGTCGACAGATACATCATCGCTAAACTTCCGGATCAGTTGCACGACCCAGAAGGGTTTAGGGTCGTATCAGAATTCATGGTACATGGTCCTTGTGGAGGTGCTTTTCCAAACGCCCCGTGTATGGTAATCCGAGAGACATGTAAGAAATTCTTTCCTAAAGAATATTGTCAGTCCACGTTTATTGATAAGAGCGGGTTTGTGCATTACTGGAGAAGAGATGTCGAAATTCAAGCAATGCGCCACGGCATAAGGCTTGACAACGCTTATGTTGTTCCTTACAGCCGGGAGTTATGTATGGCTTTTTACGCGCACATAAATGTAGAATATTGTGGGTGGACTATGTTGATCAAGTATTTGTTTAAGTATATTTCAAAAGGGACTGATAGAATCATAGCTCGAGTTACTAGGCATATAGGGAACAAGCTAGCACGTCGTCATCAGCTGCAACTTCCAGCAACCAATCAGGCATGTGTATTGACGAAATTAAGAATTTTGTTGACGCTCGATACATTGGCCCTCACGAGGCGTGTTGGCGTATCTTTGGTTTTGACATACACAGTCGGGAACCCGCTGTTCAAATACTAGCTGTCCATCTCGAGAATATGCAGACTATCACTTTTATAGGTCGACAAACATTAGAAAGACTACGCTAACTGAATGGTTGGCGTTTAACGAATCATTAGCATTGGGCCGACATCTTACCTACCTTGAGTTCCCTTCGAAATTTGTATGGTCAAAGAATGAAAAATCTTGGTCACCTCGCTGCAACCTGAACAAACCAGCCATTGGGCGATTAACATATGTGTACCCAAGTGTTGGTGACTTATTTTACCAACGCATGCTGTTGTGTCACCAAAAGGGATGTACGTCATTCCCGGGCATCAAAACAGTAAATGGCCACACATATTCTATAAATAGGGTTGCGTGCGAGGTGATGGGGTTGCTGCAAGATGACTAAGGTTGCTGCAAGATGACCAAGAGTGGATAACAGCAATGCAGGAGGTTTCAGCAACAGCGAGTGCATCTCAACTCAGAGCATTCTTTTCGCAAATTTTAGTATTCACTGATGTTAGCAGCCCGCTAAATTTGTGGAACATGTTTTGGAGACAAATGTCGGATGACATACCGATAATATTGTCAGAATTGTTAGGAATACGGTTCCCGTGCATAAATGACCCTGAACTGTAAGGTGGTGTTTTGTATGAGCTGCAATCATTGTTATCTCAGTAGAATAAGTCCCTAAGGGATTTTGGCCTATCGATGCCACCTGAAGGTCTGCTCAACATATTTCGGAATAGAGCAATGATGGAAGAAAAAAAGTATAATAGGGCTGAGATGGCTGCTGAGAGCAGGCGTCTTATTCCACAGCTAAACCAGCAACAAAAAATGTATTTGATGTCATTAAGGCTGCAGTTAATCATCATAAACAGGAACTGATTTTTGTGTATGGCCATGGCGGGACTGGCAAAACCTTTTTGTGGAAGACGGTAATCACCACCCTTCGGGCATAAGGGAAGATAGTATTAGCAGTTGCTTCATCAGGCATTACGTCGTTGCTACTGCTATCAGGCAGGACTGCGCATTCAAGGTTCAAGATACCTTTACAGTTAACAGACGAATCGGTTTGCACTATTAAAATAATACGTAGTTGGGTGATCTGTTAAGGCAAACGCACTTGGTAATATGGGATGAAGCCCCTATGAATGAAAGAAGGTGTTTTGAGGCATTGGACAGGACCCTTAGAGACTGATGTGTTTTTTTAGGTCTATAATAAACTACCAAGTTTTAAATTTATTTATTGCCGAACTAACCTATAGACTCTAAACACTCACGAGCAGTGTACCCGATCAATGTAGATAGTTTCTAGGTAAGCAAGGGTCGTTCACTAGGAGTGAGATTTCTAATATACTAATTCTAGAGGTATTCGACTCTCCTAAACTAACGTAAAGGGGGGTTCAGCCTGAGAGACTGGCACGGGTTTGGTTTTATTCTAACTAAACTAAGATAAACAAACAATACAAGTATGAAGACACCAAAGATAGGAAGAACGGGTTAGCCAAGTCTAATCCATTTTATAGTTATACATGCTTATGTCTACTTGTTTTAATTCATTCAATTGTTAATCGGCATATCAATTACGAAATTCTGTCACAATTAAGTAACTAGCCCTCGGGGCGGATATGACGAAAGATCATAGTGACTCGTCTAGCATCAATACTAACTTATTGCTTTAAACCATCTAACCTAGTTCGGTATTACACGCTACTAGTCCTATTAGGTTGTAGACACGTTCCGTTTATGCCAAACAATGATTCCTAATAGAGATTCGGGTTAACACGCATATAACTCAACCAAAGCAACCACAATTACAGGTAGTTAAGTCACATCAATTAAAGTTATAAGGATCATAACCTAGTTACATAGACTTCTACTAGTTATAAGCAATAAACGAGTTTTTATCGACAAGCACCCAATCCAATAACAAAGCAAACACATCGACAAAATCATAAAAACTAATAAAACTTCATAAACATGGCTAACACCTAAGGGTGTTAGCCCATAATCTCTGTAACAAAGTACATAAACATAATCATAACGAATAAAGTATGAAACATAATGAATACGATACGCTAACCGAATGATTAAGTAATATAACAATGATTAGAGATGTTCTTCAAGGATGATTAGGTCTTCAATATTGATCTTCTACTGTTTGGAGAGGCTTTGATCGTCTGGGAATGCCCCTAAGGGTTCCCAAAGATGCCCTAATTCGTTAATGAGTTCGGTATTTATAGATTCTGAAATCTGGGTCGATACGGCGCATCTATAGAGTTAGATGCGCCGCATCTATAAGTAAACGTAGCCTCCAAGTCTGAAACTGACCCAATACGGCGCATCTAAATACCAGATGCGCCTCATCTCTCAATACGGCGCATCTAAGGACCAGATGCGCCGCATCTCCTTCAGATACAGGTAGATCTCCTTTTTCTCTTTCCGTGGCCGCTTGAATCACCTAAAACGGAGTCCGGATGAAGATTTTATGGCCAAAATACGAAAGCATCTTCAAGTGTCGACTTGTAATCTTTACTTCTTCATTAAGCTTCTAATCTCCACTTGATTTCTTGGTAAGGATTGTGCATAGCCGATACGGCGCATCGGATTGGTCCGATGCGGCGTATCTGGAATAGAACAAGTTGGTTCTTCTTCGTTGACCAAAGTTTCATATGCGACGCATGATAAAATCAGATGCGGCGCATGCTTCAAAGTCAGGCAATGGTCTTTAATCTCTTCAATTCAGCAGACTTTTCCAACTTGATTCATTTTGCTCCAATTTTCGTCCGAAATCATTAACCTTCACCTAATGCTTGTTTATAACTGAGAATTACAAAAGTAAACGATTAAGTATCAATTCTCATACAAAGTGATATAAAACAAGTCAATAACATAGGATAAATGATGCTAATAATATGTCGTTATTTGATGTCATCAAATATCCCCCCACTTGAACTTTACTTGTCCCCAAGTAAACCTTAGAATTAATCTTATGAAAATGTATCCTAAAAGATATTAGGATTTATTTTTATATTTAAGCATGTATTCATTTTTGTCATAATCACACAACCAAACACTTAACGAATTAGAAGTAAAATAAAATATTCTGATAAAAGCAAATCTAATCGTTTAACTGTCCAGTCGTGACGAAAATTCTATCATAAGCTTGGCAAGTATACACATCTCCCCCACTAAAGCCAATGAATAACAAGTCTAAAGCGGTAAAAATGGTTTTGAGGCTTAAGGGTTAATCATTCTCATCCCTATCGATCTCAAATTCCAGAAAAGGCGACAAAATCACAAATACATGATCGAATCTACGAACACGATACTTGCAATTGCTCAAATCCTTAACTCGAATAGGCTAAAGATAGGTCCAAACTTCACCAATAATAATATATCAAAAAGGGCGACAAAATCATAAATACATAGCCGAATCCACGACTACGATACTTAAGATTGCTCAAATCCCTAATCTCAATAAATCAAAGGTTTGGTTGGATAAAGAATAATACAGGGTATGGATAATATTTGGGATATAAATTGGTGTAAAAATGAAAAATAAACAAAACAAATAAATTAAAATCCTAAGTGTGGTTAATCACTATCCCAACCATCCCATGAATAAGACTCATATCATAGAATAACTCACGCTTTAACACTTGAAACACACGCTTTAGGTAGACACGAATTATACTCAACAAGATCTTAATCAAAGAATAAACCTTAGTTGGCGTTCCCATAACTGCCAACTCCCATTCAATCCATAGATATAATATACAACATTTAGTGGTGATATCGACCACTTACATAACTTTACATGAGTTGGTTAAATCAAACATCCAACTTTTCTTCTTTTTTTTCTTTTTTTTTCTTCTTTTTCTTTTCTTTTTTTTTTCTCGATTTTTTTTTTTTTTTTTTTTTTTTTTTTTTTTAACTTGAAACATAAACATAGATGTGTAAAATTTCACCATATCACTATAATGATAATTCTGGATAATTTTTTCATATTTTTCATAACTTCAGAAATAACGGTAATAGTGAAAGTAGTAAACACACAAAAAATAAACTCAAAGATATACAATATTTACTTTCACTCTAATTGCATTGTGCAATTTCCCGACCTAACCATAGATAATGAATTACGCACGCGAACACAGGTAATGTAAGGAAACACACTTTGCCTAAAGCAATTAACCAACCACGGATTTTAATTTACAGGGTAGGCTAAGGTGTAAGGGTGTAACGAAACATTTTAACAAAGGTGTAAGAAACGAAAGGAATGGCTCTGAGTGTTTTTCTAGTGGTATCTTACTCTAAAAGTGAGAGTAACAAAAGGGTTTATATGGGGGTTAACTAACCAGTGTAGTTAGCTAATATCACATAACATAAAAGGCTTTTTGGGTGTAATCCTAGAAATTTACCAATTTAGACAAGTCACTCCAATTATATAAATAATACTTATTATGGTGGTCTCGAGTAGTATACAAGCCAAGTTCTAAAGTTTACAAATCACCGGCACACTCATAGATTTGTGAGTTTTGATAAATTCACAATTTTTGAAAATAAAATTATGTGTGCAGCTATGCAACTTAGATGAAACAAAAACATGCTAAAAAAAATTAAATTTTGATAATTAAGCATAGATTAAAGCATATTTTTGAAAATTTAGGACAAGTAACGTTCTAATTCTCCATCCCCCCACTTAAGTTAAACAACGTCCTCGTTGTTTGTATTTAAAATTAAAAACAAGAGATAGAAAGAATTAGAACGGAGAACTCCCCTGAGATTTGCTCGGTATGATCTTCCAATGTAAACGTGCGAGCGTATATAATGCGGGAGTCCATCAACCTCTTCAATTGTCCAGACCTGTAAAAATATAGAGACCACAGAAAAAGAATCTCGAGAGCATCTCGTTAATCATTGGTTAGGAAAATAAAAATACGAAAAAATTACAGGTCAGAGTGTCGATGCGCCGTATCCATGGAATATTGGATACGCCGCATCAACAACCTGTAGGAAATACTAAAATGCACGTCATGGGTTAATGCGACGCATCTACTAAAAGTGCATGCGTCGTATTTGACCAACTGACAGAAATACGAAAATAAAAATAACCTAAAAACAAAATAAAAGACAAGCATGAGTTGCCTCCCACGAAGCGCTTGTTTTTGTTCAAGTCACGAGCCTGACTGCACCCTAATTTTCGGATTGTCAATCTTAATTATTACCTGAGAGATAAACAACCAAGAAAACTAGCAGTAACCAGGACTTTTTTTTTTTTTTTTTTTTTTAATAAAATTTAAACACACACAAAAGATTAAAAAAAACGAAAAATATTTTTGGGGTCACGGAAAATCGATACGCCGTATCTAACAGACAATAGATACGCCGTATCGACATAAGTTAATACGCCGTATCCAACAGACAATGGATACGCCGTATTATCTTCCTGCAACATTTTTTAATTTTTTTTTTTTTTTTTTTGCCACAGAACGTCAATGCGTCGCATTCACAGACAAGAATGCGCCGTATTGAAACCAGAAAGATGCGCCGTATTCACAGACAAGAATACGCCGTATCTCCCTTCTGAGACAGACACACAGAATATAAACAAACTAACAGGTAAACAAAACAAACACAAACATAAAAATACCAATAAAACTAGTAAAAAGATAAATTCACTCCCCGGCAGCGGCGCCAAAAACTTGATGTGTTTTTTTAGGTCTATAATAAACTACCAAGTTTTAAATTTATTTATTGCCGAACTAACCTATAGACTCTAAACACTCACGAGCAGTGTACCCGATCAATGTAGATAGTTTCTAGGTAAGCAAGGGTCGTTCACTAGGAGTGAGATTTCTAATATACTAATTCTAGAGGTATTCGACTCTCCTAAACTAACGTAAAGGGGGGTTCAGCCTGAGAGACTGGCACGGGTTTGGTTTTATTCTAACTAAACTAAGATAAACAAACAATACAAGTATGAAGACACCAAAGATAGGAAGAACAGGTTAGCCAAGTCTAATCCATTTTATAGTTATACATGCTTATGTCTACTTGTTTTAATTCATTCAATTGTTAATCGGCATATCAATTACGAAATTCTGTCACAATTAAGTAACTAGCCCTCGGGGCGGATATGACGAAAGATCATAGTGACTCGTCTAGCATCAATACTAACTTATTGCTTTAAACCATCTAACCTAGTTCGGTATTACACGCTACTAGTCCTATTAGGTTGTAGACACGTTCCGTTTATGCCAAACAATGATTCCTAATAGAGATTCGGGTTAACACGCATATAACTCAACCAAAGCAACCACAATTACAGGTAGTTAAGTCACATCAATTAAAGTTATAAGGATCATAACCTAGTTACATAGACTTCTACTAGTTATAAGCAATAAACGAGTTTTTATCGACAAGCACCCAATCCAATAACAAAGCAAACACATCGACAAAATCATAAAAACTAATAAAACTTCATAAACATGGCTAACACCTAAGGGTGTTAACCCATAATCTCTGTAACAAAGTACATAAACATAATCATAACGAATAAAGTATGAAACATAATGAATACGATACGCTAACCGAATGATTAAGTAATATAACAATGATTAGAGATGTTCTTCAAGGATGATTAGGTCTTCAATATTGATCTTCTACTGTTTGGAGAGGCTTTGATCATCTGGGAATGCCCCTAAGGGTTCCCAAAGATGCCCTAATTCGTTAATGAGTTCGGTATTTATAGATTCTGAAATCTGGGTCGATACGGCGCATCTATAGAGTTAGATGCGCCGCATCTATAAGTAAACGTAGCCTCCAAGTCTGAAACTGACCCAATACGGCGCATCTAAATACCAGATGCGCCTCATCTCTCAATACGGCGCATCTAAGGACCAGATGCGCCGCATCTCCTTCAGATACAGGTAGATCTCCTTTTTCTCTTTCCGTGGCCGCTTGAATCACCTAAAACGGAGTCCGGATGAAGATTTTATGGCCAAAATACGAAAGCATCTTCAAGTGTCGACTTGTAATCTTTACTTCTTCATTAAGCTTCTAATCTCCACTTGATTTCTTGGTAAGGATTGTGCATAGCCGATACGGCGCATCGGATTGGTCCGATGCGGCGTATCTGGAATAGAACAAGTTGGTTCTTCTTCGTTGACTAAAGTTTCATATGTGATGCATGATAAAATCAGATGCGGCGCATGCTTCAAAGTCAGGCAATGGTCTTTAATCTCTTCAATTCAGCAGACTTTTCCAACTTGATTCATTTTGCTCCAATTTTCGTCCGAAATCATTAACCTTCACCTAATGCTTGTTTATATCTGAGAATTACAAAAGTAAACGATTAAGTATCAATTCTTATACAAAGTGATATAAAACAAGTCAATAACATAGGATAAATGATGCTAATAATATGTCGTTATTTGATGTCATCAGAGACATGTTTGACAGCCCGCGTTTGCTATTTAGAGGCAAACCCATAATCTTAGGTGGAGACTTTAGATAGACGCTACCAGATAAAAAAGGAGCTCCAAGGGACGCAATTATTGATGCATCTATTGCAGAGTCCTACCTATGGCCTCACTTCCGAATATTCTTTTTGCTAGAAAATATGAGGCTGCATAGGCCATCTATGACAGACTCAGAGAGACCACAAACCCAATATTTCTCTGAATGGCTGCTCAATATCGGGTATGGAAGCTTGGTTCACCAGACGATGCTGATCCCAAAAATACATCATGGGTGCGTATACCAGATGCCCATTGTTTCCCGTCGATAGAAGGGGGTTTATTACAATTAATAGAATTTATATACGATAGTCGTTCATTGCAAACCTCAACTGCAGTTGCCTTCCAGGAAAAAGTTATAGTCTGCCCAAAAAATGAAACAACTGATCTAATAAATGCACAAATACTTGCAAAAGTTCCCGACCCATCTCAGTTTTTCATGAGTGTTGATGAAGCGGTACCAATTGGAAATGACGGCGGGGCAACAGAGTTGCTATATCCTATCGAGTACCTTAATTTAATTAAGTTCCCTGGAATTCCTCCACATAAGCTTGAGGTGAAAGTTGGCATTCCAGTAATGCTTCTTCGTAATCTGAACCTAGCTGGAGGACTTTGTAACGGCACTTGCATGATTGTAAATCAGTTACTAACTAGAGTGATCGAGGCGAAGATAATAACTGGCACGCGAATTGGTCAAAAAGTATTCCTTCCACGGATAGTGTTGACAGTCAAGGACGAAAAGATACCGTTTGTATTCAAGCGCAAACAGTTTCCTATTAAAGCATGTTAAGCAATGACCATAAACAAAAGTCAGGGCTAGTCATTAAAAAAAAATTGGGGCCTATCTAACAGAACCTATATTTGGCCATGGTCAGTTGTACGTTGCTCTCTCCAGGGCAACCTCACCACAAGGGTTGAAAGTTGTTATAGGACACCAGCCGGGACAACCTCCCAACACGACTAAAAATATAGTGTATAAAGATTTCCTAAAAAAAAATCAGCGGCCGCCAGGATTTACTAACTTTTATTTTACATTCTTTACACTGCCCCCCCTTATAACCATGGTTTAGCATGCTTTATGGCTCCTACTGAAAATGCTAATCTCGTACCCATATATGCTTTGGACCCTTCCTAGTCTTAACAGTTCCGATAATTTTCCGGCTATTAGTTACAACTATACTAAGGTCGGGCGTATTTCAAATTGGCCGTTTACTAACTGTACTAACATCACAGATGATCTCAGTTGTTCCCATACCCTTGCATTCACTATTCACATGTATATCATGACACTCGATGAGTTTTCAACGTGTTTTTCTCTATACATGAACAAACGCACCGACTTTTACTATTTTCATCTTATGACTAAATGAATAGTAGTTTAACATAAAACATTCACACCTGAATTATGCAAATATGTTTCACATAAAATTATTTGTTTTTGCAGAACAATGGCTGAACAAAAACAAATGGAAGGAATTTCAAAGGATGTGGAAGGTCTTACTGAACAAGAAACTGTGCCTCCGGTTCGGGTAAAAGATACTGGCAAAATGGCTATCCGGGACCCTGATGTGGAATGGCACACATTTAGGACAGTATTTGCAGCAGAGCTGCAATAAACTACCTGTAGAAACTATGTACATGAACCTACTAAGGTTAAAGTGCCTAGAAGCACAGATTTTGAACTACTGTCTTTGTTATGCATATGCACTTGACGAGTGAACTGGTAGGAATCCCAAACGTTGTGCGCTAATAGTGTTAAGTTTTATGGAAAAATATTAATTGTGTATGACTAGAATCGAACTCGGGACCACGGGATTGCACACATGATGTATGAAGAATTAATGTACAATAATTAATATATATAAACCGTTATGTATTTAAATATTAGAACACAAAATAACGACTAACGGACATTAAGTAATTAACGGGAATTGACTAACAACCGTTAGTGAATAAAGGAAGGACTATAGGTGTAATTAGAGGATCAAGAAGGTTTCAGATTCCCTTGGGGAATGTAGAACCGATCGGCTAGGGGTTTCTCAAGCCCAACCCATGCCAAACTTGTCCTTCAAGATTAGCACACTATATATATTGTTCTTGGCTCTTGCACTATTGCTATAACCCTAAAAGTTTTCTTCTTCTTCCTTTTGCTATAACTGATCGTACATAACCCTTGAGTTAGTCGATCCAAGTTTTTTTTACTTAAGCAAAATTGTTTTGGTTTCTTGTGTTCAAAGATCTAGCAATCTAATTAATTTGGTTATAGTACGTGTGTACAAGATCGTGGTATCAACTCAATATAGTTGATATTCTTGGATTGAGATACAAAACGATAAGGGATATCTCGCTAATCCACTTTTGTTAATTTGAAGAAGAAGATTAAAGTTTGTTCCTTGTTCTTGCTAGGATCAAAGGTACGTTACTTTTATTATTCGGTTAATCTCTTATATGTTAAAAATATGATCCTACGCTTCCGCAACGTGTTTGATTATTATTAGAATAAATATATGATTGTCATGTTTATTAAATTCTAACAGTTGCATCACGAGCCGTTTTAACTCGTAATTGAATTACCGAAACACATAAAAATCAAATCTTTGATTAGGATTACATGTTAGTCAATTTTTTTAAAGGTTTAGAACATAAAAAATCGAAACCTTAATTTTTTTTAGGGGGGGGAGGGGGGGGGGGCGATGCCCTCTTAATTAAATTTAGTTTGGAACCCTAAAATTAGTAACATGTTTATGTGTGTAAAGGGTTACGTATCTTGTGACTTGTAATTAATCCATGATGAAACATGCATGTTTATCATGGATTATGGTTTATATTAATTGTTAAGTTGTTTGTCACATGTAATAAGATAGATCTAAAATTTGGGAAGACCCTAATTAATTAAATTAATGAATCTATTTATGTGCTACTTGGTATATATTTGCTAGGACTTACGCAACCAAATTGTTTGGTGTATGTGGTCCATTGATACCATTTGCTCGAAAACCAATGGGAGTCTTACTTAAATATATGCATATTAAAACCATAAATAGATTATTAATAGGATTTTATCAAAAAGTTTGCATGTGGCTACATGATTTAATTGTTAAGATTATGTGTTATTATTTGGTTATTTATTTTTATTAATTACTTGTTTTTTTGTTTAAATTGTATGACGAATTTTTAGCAAGAAAAGGGTAAGTTTTTGAATAGAAAATAAATTGACCTAATAACTATGAAACTTGATGTGATAAATTATATATATTGCAAAGTCTTATGTGCCGACAGTGGTTCGCTTCGCACAGTAATTTGCTCTCAGGCGAGACTAGCAATATTATAGTTTATAACATGTTTTTTTTTAAGACTTATAATCATAAACTTTTAGTTGAGGGATGAGTTTTGTATCAATAGTGTGAACGGCTCACCCAGTTTAGACAAACTATAAGAGGGGTATAAGGAGGATTGACATTAAATTGACATCTGAAAGAGACGCGTTTTCAATTAGCCTTTGGGCGGACGTTTGTCTCTCCGCTCCTTTGTGCGTCTAATTGGAGCTACCAAGTAAGCTATTTTTTGTACAAAATCATCTTAATGGTGAATTGACCTCAATTCCACGCGCCACTTTGTGGTAATTATCCGAATAACTTGGGTCTTTTGACTCATGCAGCAGTAGGATATAGTGGGCGATAATTGTAGGTAATTCTTTGATTTGTGAACCCAATACCTCAATTAAAACTTTGTTGATTTAAATCTTAGCCTAATTGATAAATAAAACGTTTTGAAAACTTATGATACGAAGATGTGTGCATGCTTCTTCGTACATATTTTGATTGACACATCAAAATTAGTACCCTAAAAATTTAAGTCCATGACATCTAATTATAAGAAACAATTGAATTTATTATTTAGCATAAGTAAGACCTTACCTAGATTTTAATGACAAGGTAAATTTTCATTAATGCGTAAGACCATATATGGAGAATTTGCAGTTTCTAAATTAGACGACTTAATTAAGTTGTTAGTGAGACCTAGAAACTTAAGGCATGAGATGGGATGAAACATGCTTACTTTGCAAATTGTATTTGTGTTGGGAATTAAATATTCTGAAGTTTAAATATCGGGAAAATCTCTCTAGTGATTAAGTCTGGTAGCAGTAGAGTAAAGTCTGGTGAGTTTCAAAGTTAAGTCTACTGGTTATCTGCTGGTTAAGTATGGTCGTTAAAGTTAAGTCTGGTGGTTAAGTCAAGTGTTAATTCTGGTGACTAACAGAGTTAAGTCTGCTTGCTGAAGATATTAAGGGGGTGTTTCTTTTCTTCTTAGTGGGGAAGAAAAGTGGGCCCAAACCCTTAATGACTCTTAATTGGGAGGAGCATTAAAGCTTCACTCTCCCAATTAAGTGGCTAATTAAGTGGTTCATATGGAACCACTTAATTTGGTAAACACCCCCTAAGTCTGGTTGACTGAAAGTCAATTATACACGGTAGATAATATCTTACCCCATGTGCTCAGTCTTTATCTTATATTCTCAGAACAAGTTGTAAACTTAGATACATGTTGTATCTTAGTTACTGACATACATTAGCTATCAAGTAGCTCGATAAAGTTTGACAAGACTTAACATCATTGTAAAGATCTTCTTGGACTATAAAAGAAGATCTTAGTTTAGTTCTAGTTATCAAGTGACACAAGCAACTTAAAATTGTAATAAATGTTAAGAACAAACACAAAACAATATCACAAGTCATAGAAATATAAGATTCAAGGTCGTAACCTTAGTGATAACTCAAGATCACTCGTATTATTATCTTAATAATATTGAATCGTTTGGTGATAAGCTTTCATTGTTCATTGTCATATAACAAACATAACTGTTCCATTTCCATAACCATAATAACCTTCTAAGTGTGATTAAGTAGATTCCGCATACTTAATCATATTCACTCAATATATCATATACACAAAGTTGCAAAGGTTTAACCACCTTATAGTGTGTTCGAATCCTCACAAGTGGTATCAGAGCAAGGCTGATATTATTGATTTAGAAGAAGAAGAAATAGAAATAGATGCACAAGATACTGCTACAAATGTTGCTGCAAAGTTGCCCATGATCAAACAAAATGAGTTTGAGTTATGGAGGTTAAGAATTGAGCAATATTTTATAGTTCAAGATTATGCTCTTTGGGATATCATTCTGTATGGTGATTCATTTACACTAGGTTATACATATATTATTCTTGAAGGCAAAATTGAAAGGAGAAGGAATACTGGACCAGCTAACAATGATGAAAAGATACAGAAGATGAATGATCAAAAGGCAAGAAACTTATTGCTTATGACCATTCCTGGTGAACAAATGCTATCCTTTAGCAAGTATCCAGATGCAAAAACTCTTTTTGAAGAGATTTGTGCATGGTTTGGTGGTAATGAAACTACCAAGAAAACACAGAAGACATTGCTAAAACAACAATTTGAAAACTTTAGTTCAAATAGCAATGAATCACTTGATAAGCTGTTCTCAAGATTACATAAGCTTGTCAGTCAGTTAGCTGTGTTAAGTGTTGAGATAGCTAAGGAAGATCTCAACATGAAGTTTTTGAGAAGCCTACCTGATGAGTTCCATACTCATGTGGTTGTCTGGATGAACAAGCCAGACATTGAAACCATGAAACTCAATGATTTGTACAACAACTTCAAAATTGTTGAACAAAGTCTAAGGAAGTCTGGAATCTATAGTACTAGTTCTGGGAATGTGGCACTCTTGTCATCTCCTAGTATTAGTAAGTCAGATGAGGTAGATGAAGAAGTAGGTGTTTCTACTGCTATCTATGGTGGTCCTTCTACTAGTTCACAAAAGAATGCTGCTGGACTTGGAGATCCGACATTCTATGTATTCATGTCTAGTCAAACTAGTGGTTCTCCTCTAACTCATGAAGATCTTGATCAGTTGGATGATAATGATTTGGAAGAGATGGACATCAAATGGCAGGTTGCTTTACTTAGCATGAGGGCTAAGAAGTTCTGGCAGAGAACTGGTAAGCAGATTACCATTGATGGTAATGAAACTGCTGGGTTTGATAAGAAGAAAGTAGAGTGTTTCAACTGTCACAGGTTAGGACACTTTGCTAAGGAATGTAGAAACCTAAGGAAGCAGGATAATAGAAGCACATGGTATAGGCAAGAAAAGAAGAAGGAAGTCACAGTTGAAGAACCAAGGGCTATGCTAGCCATAGATGGTGTTAACTATGATTGGAGCTTCATGGCTGATGAAGTGGAAGCACCAACAAATGCTGCACTGGTGGCCACTGAGACTGCTCTAATGGCCTTTTCTGATTCAGAGGTAAATTCCATAATTAAATGTACTAAATCATGCTCTGCTCTTAAAGCTTATGAAGATCTTAAAAAGAGATTTGATGATCAACTAGAACAGTTATATGATGCATTAGCCAACTTAGGTAATCATAAAAGAGGTATATTTGTTGTTGAAAAACAATTTGTACATTTTCAAGAAAATGAGTCTAAGTTTATTGATGACATGAATGCTCTCCAAAGAAAAATAGATTTTCAAGCTGAAATAATTTGTTCAGAAAGAGCATCATTAGCTAAAGCCCTAAATAACAGTGAAAATGTTAAGATAACAATAGATGCTTTAGCTCAGGCCTCAGATAGAGTTAATAAAATTTGGGAAGCTCAAGTAATCAATAAAGCTAAGTCTGGTTTAGGATACAAATGTAAAACCCCAAAATTAATATAATCTGAAAGGACTAAAATACCCTCTGAATTTGAACTTTTAAGAACTTATGAAAATATATAAGTGACTTCATTTGAACTTAACCTAAGTTGCAAAACAAATTAAGTTAACATAAACTATACATTATGTAAATAATACATACAAATAAAATTCCTATGTCTAGCACTAATCTATTCGACCCATTTGAAGTATTGTTTGCACAAAGAAATTTCGGCCCAAAAGAATTAGAACAAGAAGAGTTAACTAAGGTTTATGTAGCCTATTATGAAGCCCCATTCATTCCCTAATTTGGCCTATCAAAAACACTCGGTATTCTTTTTTGTTATAACCGAACATCACCAAAGAAACCAAAAAAACCCTAATTCACAATCTTCAGCCTCTCTTTTTCTACTGCTCTTGTCGACCTGTTGCTGCAGCCAAGGAAGGATTTTTGTTGTGTTCTTGTTCAATACATATCAAGGTAATCTTGTTCTTGTCTTAACAAATCCATTCGAACCATAAAAACAAGCCCTAATCGAGCCATGTTTTGTGTTTTTTTTTTTCTGCCAATCGAACCAAGGAAGGAAGGAGAAGGATTCATTCGTGTGGTGTCTTGTTCTTGATTCTTTGATCACGCTACGAGGGTATTGTGTATCATCCTTGTTGATTCCATCCTTGTTCTTGTCTTGTCGAATTATATAAAAGATGCACATAAAATCATAAGTATCTTCATAAAATGATAAGTTGAAAACCCTAAAACCCTAATATGTAAAAAGAGATCCAGGTGTGTGTGATGATTTTAATGGTTATGAATATGTTAAGACCTGTTATAAATCGACCTAAATATGATATGAACTCATCTATAATCGTTTTGTGTCAAAAACTAAAGATTGGAATGACGAAACCCTAAGAGATTACATGAGATGATCAAAACAGTGCTATCCAGAAAAATGGTCTAACTTAAATCGAATGTAACTAAATGATGTGAACGTGTTTTTGGGTGTTTTCAGAGTCTAAAACTAAGTTCAATGAAATAGCTATCTGGGAAAATTAATCTTGTAATTTTTAGAGGCCTGGAAGGTTAGTTTTTGATTTTTGGAAAGTTAAGTGTCTAATCGAATTCGTATGTCTGGAAAATTAGTCCGTGTTTATGATTTTTAATTTACAAACCGTGTCGAGTTAGAAGGTTTCCTTTGAACTGAGTCATATTTTATATGTCTAATAATAACTGGAATTTTAATAGATTGTTTTGAATTTATCTGAAGGGGGTAACTAAGTACAACTTGTCGGGTGTTTCATCAGATACGATTCTGGATCATGTTGAGAAAATGGATTTTTCATACGTACCTAGACAACTTAATAAAATCTGGAAAAATTACATAAAATACTTAAGACATTTTGGAACGTGTGTGAATTTTATAGATTTTATTTCGAAGTATTAATGTGATTCATAAATTATTGGAAACGTGTTAAATTCGTATGTGTAAAAGACTGTTACGGGTTAAAAATGATTAAAATGGTGTTATGTGTTTATTTTCTAAACTAAAGGGTCTAAAGTGTTATTCTCTTAAATTAAGGGACCTAACTTATGAAAAACCTGTAACTTTATAGTAATTACATTTTACACCCTAACTTCATAAGAATTGCATACTAATCCCTAAACTTGTGATAATTACATAATAAACCCTAAAAAACTTATGAAAACTACTTATGAACCCTAAACTTATGTAAATGTGATGCGTGGTTTTGCAACCTTACAACAGGTTTTACCTCTCGAGGGATCTCAAGAGGCTTACAACCCCACCAGGCAGTGTACCTGACCGATGTAGTATAGTGTAGTGGTAAGTACGGGGGATTGATCGTTCTCCACAGGGAATAGTGTTCGTTAGGTATGAAAAACTACTCTAATAGGTCTAAGGGTGAGAGAAGATTCTTTTTTATGTTTTTATAATTTTATGAAAGCAAGTAAAATCTCGGGTTTGAAAGAGTGGGCGGAATTAGTTGCTAGTCAACTAACCCAAATAACTACGAATGCAAATAAAATAAAATAACTGAAAATGAAAAGGTGGTGAAACTTATGTGGAGAGAAATGTGTTTACTTAGATTTCCTTACTCCCTAACTATCTTTTACCGGTTAATTAGTGTGCATTAATCACGTGGATGACGGGTGTATTCCTTAATACCAATCGTGGGGTGGCGTACGTACTTCCCCAACTCTACAAGCTCCTACTTCACTCCTATGTCGAGCCGGCTAGGAAGCTCCTAACATGGGATCACTAGAATTCGCTTGTGCATTAAATACAACCATAAAAACCTTAGTACGCATTGGTTCATGTTTCTTAAGACGTTCAAGCAAGTTACCGAATAGGAAGTTAGCCAGTTTTCTTAAGCCTAACATAGATGAACAATCATCCAATACAACTAATAACACACTAATAACCAATAATCAATAGCTAGGTTTCATTAGATCTAAGCAAACACAAAGAAAACCTAGCCTAGCATGTTAAACAAAAGACAAGAACAAGATAGAATCAAACAACACATAGACATATTGAATGATTAATTGATAACTTATCTTCATTGTAACATGGAAGATCTCAAGGCAAAAAGCCTTGAAAAAGCTGCTAAAATCGTCTTAGGGTTCTTACACACAAAGTTCCTCAATAAGTTCCACACTAATGACAAAAAATTGCAAAACTATATATATACTTTCAGATCTGACGGCGTCACGTTATGGAGTGTGACGCCGTCACCTCACCGCTTTTAGGGTTCCCGGATGGCCTTCTTGACGCCGTCCCTCTTTAGCTCTCCAAAATCCGTTCTGGCTTATCAAGGCTTGACGCCGTCGGAATTAGGCGTTACGCCGTCCCGCTTTAACTTATACCGTAACGACCTTGATCATTCCAAAGGGTGACGCCGTCAGAATTCCCATGCAAATTTCTCTGGCTTATCATGATTAATTTTCATATCCACCACTTTTGCCAAGCCATGACGCCGTCAAGAACAAATCCTGACGCCGTCCAAGGTACTTTTCAGCCAGTTTTTGAGACTTTGTCGTTGTCTTCACTTTTATGCTCCAAAAACGTCCAAAATGCTTCATTTTCCAGATTTCTTCTCAAAAGTACCTAAAATGACAAAAGGAACGATTTTGGGCAATATTTGATCAAATAAATGCGATTTAGGGCTTAAATGGCCCCTTAAAAGCGGTACACTTTTCGCTTCATCAAAATGACATTATGAACCCTAAGCTACGATTATGATCATCTTTAATATTTAAATTGACTTACGGGAATGTTAATAACCAAAGTTACTAAATATGGAAACTTACTATTTTTGGAAAGTTACTAAATATGGAAACTTGCTATTTTTGGAAAGTTACCTAAAATAGAAAGACAATTAAAATGGAACCTTATGACTATGAAACTTATAAGTACATTATGATTATTTGTAGATAGGGTGAAGAAGGAGTGATCTCCTACTTGATTTGCTTTTCATTCTTTTGCTTGCGTATTTCGTTAAGGTACATATATTCTTTCCCTTCTCAGTAGGGATATTTTATTTCGATCCTAAGCCATTGCTATGTTTCCCTTAGTTGATTCGTGACATTCATTGTATGATTGTCATTCCTATGATCCTCTCTGACATTTATTTAAATGTCTCTGCCATGCTATGCTTATTTATTTGCCATGCTTACTTGAGTTACTTTCTGTTTCTCTTGCCATGTTAGATTTTGATTATGTATGATATGATATTCCGTGCCTGAGCTTAACTAGTTCTAGAGGTACTAGGACCATGTCTTTGATGGCACCCTAGACATGACACTCCCGTAGAGGTGTGATAGATCTACGGCGTTCCCCCCTTATGTATATGTATTTATCGCGATTTCACTATTGGCCAACCTTTTATGTATGCTTAGTCTAGAGCTGACACACATACTTATGTTAGGGAGCGTATGGATGCATCCTAGGTTTTATGAATATGTATTATGGTGACCAGGTGGTGTGTGCCTTGCACTCCTTCTCACACTTTTATTATTACTTAGAGGTCTCCCCTCTTCGTATACTTATATGTGCTCTAGATTTGATTTGACGGATTATGTATGGAGTTCTTATGGCACATCTTTATATGAACCCTCCTTTGTTTTCATTTCATTTCTTGATTCATTTGTTATTCGGTTCTCATGCACTCTTGATTTTTCAGTTCTCTTTCATGATTATGCTTTTCGTTTCGTTTTCTTTTTCCTTTGTTGCTTATGCTTATTTACCGTTATGCTATGTTATATATATATCTGTTCACTGGGCTTTTTAAGCTCAGCCGCATTTCTTTTCCTGCGGCAGGTTTTAGTTGGAAGCTGGGTTATGAGTGGAGAGTACTTTGGACTTAGAGGACCTTACTAGCTATTCTGGACTTAGACATGACTAGAAGAGATTTGTATTTCAGATTTAGTATTTTGTTATTATCCTCATTTGTAACCTTGTAATTTCAGATTTTCCCTTGTAACCTTGAAATTCATTTGTATTATTTAAGTCTTATGCTTATGTTTGATTTGATATGTCACCATAACGTAATACTTCTACCCTTATTGGGTTGGGATGTTACAACAAATCTGTTCCTCCACCATACATAGGTGTTCCTTTACCTCCAGGTATTGACCTAGCACACACAGGTTTTGCTGAGTTTCAAGAACCAATTATGGAATATGGTTCTAAGTCTACTGAGGGTCCTAAGATAGAAAAAGTAAGTGAGAGTTTAAATAAAACTTCACTTCCTAAGGACAAGGTGTCCTTTGTTAAGAAAGGAGATGCTATAGTTGTTGAGGATAGTACAACTGATAGTGATGAAGATGAACAGGTTATGTCTAAACCTGAAAAAGTTAAGAAAGCAGGAACAAAGGTTTCCAAAGTGGTCAAAAAGGATACTGTTAGGCTTAAATCAAACATTAAACATGTTAGGCAACCAGTTAAATATTGTGAACAATATAGATCCACTAGCAAGCCCAGAGGTAACCAAAGAAATTGGAATAACCTCAAGTCTAACCAATTAGGTGATGACTTTGTTTTTTACAACAAAGCTTGTTATACATGTGGTAGTTTTGACCATCTTGCAGCTTTCTGCAACAAATGGGTATCTGGGTATGAAAACAATAGAGTGAACTACAAAAGGCAAACACCTAAAACTCACCTTCACTCTAGTTCTAATGTTAACAGAACTAAACCCACAACAATTAAGTCTGGCTTCAAACAAGTTAATTCTGCTAGACCATTTTTGACTGTTTACCCAAAATCAACAGCTAAGGGTGCAAAAACATTTTTCAAACATGCACCATAACGTAATACTTCTACCCTTATCGGGTTGGGATGTTACAATTATGGTATCAGAGAGACAGGCTGCGACTTATAATACATTTACCCTTGACCTGTGAAGTTTGGACCACTAAGTTTCCACTGTAGGCGCTCATAAGACAACCTTTGAGAAATTGCTTTAAGATATCCCCATAGGAACATAAGTTATAACCGGTGAGGAATGGGTAGACTAGGACATCTATGTAAGTAGCATTGCTTCCGCATCACTCTGATTCGTGCCTATGCCTTTAGATATGCCTTGTAAGAACATTTGTTTCAGAAGCTAGATAGTTTTGCAACTTGAGCTTAGTAACCAAGTAAGATTGGAATGCCTTAAGAACCGCATGGATACCTTACACCATTTAGGTTTCACTTCCTGATTCTGACCTCCATCTCCGATTTGTTTGATAAACAGTTTGATACCTTTCCGACCATCCTGAAGGTCATTCAACCGTAATGTGTTTGACACATTTTGTGAATTCATTACTTATGCTGGATGTAGAATGTATCATCTGATACTACTTGAATCTGCATAATCCATTGCTAATCCTATGAGAACTCTGATAATTATTAACCACGGACATAGGAAGATTTATTTCCCTCCCTTAGAATGACCTGTGAGAATATTGGGTAGACATTAGGCTGCTCGTTTGACGCGATCTCTTCCTTCGTATTTTGATCCTGAAAATTGCTTTGTCTTCATTGTTCGATTTGATCCCTATATTCGAGTTCGTCTGAGTAGAAAAAGTTGTGGGACCAGGTTCCATCTCCTCCATGTGTTGACTGTGAGAAGTTTCTTCTGGGTGATCGCGTTATAAGGCGTTAGATGCCGGCTTCAGTTGTAGTGTGAGTGGACGTCGGACGAAAGAGTGTCCGAAAGTGAATGGTAACAACCGTAAGAATGAGAATGATTGACAGCAATCTGCCGAGGGTCGAGTGTTCGCTCTGACCAGGGACCAGGCTGCTGACACATCAAGTACCGTTTCGGGTATTCCTTACTTATGCGATCGTGCTGCGTGGTTTTATTTGATACGAGAACGACATATCCTGTGGTGTCTTTTGCTTTTACTAAGCACTTTAAGTCCCCTCTGCATTATTGAATTGCTATTCCTAATTCTATCTCTATGAGAATCTTGTGACTATCCATCACGAGTGTAGATTATCCTGTACGGTTGAGAATGTTTGAAGATCAATTTCATTCTGCTAATCTGATGTTCGATTCAATTCATTCTGGTCAAGTAATTGTTGACTGAGCATTGAGATGCTAACAACAGTTATGATTTTGTCACCTCTGACGACTTATGAAACTCAAACTCCGTGCCCAGGTTTCTGACCTGGCATACTATTATGATCACCGTTGCTTTGAAATTCCGTATATTAATCCCTCGCGTTTGTGAAGATATTCCGTTTGATGTAACTCGCTTGAGAGTTTTCGATGATGAATTTCGCGATGTATTCTTTGATGGACTACCAAGATTTCCCCTCGAATGTAATTGTTTTGGTCCGTTTATTAGAATGTGTTTTGTCCCGACTTGAGGTAGACTGTGATTGCAATAAAGGCATGTGTATATGATGCAAGTATTATGACGTCTGGCCAGCGTGATAATAGTTACATCATATACCTTGAATTTATTGGAGTCACAGAATGTCTTGAGGAGTGCCTGAGGTCATTGTGTTATCAGAACTCTATTCACGTATAAGCGACGTTTTGCCTAATACCGAAATCCCTTACGAACGACATACGTTGAATGGAGAGTATTGAAGGACCTACTTCTAGGAAGTGGTTTATCCGTCTGTGTGCGTTTCTGTGTTGTGTTTCAGTTTGGTTATGAAGAAGAATGATGGTGGTATGAGGTTGTTCTTGAAATTCTGGAATCTTAGTAGTATGGGGATTAGGACTGATACCGTTATCGACGACTTATCTAATCAACTTCAGGGTGAAGTTTTCTCTATGATCGATTTGTAATCTGATTATGTCCACTTTCATGTGAAGGAGCAAGATGTTCCTAGCATTGATTTGTATCCGTTATAATCTCTATGAGCATTGTTGTAAAACCCAAAATTTAACATAATCCGAAATGACTAAAATGCCCTCAAATTTGAACTTTAAGAACTTATGAAAATTATGTAAGTAACATTATGATACTTAACCTAAAATGATTATATCATAAGTTACGTAACGAACTGAGCTCCAAATAAAAACATTACATTATGTAAATAATATGCACAAAATAAATGTTCCAAATCCTAACTAAGACTAGGCGACATTCTAATGTGTCTAACACACCAAATTTTCGGCCCAAGATTATGAGAAGATAAACATGCATTGATTTAATTGATTAAGCCCATTATGAAATTGATACATTCCCTTAATTATGTCAATCACAATACACGGTTCCTTCAATCCTCTTAATACCGAAAATCCCTAACTCCCTCACCATATTTTCGGTTCAAAAGAAAAAAAAAAAGAAAAAAAAAAGAAAAAAAAAAAAAAAAGAGAAGAACCCTAAAAACTCTCCTCTAGTCGATCCATCTAAGGCTCAAGAAGGTTTGATCTTTGTTAAGGTAATCTTGTAATTCGTCATTCAATCCATAAAACATGTTCTTGATCAATACCTAATCGATCCATAAAAACTTCTTTTGGTTTCTTTTTGTCGATCCACCAAGAAGGAGAAAGGAGGGAAAATCGTTGGTGATTCGATCGTGTGGTGTTTGTTCTTCGTTTGGTCATCGAGGGTAATGTATCATCCTCCTTGTTGATTCTTATTTCGTTTTCTTTGATGATATGGTCATTTAAAATACACATATGATGATAATAATAAAGGAATCACATGAATTGATAACATAAATTAATGATTCTGTAAAACCCTAATATTAATTCATCTATTGCGTGATTATGATTCGGATTAATATGAATATGTTAAGAACATATATAATTTGACCTAAGGCTGTTTTAGTGTCAATCTTAATTGTCTTGTATCAAGAATTAAGTGATGAGAATGAAAACCCTAATTAATCACACAAAAGAATGAGAACTGCTGCTGTCTTGGAAAATTGTCCAACTTTAATCGACTATATAAAAATAATGGTAATGTTTTTTTAGGTGGTTTTTGAGTCTAGAAGTAAATTCAATGAAAGAGCTTTCTGTAGAATTTAACCTTGTAATTTTTAGAGGCCTGGAAGACCACTTTTTGATTTTTAGAAAATTAAGTGTCAAATCGAATTCGTATGTCTGGAAAAATAGTACGTGTTTTTTATTTTTCATTTGCAAACCATAACGAATTAGGAGGTTTCCTTTGAACTTGGGTAATATTTGATATATCTACTAGTTACTGGAATTTTTTTAGAATTTTATAAATTTTCTAGATAGGGCTAAGAATTAATTACTTTTTGGGTGTTTCATCAGATACGATTCTGGAACATGTTAGGGAAATGGATTTTTCATTCATGCCTATACTAGTTAATAAAATCTGGAAAAATTACATAAAATACTTAATACATTGAGGTATCTCTGGGAATTTTTGGGGATTTTATTTCTAAGATCTTATATGGTTCATAAACTATACAAAACATGATAAATTCGTATAGATAAAAACTGTTAAGGGTTAAAAGGGATTTAAAAGGTGCAATGTGTTTATTTTTCAAACTAAAGGGTTTAATTGGTCATTTTTCTGAAACTTAAGGACTTAACTTGTAAAAACATGTAACTTGGTAATATTTACATTTTACACCCTAATCTTATCTTAATGACACTATAACCCCTAAACTTGTGATAATTGCATGATGAACCCTAAACTTATGTAAATATCATGATGAACCCTAAACTACTAATATTGCCACAATGATACTTTAAACTTAGTGAATGATGACCTTGAATATTCTAAATAGGGAAACTTTCTAAAAATGGAAACGTACTAATTGAGGAAACCTGCTAAAAATGGAAAGCCGACTAAAATGAGAAATCTGATTTAAAGAAGATATTAATAATAAGACGACCATGTATTCGTGTAGATTCACTGAAGATGGAGTTTGTTTCCGATCCTTATATTTCTAGATGTATTTTCACTTGCGGTATAAGGTACAGATATTCTACCCTTTCTTAGTAAGGGTGTCCTTCTCCTGACTTTTGATCTTGATTCACTATAGGATTCCCTAAGCCATTGCTATGTTCCCTTATACTTTGATTCGTTCTTCATGTTTCACTTACATCTGTTTATATTGGTTTGATTATGATCTAAGCCTTGTATCTGGGGCTTTCTTATTGAATCTATGCATTTGCTATGCTTTCCTCGATTTGTGAACCTTGCTATGTTCCTTTTGATACTTGATATAACCAGTTCATCACCTTGTAACATGAATATTTAAAACCTTGGATACCTTGAAGGTTCATAGGATTTTATAACAGGATGTAAAAACTTTTCTTAATTACATATGAAAATGTTTTGAAACCTACATTTAAAAGACTTTCTTTATGAAAACTGTTTTTAAGGATCACTTTTATGAAAGCCATTTTTAAAGGATTACTTTTAAAACTATGATATGAACCTTTAATATAAACCTTTAAATTGAACCTTTGTTATGAACCTTTGAACAAATTGATATGAACCTTCTGATATTGACCTTTCTGATGTTGGACCTTCTGATATTGAACCCTCTGATATGAACCTTCTGATTTGAACCTTTGCTTTAACCCTTGCATTGATCTCCTGTCTTGAGCCTTGATATGAAACTTGATATGATACACTTGATATGAAACTTGACCTGAACCACTTGATATGAACCTGGACTTGAACCGCTTGATATGAAACTTGAACTTGAACTTAAACTTGGACACTTGATACTTGACACTTGATACCTGATACTTGACACTTGATACCTGATACTTGATACTTGATACTTGATACTTGATACTTGATACTTGATACTTGATACCTGACCTTGACCTTGACCCACAATTTGAGACTACGAGCCACCCACTAGGCATGAGGGTTTCATGTCCCTGTCATTGATGCACCGATGGCTTGACTCTAGGGCAAGAGAGTGATGACCTGTCCCGTCCTTGACTTGATACTTGACTTGTTACGTAGAGGAAGACCCTGTGGCCTACTGGGGCGTATGGATGCATCCTAGATTTGACTTGACTTGACTTGATATATTATTTGTTATACTTGGTGACTGATGGTGTGTGCGATACACGTCTTTCACATCCTGGGAGCTCATGACTCCAACCCTTGGAGGTATCCCCTCACCCTGTACTTGGTATGCTGAGGTCTCCCCTCCATACACCCTGATATTTATTTGAGTTATTTTGGGCTCGTAGAGAATTTCTGTTTTCCTGCACCTTATAACCTTTACCTTTTATTACTGTTACTATTTACTTATGCCTTAACTCTGACTGATCCATATTTCATTTACTGTTCTTTATTCTGTACTACTGCTTTGTTATTGTTATATATGTTCACTGAGCTCTCGTAGCTCAGCCGCATTTCTTTTTCCTGCGGCAGGTTTTAGTTTGGAAGCTGGGTAGGAGTGGAGAGTATCTTGGACTTAGAAGACCTTACTAGCTATTGAAGACTTTCTTTATGAAAAAATTTCTGGTAAAGGTACCATTAAAACTGGAAATTTAGATTTTGAAGATGTGTACTATGTACAAGAGCTAAATTATAATCATTTTAGTGTCTTACAAATGTGTGACAAAAAGAACAAAGTTCTTTTCTGTGACACTGAAAGTCTTGTACTTTCTCCTGATTTTAAGATGCCTGATGAAAGTCAAGTACTTCTTAAAATTCCTAGAAAGGGCAATATGTACAGTGTTGACATGAAGAACATTGTTCCCAAAAAGGATTTAACTTGTCTTGTTGCAAAGGCCACATTGGATGAATCAATGAAATGGCATAGAAGGCTTGGTCATATTAATTTCAAAACCATAAATAAAATTGTTAAGAATGGTTTGGTAAGAGGTTTACCTCACAAAAGATTTGAAAATGATCAAACATGCATTGCTTGTCTTAAAGGCAAACAACACAAAGCCACTTGTAAGCCCAAGATTTTTAACTCTATCAATCAATCATTGTTTATGCTTCATATGGACTTATTTGGACCTGTTTCAGTAAGTAGTATAATGCATAAGAGATATTGTCTTGTTATAACTGATGACTATAGCAGATTTACATGGGTTTTCTTTTTAGGTTCTTAGGATGAAACTTCTAGCATTCTTAAGACATTCATTACACAGATAGAAAACCAAGTAGATAAGAAAGTGAAAGTCATTAGATGTGATAATGGGACAGAGTTTAAAAATAGAGTTATGGATGATTTCTGCACACAAAAAGGTATTAGGAGAGAATTTAGTGTTGCTAGAACTCCACAACAGAATAGTGTTGTTGAGAGAAAGAATAGAACACTAATAGAAGCTGCTAGAACTATGTTAGCTGACTCTAAGTTACCTATAACTTTTTGGGCTGAAGCAGTCAACACTGCTTGCTATGTTCAAAATAGAGTTTTAGTTGTACAGCCTCACAATAAGACATCATATGAACTTTTTAGAGGTAGAACTCCTGCAATAGGATTTCTTAGACCTTTTGGATGTCATGTGACAATTCTCAATACCTTAGACCATTTAGGAAAATTTGATGGTAAAGCAGATGAAGGATTCTTAGTTGGATATTCTCTCAATAGCAAAGCTTTTAGAGTATACAACTCAAGAACTAGGATTGTAGAGGAAAACCTACATGTGGAGTTTTTGGAGAATAAATCCAATGTAGAAGGTCAAGGACCAACATGGCAATTTAATCTTGAGACTCTAACCAAATCTATGAATTATGTGCCTGTTATTGCAGAAACTAATGATTTTTCATGTTCACAAGCAACAGATGAGGCAAGGTTAGAAAAGGAGACAAATCAAGATTATGTGTGGATGCCAATCTGGTCAAGTACAAATGTGGAATCAACTTCAACAATTGGTGAATCTTCTTCTGGTAAAGCTAAAGAAGATGTTGAAGATGAAAGCAAAGAAGTTGGAGCAAAGGAACAAGAAAATAGTTTTGCTATCAATAATGCTGCTGAAACAGACTTAACTGAAGAAACAGACTTAATTGAAGAAGCAGAATTAACAAAGGAAGCAGAATTAACAGACGATGAGGTGGATTTGAGCAATCTCCCACCAAACTATCATGTTCCACTTACACCACACACCAGAATTCACAAAGTCCACTCCCTAGACAATGTGATAGGAGATGTACAATCAGGGGTGAAGACAAGGCAACAACTGATGTCTTCAGACCAACAAGGGCTTCTTGATGCCCTTTATACTTCAAAACAGCATGAGTTTTCAAACTCTTGCTTGTTTGTATGTTTTCTCTCTCAAGCTGAACCAAAGAACATTCTGAAAGCCTTAGATGATTCTAGCTGGGTAGAAGCTATGCAAGAGGAGCTTCTTCAGTTCAAGATTCAGAAAGTTTAGGTGCTAGTTGATTTACATAAGGATGCAAAGGTAATTGGCACTAGATGGGTTTTCAAGAATAAAAGGGATGAAAGGGGAATAGTGATTAGGAATAAGGCTAGATTAGTAGCCCAAGGGTACATACAACAAGAAGGTATAGACTATGATGAAGTTTTTGCTCCAGTAGCAAGACTTGAGGCAATTAGGCTTTTCTTAGCTTATGCTTCATTTTTAGGCTTCACAGTTTACCAAATGGATGTCAAGAGTGCATTTTTATATGGCACAATTGAAGAAGAGGTGTATGTCTCACAACCTCCAGGGTTCATTGATCCTGACCATCCAGACAAAGTGTACAGAGTTGTAAAAGCTATTTATGGCCTTCATCAGGCACCTAGAGCTTGGTATGAAACACTGGCTTCCTATTTAAAAGAGAATGGATTTCAAAAAGGAAAGATTGATCAGACACTTTTTATCAAACAACACAAGAAGGATCTTCTGTTAGTGCAGGTGTATGTGGATGACATTATCTTTGGATCTACAAGGAAGGAGATGTGTTTGGAGTTTGACAAGCTTATGCATGATAAGTTTCAGATGAGTTCCATGGGGGAACTTACATTCTTTTTGGGTTTGCAAGTTAAACAGTCATATGAAGGCATATTTATTAGTCAAGATAAATATGTTGCTGAGATACTTAGGAAGTTCAACTTTGCTGATTCAAAAATGGCAAGCGCACCAATGGATTCTGAGAAGCCACTTCTAAAAGATTTAAATGGAGAAAATGTGGATGTACACACATACAGATCTATGATAGGATCTTTGATGTATCTCACATCATCAAGACCTGACATCATGTTCTCTGTTTGTGCTTGTGCAAGATTTCAAGTAACTCCAAAGGTTTCTCATTTAACAGCAGTCAAGAGGATTTTTAGATATCTCAAGGGTCAACCTAGGTTGGGTCCATGGTATTCAAGGGAATCACCGTTTGACTTGGTAGCATTTTTGGATAGTGATTATGCTGGTGCTAGCTTGGACAGAAAGTCAACAACTGGAGGATGTCTATTCCTTGGGTGTAGACTTATCTCATGGCAGTGTAAGAAGCAAACCATTGTGGCTACTTCAACAACTGAAGCTGAATATGTAGCTGCTGCAAGTTGCTGTGCTCAAGTCCTATGGCTTCAAAACCAACTTCTTGACTATGGGTACAATTTCATGAACACTGTCATTCATATTGATAATAGTAGTACAATTTGTATTATTAAAAATCCAGTACAACATTCTAAAACAAAACACATTGAAATTAGACATCACTTTATAAGAGACTGCAATGAGAAAAGATTAATTCAAGTTCTTAAAATTGCTTCAGAATACAACTTTGCAGATCTGCTAACAAAAGCTTTTGATGTTGGAAGATTTCAGTACTTGGTAGCAAGTATTGGAATGCTTAATCTTTGAATTTTTCAAACTAATGTGTTTGTGTAAATAAATCTTTGTTTGTGCTGCTGGCTTTAAAAGATACTACTGCTATTACAAAAGTTTGTACTGCTAGTACAAATTTAAATTGTGTTATTCATACAGTTAGTCCTATGATTATTCTAATGCAAGACAAGTACTTTGTACATTGTTCTCTTGGTTTTAGACTAACTATTTCCGGTATGATCATTTGAGCACAAAGGAAAATTTCAAGTGAAATGGAAGCAGCAGAGTGTGTTCTAGTTGCTGCCATAACAGGTTTATAATGGACTGAGTTTGGGAATTCTTAACAAAGGTTCACACCTAAGTTAATTAATTCTTTAAAACATCTTTCTTGAAACCTGGTTATCATATTTCACATTGAATTGATGACTTAGTTGATCAGAAAGTAACTGATTCAACTCACTTTCTATCATTTTATACTTTTAAGTATAATGAGCAAGTCTAAGGACATCTGATAGAAAGAACAGCTAGTAAAAGTGAATCTAACACTTGTGTTAGAGGCAACAATTGCTATGAGCTGGAAACCCTGTCAAGAAAGCCTTTTGAATAGGTTTATCTTTACACAGGCAGTTATTTATAACTGAAAACATTGGTTCTCACACAACCAGAGGTTGCTTTAAACCGAAATCTTAATTAAGTGTCTGTTATACACTTAATCCCTTCAAAATGGTTGAAAGCAGTATGATTTTTCATAATAAAATCATATGCATACTGCTAAAAGTCAAAAAAAATCTTAAAAGGATTTTTGGAATAAAAATGACTCAGAAAACCATCAAATGATGGATTATGAGTTATTGCCCCATGAATCACCTCTCATAGGAGTTAACACACCTAGAAGTGATGAGGGCAGAAAATTAAACTCTTAAGGAATTGATGGCTACATGTACAACATTGTCTGATAACAAGTTCTAATTGATAGCTCAGATGATGGGGACAGAAATATTTTGGTACATTGTGAGAGATCTTCCAAACATGGGAGGAAATGTTATTTGCATCTCAGGGGAGGAAATAAAGCCCAAGGAAGATTAACCAATGAAAGGGAGGAAAAGACAAGAGCATACAAGATGATGAGGAAGTTGAAAAGGACAAGTATAGAGCTGATTCTGGAGTATTATATATATTCAGAAGGGATGAAGCATTCCAAAGGAGAAAGTTCTATCTAGGTCAAACGAAGAAAAGTTTCAATTTCAGTTCACTACGTTTGTTCATCACTTGCAAAGGCATGCTGGTAGATGATTTCACTTGTTGAAACAAGCATCCAAGATACACAGCCTTATTGCCTCTTATAATTCCTCCATCCAAGGAAATTGCACCATCTTTTAGGTCAATGTTTGAAGCCTGAAGATGTGTATTGATATTGTTGAAGTCAAAGATTAGAAAGCAGATGAGTTACTGAGTTAGATTTTAACCTTTCATAATAGAAGAAAGTTCAGTCCAACGGTCTGACTATGAAGTTTTTGAAAGATCGTCACAATTCCTCATTTAATTCAGAAAACATGTTGAAATGGATTCACATGTTTAGGGGAGGATTGTTGGGAATTAAATATTCTGAAGTTTAAATATTGGGAAAATCTCTCTAGTGATTAAGTCTGGTAGCAGTAGAGTTAAGTCTGGTGAGTTCCAAAGTTAAGTCTGATGGTTAAGTCTGGTCGTTGAAGTTAAGTCTGGTGGTTAAGTCAAGTGTTAATTCTGGTGACTAACAGAGTTAAGTCTGCTTGCTGAAGATATTAAGTCTGGTTGACTGAAAGTCAATTATACACGGTAGATAATATCTTACCCCATGTGCTCAGTCTTTATCTTATATTCTCTGAACAAGTTGTAAACTTAGATACATGTTGTATCTTAGTTACTGACATACATTAGCTATCAAGTAGCTCGATAAAGTTTGACAAGACTTAACATCATTGTAAAGATCTTCTTGGACTATAAAAGAAGATCTTAGTTTAGTTCTAGTTATCAAGTGACACAAGTAACTTAAAATTGTAATAACTGTTAAGAACAAACACAAAACAATATCACAAGTCATAGAAACATAAGATTCAAGGTTGTAACCCTAGTGATAACTCAAGATCACTCGTATTATTATCTTAATAATATTAAATCGTTTGGTGATAAGCTTTCATTGTTCATTGTCATATAACAAACATAACTGTTCCATTTCCATAACCATAATAACCTTCTAAGTGTGATTAAGTAGATTCCACATACTTAATCATATTCACTCAATATATCATATACACAAAGTTGCAAAGGTTTAACCACTATATAGTGTGTTCGAATCCTCACAATTTGGCAAATGTAAATCCCATAATGATCTAGGAGTCGGAAATTGTTTGCCGATTATTGTTTGACAGATTACCATATTTTGTACTTTCATTACTAGCAGATCAACTGATGTAGTGAAACTATGAAAATTTGGATCCTAGTTTTTCAAGAAAATTCAATGGTTATATGAATATTTCCTTGGGTATTTTATTTTCTTGAAAAGATTGTATTATCGAAAATACCAAAATTGAGATTTGTAAATTCTTTTGAATGTATTAATGCAACGTTAAACCGTAAACGTGCGACATTCTTTTATTGGTAAATTGATCTACACCCGTAAGGGTTTTTGGCTAGAGTCAACTTTACTAAAAGAATAAACCTAGTCTCCTTTCTATGAGTAAAGAGTGAGACTTAATCCTATTCTTTTTCATGAATGAGAATGGTATGATAGGAAAATTAGAATTGTCTAAATTCTAAGAAATAGCTCGTAGCAAACTTTAATAGTTAAGAAAATCGCACATTTTCTGAGTTATTAATTAGAAGCTAGACTAATTACCTCAAAATTGGTAAAAGGCAAACTAGCATAATTTATCTAGTTGTTGTGCTTTGACCACTTTAAAGATGCTACATACCATTGTAGAGATGGTAGACATATTAAGGGAAAATTATGTTCAATTTTTAAGTTAATTGCATTGATGGATAGTCTATCATCTACATAGTAGAATACATTTTTTTAGTACCTAAGTAATTGTTACGAATGGGTCTTCTCAAAGGTGTAGGAAAGTTAATAGCACACTATTTGCTTTGACTGGTTATGAAACACTTACAATGTTGTCAAATCCAGTGGGAGCATTGTGTTGTAATTACTGAATAGTGAATTATTGTAATGATCTGTAATTCAGTGGGAGCTACAAGCTTTGTCATCTTGGTAGTAACCAAAATTATCTCTAGAATGTCTTGAGATAATTACTTTTCAATTGTAGACACTTGTGGTTTTAAGGATAGTCACGTATGTTTCCTTACTAGACAAGGTGGTTCTATATCTACTAATATCTATGACACAATCATATTGATCACATAAACAAAGGAGTGACGTGGTGTTTATCTGATACATGATGTTGTTCCATGCACAAGTGGGAGAAATCTTATATTGTGTGCAAGGTACAACATATAGGAATATGATTTAAAGAACTGTCTTGACCGCAAGGTAAGAAACTAACGTTCTAAATATGACTAATACACCTCTAAGTCTAGAAACACTTATTGTTGAAATTTAGCTTAATTGAGACTTTGACTAGATTAAAATAACAAGGTGAAATTCCATGATTACGTGAGATCGTACATGGATAATTACTGTTTCTAAATTAGATACCTATTAGAACAAGTGTCAATAAGGATAATGAGACTACTTCAAACTAAATATTTATGTATTATTGAAATGACATAAATAAATGAAGTAATATAATACTACTTCAAATTTGAATATTTATGTATTCTTGGAATGTCATAAATATATGAAGTAATAAATTAACTTGAAATTACTATTGAAACCAAATTGTGGTGTTCATGATTACTTTAGTTATACATGTTTATATTTTATTATAAAGCTATAAATATGAATTCTTTTAAATTGTTACAATACTTATTATAATATAAAATAAGACGTTAACTTGTTATGTCTTCTTTATTAAGACATATACAAGAAGTCATTGAGTTGATCAATGATTTATAACGTATAGTGGGATTATAACAGTCTATGTCTTCTTGATTGAGATATGGACGATAAGTGACTTAGTTAAAAAGTATTTGTGTTATAAAGCATGCAATTGGCTTGAAAAATCTATTTCACCATTAAGTTGACTTAGTTGGTAAATAGGTAAGCCAGAAGGAGTATGAGTTCATCTTACATATTGTTAGATTGTCTCACAATATTAGTTCAAATGAAATACCACAAGTTTGTGGCGTGTTCAGTTAGGAGAATCAAACTCTATTGGTATTGTTTGATTAAAGATAAATATAACTTCCTTTCTTCCAAAAGTTATCAAGGTTAGAAAATTAAGTATGGATTGTATATACTCAATAAGACTCCAACCTAGAAGATTAATAAGACACCATTTATTATGGAATGTGATGAATCACATTAAGTCTTAAAATTGAAGTTCTGAATTTGTTAAATTACTTATGAGTAGGTTATTAACAAACTTAATGTAAGGAACTGTCAATATGTATTTGTAATGTCCCAAAAGAGAACAATTTTGTGTTGCTATACTTGCTAAGTATTTATAGATAGTCTATAAATTGCAAAAGGCAAGTGAGAGTTTTATCTTGAAAAGATAAAGTTACAAGATACATAATCTTCTAAAAATACACTAGTAAATGTCATGATGAGGATTAAAACATGTTAATGTTAAATCTCAAGATGATGAAATTCTCATTCATAAATCCGCAAGGAAATCTCAAATATTTGAATAATATGTTGAGGATTATGAGTTACAGGATTATGGTAAACCTGTTGGTCATTAAGATGAATTGCAAATATTGAATTTGACAAGTTACTTATACTATGAATGTTTTAGATGCAGTCCATAAAGATAATTAGTTTTGGAAACTTAATTAATCTTTAATTCTATAGTTAGCTATAGAATGAAGATGAATTTCTTCTAAGGGAATGAAAATCCTAGAGGTTTAAATCTTTGAGTAGAAATCATATGGACAATTTTGTAAACACATTTAATGTATGTCTTATGACAAGATTATCAATTACACTTAAGCAATTAACTCTGATTGAATATTCTTTCTAGGCACATTAAATAAAGATTATGATTGTCATTCCGAGTTTCATTAATATGAAATTGACAATGGAATATCAAAACCCTTTCTTGAGTAATTACTTGTGCGAGGACGATAAGTAATTAAAAGGAGTATTTGAATTCAAATAATCTTTGGAAGTATACAAAGCGCAATAATTCATGAATGGATTAATACATGCATCTAGGAGATATACTTATGTTTAATTATTAAATCTGATTTATAATTAATATAAGATATTTCCTTAATATTCCTAAAAGTTAGTGGGAGGGTTATATTTATTTTCTTATTTCATATATGTTGTATAACATATAGGAAGTAACATTCCATATATGTTAAATGTTAAGTCTTAGTTTGGAATGAAACTTCAGTTGAAGTTTTAGAAAATAAACATACAACCTTGAAATATATGTTTATTGTTATAAACATAAGCGGTAAAATAATTGATTCTAATAGAACATGATATACTATTAGAAAGTCTAAATAGAAACATATCTTTGAAAAGATATAACATGAATGAAATTTAGGTTTGACACAAGGATTTTTCATGAACATCATGTTATTTGTTGTATCATGCTTGGATGAAAGATGATTTGACAACATTAATATCTAATTGAAAGTTATTAGATAACTAAGTGTAATGAATATGGTTGGATATAGAATTAACATCCTCAGCCTGGAATTGCTCTTAAATTCTAACTATGAACCATATGGCAAATTGTTGCGTAATCGTTATAGCCGACAAATCTTGAAAGATTAGAAGGCATCGAACATTACACAATGGATATTAAAGTTTACGGAATTTTAAAGAGCATATTGTTGTTTGCATACAATGATGCTAATAAAATTGAGATGACACTCAATACTAGTTATGGTAGGATTTCATCATTTTTAATGGCCATATGTACTAGTTATGCTTAACTATGAGCATAGTTGCATTATACATTAAAGAATTAGAATATTTTAAACTCTAAAAGGTTTGATAGTTTAATTGTCATAAATTGGTGGTTGAGGATGTCACACATTTTATGAAATATTATGTGGCAATATCAAGATAGTTGAATGCACACATACAAGAATTTCACTAATTGAATTCTTGGAATAAGTATTCTCAAAATTCTGATAGATCAAAATTAGTTGATTTATGTCTTGTCCACAAGTATGATTGACATGACTTGAGGCATAATTCATTAATGAGAATTATCATGCATTGATCTATTTAGTATTTGGATAATGGGATGTTATGAACAATTATTATTTTAATGACATAAAATACTTGTTATGTTTGATTATCATTTTCTTAATAATATATCATGTATTTGCATATTTAATCCTTGAATATATTGATTATTCTGAATTGTCCGTTGTCGATTAATGATATGAGAATATCATTAAATTAAGACAAATCTGAGTATCGTTAGAATATACTTGAAAGTATATTGATGCGTTGACATGCCAATTTCACATGATATTCAATGAATTGAATATAGAACTTATCCTAACTTCATTAGTTTACGGTATGGATCTTGTCATCATGTAAATCATGCATATATAGTTATCCTCAGACTTGAGATACCAGATAACTGTCATGGATGCAGTGCATTTTTGTGAATCAATTTACCGCTATACATAACTGGTAGCTATAAGGATTGTTTTCAGAAGTGTTGCAAAATTCATGGGTTATGCTCGTAGTCAAGAGAGAATTTGTTCATTTAAATTTGTTTGAAGTTTAATACTGCTGGGCCTCTCATAGGGTTGACAAGATGTTTGTGTGGCCACACCCAAGATCTCCCCTGAATATGTTCAGAAGATTTGGTAATCTTGCTCAATCAGAAACAAAGAGAAACAGAATGGTTAATAAAGAATGACTTAAGATCCATATCTTTATTAATGTAGTATTAGAAACAAAAGGATAAGTATGATGATGAATCATCGAATGGTTTTTTCAACGAGACCACCACCCGAGTTGTACTAGGGGCATTGGCGTGTTGCTAGACGCTAACCAATGTCATTACACTATTAATAGATGTCCAAGTGGGAACTGTTAAGTTTTATGGACAAATATTAATTGTGTATGACTAGAATCGAACTCGGGACCACGGGATTGCACACATTACGTATGAAGAATTAATGTACAATAATTAATATATATAAACCGTTATGTATTTAATTATTAGAACACAAAATAACGACTAACAGACGTTAAGTAATTAACGGGAATTGACTAACAACCGTTAGTGAATAAAAGAAGGACTATAGGTGTAATTAACGGATAAGTTGATGATGATTTTGGTGTGGAAAAATGGGAAGAAAATGTTTTTTTATACTATTTGTAAATCATTTGGACCAAGTCGATAAATATATTTCAAAAGGTAGTAGGCTGGAAAATAGCGACTAAAGTAAAAAAGTTGTAGGAAAAGACAAATATACCCTTGTATTTAATAGTCAATGAAAGTCAAGCTGACGGAATTAGTAAAAATGGACCAAAAGTGTTACGGGTCGTCGGATTCTGGACAAGATCCGTTACTTTTCAAACTATTGGACCAAAATTATTACACTCGGTAAACCACAAGGACCAAAAATGTTGTTAACTCAAATATAATATAAAAAATAAGAAATAAAAATGATAAGAAGAAAATAGGTTGAACATGTGGTTGAAAATGTTTGAAAGAATAAACAAAAATATTTAATTGGATTAAATACTCAAAACCCGCCAATTTGGTAAGGCTGATATATTAAGAAGTAAGAACCATGTCCACTTTTGAGTCCAAAATATGCTAATCAAACAACTTTTGAGTTCAATTGGGGGTCGCATTACTCTCATTAAATCGGTGTTAGAATGTCTTCCAAACTATTACTTCTCGCTCTACAAGGCGCCGTGTAAGGTGATTAAGGATTTGGAGTCCATTATTGGTAGATTTCTATGGGGAGGATCTAACGGGAACCACAAGATTCATTGGGTGGCATGGAGTCGTGTGTCTATTCCTAAGATTGGTTGTGGGCTCGGGCTGTCGAAACTCAAAGACATTAATGTAGCGCTATTGTCAAAATGGGGATGGAGATACAAAGCGGAAAGCAACAATTTGTGGGTTAAGGTAGTCGATGCGCTGCACATTAGTAGAAGCAATTGGGATTTTATTCCGGCTCGAAAGAATTTATGTGGGGTGTGGAATAATATTGTTAAAATGTTATCTAATACGGTGATTGGAGGTGTCCCCATCCGTGGCTTTTTTAAAGGCAGAGTGGGGCGCGAGGACTCCGAATCTTTTTGGTTGGATCCTTGGGTCTGTGATGCCCCTCTAAAAGTTTTTCTCCCTTCTCTATTTGCGTTAGAGATCAACAGGAGATGCAAGGTCATTGAGAGGATCGATTCGGTGGACGGAAGGGTGGAGTTGAAATGGAGCTGGAGAAGGAATCCGAACTCTAATGCGGAGCTGGAGGAACTGGGTAAGTTATCCAGTTTGATGGAGGCTGTGAATCTGTCTAATGCTGCTGATGGTTGGAGTTGGATCGGAGATGGCTCTAGAGTTTTTTATGTTGGGGCTGTGAAGAAGCTGCTGTCTTCGGTTCATGATTACAGTGGAAACTATGTTATGGAATGGTGCAAATGGGTTCCGTTGAAGTGTAATGTTATGGCTTGGTGGGCGGAGATGGATAGAATCCCCACTATGGAGGCGTTAAAGAAGAGGAATCTCAGTTTTGAAGACGTGTTATGCCCCTTGTGTGGTGATGCAGAATACTCGGTTAATCACATCTTCACCTCGTGTTATGTCGCGGCTGTGGTGTGGCAACATCTCAGTTCTTGGTGCCGCATTCCTCCCATTTTCGCATTCTCTTTTAGAGATCTTTTAGAGATGCATAATCTCTTAAAGCTGAAGGAGCCGGAAAAGGGGGTGGTTCATGGTCTTATCATTACGGCGTGTTGGTGTATTTGGAGAGCTTGGAACGAGGCAAAATTCGAGAACAAGCCGGTGGTCATCGATCATATCATTAGTGAAGTTAAGGCTATTAGTTTCCTTTGGTTTCGTTGTAGATCGAAATTCAAGTCGATGTCTTGGCCTAATTGGTGTAGTTTTGTGATTATGTAGTTTTGGTTTTCGTGGCTGCTCCGTCTTGGAGTTGGCTTGTTGGTGGTTAATGAAGTTTACTTTCAAAAAAAAAAAAAAAACAACTGATTTTGATTTTCACTCAAACCAAACCCCCAAAAACCAAGTGCCAAAGGCACCTTAATTTCGATTAGATACTTATTTTGAGATGTTAACAAGGGAGAGACTTTTTTTTATAAAAAAAAAATCAATAAATTTTTATATAGAAACATACTTTTTTGAAAAACTTTAAAGTTATAAGCAGTTTTCAAGGTAATGCTTGCTTGACACAGATTACTTGACGTGCATATTAGATTTTAGATTATTACTACGTAAATTGCAATTAGCTATATATATATATATATATATATATATATATATATATATATATATCTTAACTAATTATAAAGGACAAATGGTCAACAAGTCAAGAAGTGAAAAGTGAAAAAACTGAAATTAATGTATTGCCTAAATTACCCTTTGAAACTAAATTTTAAAATTCAGCCACACCTAACCTATTTCATATATAAACCAAAGCCACACACAAAACAAACAAAAAAACAAACACATATCTGGTCTCTCTCTCTTCACATCTCTCCCTCTTCATCTTAACCTAAAACCAACATCACCACCCCTCTATTAGTTGTCGCCGCTACCACTACCTACATCTTCTGAAACCACCGTCACTACCCACTAGCCGATCCCCATAACCCACCAGCCGACCCCTCAACCCACTAGCCGACCACCACCACAAGCCCATCACCACCTACAAGCGGAGCACCATAACTTAAACGACCAGCCGATTATTTAGGTATTTTTAAAGTTCTTTTGTAAGGTCTATATATTTTTGAGGTCTGGAAGGTATTTTTTTTATAGATATGTATATTATTTTTACATATTTGAGTTTTTAGAACATTAGTGACTATTTTTTTAGTTTTGATGTTGCTGCCACTGTTGTCGCCGGAATCCAGTGTCGTCACCGCGGGAATCTGCACAGCTGCCTCCATTTTTATACCTACCATGATACCAAAATTTGAGGTACTTTTTAGGAGTTTTTATATTAGATCTATGTAATAGATTATGGTTAAGACATTTTTATAAGTTTTTGTACGATTATTTTTGGTTTTTCTTACAAATTTGTGTTTTTAAGTGATTTTAATCTGCCTTTTTAAGTGATTTTATAAATCTGATTAAAAAAAATGTTTTTGTTCTGGTTTTATTGTAAATTTAATTTTTATAAAAATCTGATTATTTTATGTATCTGGTTTTGATAATTTTTTTAAGTATTTGTGTTTTTACAAATATGATTTTTTAGTGTTTTTTTATAAATCTGTTTTTTATTTATTTTTTATGAATCTGCTTTTCTTGTTATTTTTCTTAACGTGAGTTTCTTTTTGGTGTTTTTCAGATCTGCTGCTGTGACTAGGACCAAGAAACTATTGTTGTCGTGATATTTTATGTAAATCGGTGGATCTAATAAGTCTTTCGTGGCTAGACAAAATTTTATCTTAGCTTTAAATTGAAAAACATAGAAAAAATTTTGGGTTAAGAATTTTTGAAAATATAAATTTGTCTCCTTCACTGCCAAAAGTAAACGAAGAAAAAGACAGTCCACTGTACATGATAAGAGGTGTGTATGGTTTCGAGATGTTAGGTTCGAGAAAGTGAAAGGACAAAGATAATTCAAAATATTGCACAATCATTTTACCCAAAAAAATGATAAGAAAAAAGAAATCACTACATAGAAATGGTTTTTACTTGACAGTTAAAAAAAAACTAAAAACTAATAACTAGGATAAGAAAAAAGAAATCATCACACAAAAATAAGTAATGGTGTATGCACTCAAATATAAAGAATAAGTAGCGAAATACGTAAATAAAATGATATAAGATATCGAGAACATTAATTTAAGCAAAAATAAACCATGTCAAAATAATTTTATAAAGGTTTGGCCTTTGAAAGTTTTAAATTTTTTCAAAAGGTTCCAAAGTTCTAAAAAGTTAAATTGGAGATTTATTTGTGTTTTCAGAACAAGATTTTGTATGAAGTGATAGATAATAGCTAATATAACTTAGCTTCGTTGTTTGACATACATTTATAAAAGCTTTGGTCCTTTGAAATTAGCTAAATATAAAATATTAGGAGTAGCATGGACAATAATGGACTTATAGAGCTAGGTGTCATACGAATGACATTTATTGGTGTGCCACCAATCTCCTTAATAACACACAAATAAATAAAATACACTCTCTAGCAAAAAAATCAATAACATTTATTGTTGATTGCGGGTCTTGCAAAAGACCTCACCAAGCATACCCACCTCACTTAATATATATATAATATATATATATATATATATATATATATATCATATATATATATATATATATATATATCAAATTGTCACTTTAGCGCTAACTCAACTTATCTTTTTTTCACTTTCATTTCACTCACACACCCAAAACACAAACCCATTAACAAACATCACTTTTGAGACACACCATACTCAAATAAAACATAAAAACCTAATTAAAAAAAAAAAAAAAAAAAAAAAAAAAAAAAATCAAAATTGTCATTTGTCGTAAGTCAAAAACTTGATGAGCGGTTTGACGAGAGCACCCACCTATGCAGTGGTTTGGCTTGGCGAGGATGCCACGTCAACTTGACGAGGGTGCCAAATGACCGCGCCCCTTTCTATTATTTGTCGTAAGTTATGCATCAACGTTGTTACGTGTGGGTACTTCAATATCAAATACAACACTTGAATATATTATTGTTACAATTTTTCAATCTTAATTGACTATTTTCAACTTAAAACTATGTTATAAGAAAATTAGTTACACATAAATTAAAGCTACCAAATTTGTTGAAGAATATATTAACCATGCCATAAAAAAATTAGTTCTTCGGAATTGATTCCCTAACGCTGCGAATACATACTGCCGAAAATAAATTATTTGCGGCCGAAATTTTGTCTAAGACTGGAAACCGCTGCCGCTAAGCGCGGGTACTCCGTTGCTATGTTTTACTTTCAGTTTTACTTAGGTTATCTCATAACTAATGTAATGTTTTACTTTCAGTTTCATTAAATATTTTTATATGTTGTTTGATAGATGTTAAGAATTTTTTCTAGACTTTAGTTATCGTATAGTACAACCATTTGCAATTACATTCTGATCGGTTCACGTTCTATTTTGAACGCTACACAAAACACTCACCACAATATCACAAATCGTTAATTATTTGCCGCTACGAATTCCGTTGCTATGCACGGGTACTTGCCTAGTATATATATATATAATATATATATATATATATATATATATATATATATATATATATATATATATATATATATATATATATATATATATAACAGTATGCGCATGACGTCATCAAATGCAGGATTGATGAATAAGCGCTGGATTGATGACTAATCATGCTCTTAATCCACCTAAGCATGCCATGTAAGCAATGTTTGACCAAATAAACCTCGGCTGTTGACTTTTAATTACGAAATTATAAAAAAGACTCTAAAGATTCGAACTTGGGTTGTTTAAATAGCTTATGTATATGTCAATATTACCATTAGACCAAATTATTTTTTGTGATATAACTCCCACAAAAAATAACTATAATCTTCTTCTTTGATGACCATGCGGAATATTTTGAAGTGATATATATATTTTCTAAACATGTATCCCCTTTTTTTTTTCAAAATATGTTTAATTTGTAGAAGATATGATTTGAAAGATAAGTTTAGAATATATTTTGTATAAATATTTTATTCCTATATTTAAGATCATAAACCTACTTTGACACTATATGTGGATCAAAATATAATGTTTCTTCTCAAGCCAAAAACACTCTGCAAGTCTTGCATAAAGATCCCATAAGAATAATACGGAACTCTTTCAGAAGGTATGTTTTTTATATATAGTTTAACCAATGTGTTGATGTAATTTTATTGTTGTCGTTGTATAATTAATATGAGCAGTATATGTGGATCAAAATATAACGTTTCTTCTCAAGCCAAAAACACTCTGCAAGTGTTGCACAAGGATCCCATAAGAATAATACGGGAACTCCTTCAGAAGGTATGTTTTTTATATATATCAAACATATATTTGTAAGTTGTTATATTCTTATTGATGTTGTTGCTGAAGCAATCCAATGCAAGAGGGTTTCATAAGAATAATACGGGTACTCTTTAAGAAGGTAACCACTGTGTTGTTGTATTTTTATTGTTTTTGTTGTATAATTAATCTAATGTTTATATGCTCAATCATTTTTTATTGTTGTTGTTGTTGTTGTTGTATAATTAATTTAATGACTACATGCACAATCATTTTTTATCAAATATCTATTTGTAAGGTTGTTATATTCTTATTGATGTTGTTGTTGAAGCAATTAAATGTTTTATTGCGAAATGTTTTTTCAGTTGATTATAGTTGCTGAAACACACAGAAACATTATCATTCAAAAGAAACAATTGCTTTCAGAAGGTATGTTTTGTTACATATAATTTAACCATTGGGTTGTTGTAATTTTTCTGTAGTCGTTGTATAATTAATCTAATGTTTACATAGACCATCCTTTATTAACAAATAATCTATTCGTATTGTTGTTATATTGTTAATGATGTTGTTGTTGAAGCCGTGTAATGTTTTGTTGCATAAACACGCAGAAACAGTATAAAGTATATCGAGCAGTACTAATAGATTATGGCAGTGCCAACAACATGTAAAATAAATACACAAAATCAGTATCAAGTATACCTAGCGGTACCAATATAGTATGGTAGTGCTAACCACATGTAGGACACTATATTACGATGTAAATTTTATTGTTTTTGTTGTATAATTAATATAATGTTTATATGCTCAATCATTTTTTATTGTTATTGTTGTTGTATAATTAATTTAATGTCTACATGCACAATCATTTTTTTTTATCAAATATCTATTTATAAGGTTGTTATATTCTTATTGATGTTGTTGTTGAAGCAATTAAATGTTTTATTGTGAAATGTTTTTGCAGTTGATTATAGTTGCTGAAAGACACAGAAACATTATCATTCAGAGGAAACAATTGCTTTCAGAAGGTATTTGTATTGTTGATGGTGTTGTCGTTGAAGCCATGTAATGTTTTGTTGCATAAACACGCAGAAACAGTATCAATTATATCGAGCGGTACTAATAGATTATGGCAGTGCCAACATGTAAAATAAATACACAAAAGCAGTGTCAAGTATATCTAGCAGTACCAATATAGTATGGCAGTGCTAACCACATGTAGGACACTATATTACCATGTAAATTTATCATTTTGGATCAGGCAATCCTAAACAACATGATTCTGATATGTTTTGGATTGAGAAGAAAAGTTTACACCTTCTAAATCAGTATTGAATTGTTGTACATGTTTACACGCGTTATTCATACATCTTAATATTTTTACTGTCTATGCTTATGCTTCTATAATATGTAAACATGTCTGAAAGTTCATGAGGTATTTTGTTGTTATATAGGTTTTGATACATCATACATTAATTTGTTTTATTTTACCATGTAAATTTGTGATTTTGTATCATGTAATCCTCTGCAACACGATTTTGATACAGCACGCAAAAGATTGTAAACAGGTGTTGTTTTCTTCAATGTTTTACTTGCGTACAGTGTACATGGTGTCTTTAACGTGTTAATTGGTTTGTATCGTCTAAATCAGTATCGAATTGTTGTATATGGTTACATGCATTATGCATTAACCTTAATATTTTTAATTCATATTGATAGTTTTTAAAATTGATAATCTTTGTTGTGCAACACAGATAATTGATATTCCTGCAATGTGTGTTGATGGAACGATTGATACTCTACCTGGATTTGATGATGCAAACGAGGATACGACATGCCACATTAACAGTGTTCGAGAAACATTGGATGATGAATAATTAGCCAAATACCTTAATAATCTATAAAAGCATAAATACAAATGAGTTTTATTTGTGTTTATCACATGTGTTGATATTCTTATTTAGTTGTTATAGTTTACTTCCACTCTGCTAACATAGAATTGCTTTTTAAAAATCAATACATACCCGTTACAATATTTATGTATAAAAATGGGGCTATAAACTTACCTTGATATTCTTAAAAAAAGAGTTTATCGTTAACATACATGTATCAATATGGCTTCCCTACGTCTCTTTAATAAATATATGAAAAACCATGGCCCAACAAAACGAGCCCAATAATAACTATTCCGAATGAATGATGAACTATATAATTGAATTATACAATATATGATGAACTATATGTAAAATAACTATTCCTATGGATTCATCAAACCTTAAAATATTTCAAGATAAAGAGTCACATGCGCCTCGCACTGATTCAAAGTGCGAAGATCAAACCGTTCATGGAAAAAAAACATGTGACAGAACCAAAGATTGACGATGGGGTACATGATCGACGCAGTAGAGATCCAAATACCAAGGTGGACGATGCATTGAGATTTCTTACGTCGGTTTTGAAGAAGGTGGATCTTCTCAAAGTAATAAAGGTATATGAGGCTTATAATATCTTCTAAATAGATTTATGTTTTCATGTTAAGTTTATTAGTCCATTAATTTTTTATTTTTTTTTTTATTTTTTTTTTTTTTTAGATGAGCTACCTGAGTCTATTCTCCTTGATTGGCTTAAATTGAACGTTGGGGATCCTCAAGAGTCTTTACAAGTTCTCAATGCGGTTCAATCAAAGGTCCTAAAGGCAGAAACTGTGATTAACGAATTACGTGGGATGGGTCATGAACTAACCGATGACTACTTTGTGGATTTAAACTTCTTTAGTGATGAAGATTGAAATTTTATCATCTTATTAGTAATCGTTTTTCACAAGCTAATTTAATTGTAGTTCAAATAACGCATGGCTTTCGCTGATGTTTAAGGATTTGAATATTTTTTAGTTAGTCGATTTTGTTTAGTGGTTTTATACATCGTGTTTAACTTTTATTAGATGCAAATAATACCATTATTTTTTTACTCTATTACGATTATTTTTTACTCTAAATACATGATATGCATGCTAATATTTAAATAATCTTATATAATCTTATATTTAAATAGTATAATATGCATGTTAATATAATCTTATATTTAAATAGGATAATATGCATGCTAATATATGGTAATTGATAAACATGGTATATAGGATATTAGTTAAACATAGTAATCTTATATCTAAATATAATCTTATATTTAAATAGGATAATATGCATGCTAATATATCGTAATTGATAAACATGGTATATAGGATATTGGTTAAATTTAAAATATACTCATCATAGCTTATACACCCTTTCCGCACCTATAAATGCTGGATCGAATTCAAAAGCAATTAAACAATTACAATTCTGTTCTACTTTCAGTAACAGTAATAGTTTTCAATGGGTCGTTTGTTTTTTTCCTCATCAAATTCGCCAAACAAACGTCCAAGAAGTGTTTCCCCAACAAATGAGCTTTCATCAGACCCAAAAACAACCGCAGCGGTTGTGAGGTATTTCCTACCAATACGATATATTTCCCAACTTAGACGACAGATAGCAGAGATGGAGGCAGGAATCGCACGCGATGAACAAACAATATCGGAGTGTAAAGAGGCTATTGATCAACAAAAGAAGAAAATACTGGAGTATCAAGAGAAGATAAAGAATGTTAAAAAACAAATGGACAACTATAATTGTTTGTAGTTTTTTTTCGTATTCGATGGTATTTGTCAGCCTTTATTTTTTTAAAACTACATTTTTTATGTTTAATGTTGGTAGATTGTTGATCACATTCATGCGGTTCTCATAAGTTTGGCAGTACTAATATCCAATGTTAGCAATTACATCGAGCAGTACTAATAAAGTGTGGCGACGTTAGCCACATGTAGAACATAGTTATAATGTTGAAGCAGTACTAACATGAACACGCAATAGTAATCATGTGCGAGCATAATTATTAAATAGGAAAATGATACTTTAGTTTTTTTATCTATAATATGTAAACAGGTTTATAGGAAGTATGAATTTAAAAATAATACGAATTAAATATATTAGACATAATAAAGGTTATGTATATCCAATTTGAATAAAAACTTAATATTTAACATTATATTTATTGTGTATGCACAGATGTATGTAGCAACTTTTCAATTAAATGTCATGACTTTTCAATGTAAACATTGTGACTTTTGAGGAGTCTATAAATACAAAGAGATAACAACCACTTTTTATTATCCTTTTGACTATTCTAAATTACTACAATATTTACTCGATTATTCAATGGCGTCATCCTCATCAAACCCTAAATCGAATGAGGCTAAAAAACCAAGACGTGGTGATGTTCCTCCAATGCCCGAGAAGTACAAGATTTACGACATACCCCAGCATGTATGGGTTAAATGTCATTCAGGCGGCGCTCATTCGACTGAAAAAACGTTGATTGATCTTTACGATCAACGTATAAAGACTCTTGAAGAACATAACATGATGGATGAAGAACAAAACAGGAGGGATGCAGAAATCATCCGGAGACGACAACAGAGCATTGATGCTCGGAATGCAACAATAGCAGAAACACAACAAAAAATTGTTGATGTTTACAAAGATATTGAAAACAGTTTGTTTATTTCCTAAAGTTTCCTTTATGTTCAGAATATTATGTTATTTAAATGGTTGTTTTAATTGTTTGGATTGTAAATGTCATGTGCCGTGAATTTTTTTGATTGTGCATATTATTAGAACCATTAACCACAATTGTAAATAACAATTAAGATTCATGTAAGTTTTCTAACAAATGGACTAAATAAATAGATCAAGCCAATGGACTAACTTAATACATAAAGCAAATATCAAAATCAAACATTGTATAGGAAAAAAACTACTAAAACAACTTAGTTAAAATCGTTCATCTTCAGAGCATTACCCTCTTCCTCGCGGACACCGAATTTGGCTTGAGCACACAAATCAACCAGCAATTCAAGCAACGCCCGATGCCTCTCTTGAGTTTTTTTCAAAGCATCGAGTGTGGTTGTCAAATCATACGGATAGTTTACATATCAAATTTAGGTACATGGTTCATCAAAGTGCGGGATGGGAGAGTATTAGAATATATCAAGGTCAAATATATCAAATTTAGAATTGTGAACGGTTCAAAGGATTGAAATCTTGTTTAGCTTATAACATAGGAATGGTAGGGTGTGCACCGATAGTAACACGAACATCGTTTAACTGTCAGAGTTGAGATATATGGAATATCAGTTATTAGCATCAGCATGCTTAGATAACAATTCCGTACTAGACAATTATCAACATCAAATCCTTCTAAAGGAAAAGTTGGTTAACATACAACGTTCATCATTCAAATGACGGAAGGTAAGACTTCCTCGTCTTCTGCGATAAACGTTCTTATAAGGCATGACTAAAGGCAAAGACAAGATTCAGAGTGATGCGGAAGCAATTACTACTCACATGGATGTCCTAGACTACCCATCCCTCACCGGTTATGACTTATATTCCTATGGGAAAATTCTACGCAACTTCGCAAAGGTTATCCTACGAGCGCCTACAGCGGAAACTTAGGGGTCCTAACTTACACAGGCCAAGGGTAGATGTACTACAAGTCGTATAACCTGGCTCTGATACCATAATTGTAACACCCCAACCCGGCAAGGGTAGAAGTGTCACGAAAATGGTGACATATCAAAGGCAAGCATAACATACGACTTACATGATACAAATGGTTTACAATATTACAAAGGAAAATATACCAAATCTACGTAGTCATACATAAATGAATACTAAAACTAAGGTATCGTCTTCAAAAGCTAATCTCTCATCCCAAAGCAAAACCCAAGCTCCTGGCTTCCTACTAAAAACCTGCCGCAGGAAAAGAAATGCGGCTGAGCTTAAAAAGCCCAGTGAACAGATATATAATAAACGGAAACCAAAATCAAATGGAAATGAACAGACATATCATAATGAATGAGATATAGGAAAAGGAAATAAAGAGTAAGGTTTAGGACAGTCATCCACCACGAGCCCATATCATAACATATCACATATCATATCATATCATATCTTCATAATCATATAGAGGGGAGACCTCTCAGATAATCAGATAATATGAGGGGTGTCCTCATTCTTCAAATGGAGTAGCTAGCTCCCATATTTTGTGAAAGGAGTGGATTGCACCCAGCCCCAGTCACCATATCATATCATATCAAAACATATCATATCAGAACATATCTAGGATGCATCCATACGCCCCCCAAACAAATCATATTGGCCATAACAAATCATAAAGCGCGCATATCATATCATAATGGGGACGGTGTACAACATCACTCGAGTACACTAGAGTCATGCCACTGGTGCATCAATGACACGGCCATGTTACCTTCATGGCTAGGGAACATATTTTGGCTCGGGTCTCAAACTGGGGTCAAAGGTTAAGGGATCATATCAAAGTAAAGGTTCATATAGTCATAATCATAGTTCAAATGTCAAGGTTCATATCCAAGGGTTCATATGAAAGGGTTCATATCAAAGTTTCATAGCAAAGGGTTCATAACAAAGGTTCATAGCAAAAGGGTCAATGTCAAATCAAATCAGGGTTCAAGAAACCGAAGGCACCTTATTAAAAAGGGCAGAATATCTGTACCTTATTCCAAAGCAAAGCACAAACCAAATGAATAAGATGCAAAGGATCATGTCCTCTCCTTCTTCACACCTAGAGGGGTAGAAAAGAATTACAAACCTTTCCATTTTAAGTAACTTTCCATTTTTAGCAGGTCTCCATATTTAGTAAGTTTCCATAATTAGTAAGATTTCCATATTCTCATTTAGGTTAAGTTATTATTGAATCATAATATGGCTTTAGGGTGTATTTAAACAAGTCACAAAAGTTTAGGGTTACTTATGACAACTTTACATAAATTAGGGTATTTAAGTGTAATTATATCAAAGTTAAAGTTCACATATAAAATATCCCAAGAAATATGTTTTGAATCCAATTTATCAAGTTAACAAATTCAGCCCCACAAGTTTCCCAATTTTAACACTTTACACACCCTAAGTTACATAATTTACATTTTAAACCTTATAAATACTCCATAATTAGACATTAGACCCTTATTTATCAAAATTTACACAATGATCACTTATTTTATCATATTATACGAATCTCCCCTTAAGTATTCATAATTTACAAAATCAAGTCCCTCAAGTTATCAAAGTTACATATTTAACCCTTAATTTACATTTTCAATCTTTAATTATCATAATTACATATTAAGCCATTAAATTACCAAAATAGCACATAACCCCCTGAATATAATTAATTACTCAAATTAATCTTAAGTTTCCAGAAATTACATATTTAGTCCCTCTATTTTAATTATTTTCAAAATCGATTTATACTTTATCAAATAAACATTTTAACCCTTTTAAATATAAAAATTACGCATGGGGCCCTAAACTTATATTTTATTAGAAATGTTCACAGCCCAAAATAAGTTCTAAAATTAACCCTTGAGTTTTAAAAGTTACAAAACACCCCCTTATAATTTAATTAGAATCGCATAACACTTTTTATTAACAAAATCCTAACCCTAAAAATACTAATCATTCACCAATCATATCATCATTATTAATCATCATTTAATCACTCAAGAACAGCCCTAAAAATATAACCCTAAATCGATTTACATTTTATTTCTTTTTCTCTTTAATTTCCTTTAAATCGGTAAACTAAATAAATCCAAAAATAATTCGATTAGGCCCCAATAATTCGAAGTAGCATTTTTCTCAGATTATTATGATCATGTAGAGTCCAAATAAAATAAATATGAAGCCTCACAAATTCGGATTGAATTATTTAGGGTTTATGCATGTTTTTAAGATTTAATTTACAAATATTGTATAAAGCATGCATGGATCGACTTATACATTTTATTTGGTGTTCATATGACATATAGGATCTGAGAAAATTACCAAACCAAAGATCGAACGTGTAGAATGGGCTGTACCAATTCGATGATACGCGAATGAACAAAACGAACCAATATTCCAAAACGACTCCAAAAGCTTCTCCACAACCTTTCCAACATTTTTCCCAGAGTATATTCGACATAAGGATTGTGATAAAAATCATGAATGAATTTTATATGGCTTGATCGAATTTATTTAGAAAATACCTTAAAAATTGGTTCGATAAGGACAACAATTCACAAAACGCGATCCCAGCCAAGAACAGCTCCAAAACTATTTTTCATGGATCACATATGATACAAGGAACATGAGAAAAATAAGAAACGAATTTTTAGGAGGTCGCAAGAATTAATTCGATCCATACCTTATTTTGTTCTAGCGACAAAGAAATAATTCACCAAGATCGGACCAAGCTTCAAATAATTCGAATGGTATTTTTCCTAGTTCCTTTGGATGATGATCAATCACAGAAAAATGGTCTAGGGATTTTAGAGTGTCGATTGGAGGCTAATGAAATTGTGTTGTGTTTTATTTTCAATCGGCATTAGGGTTAGGAAAAGAAAATGATAAGGATTGTTTTAAAATAGTTAAACCGAGTCAAGGGGGGGAAGGATGACCAGGGATTTAATAAAATTGATTGGCCATGATGATGATTGATTATTTCCTTATTTGCTCCATTTTAAATCTTTTTAATTAAACATAATATTAATATAAATTAATTCGGTCCATATAGGGGTATTTTAGTCATTTTGTAATTTGTATAAATGTTAAATGAAGTTGTTAAAATTATTTGGGATCATAACTTATGCATTGCCAGAAGTTTGGGATTTATTTGATACTTTATAAGCTTTAAATTAATTTTTAAACTTGCAGGGGCATTTTGGTCATTTTACGTGTTTTAGATTTTTAGGGTTTTACAACTCTTCCCCTATAACAGAAAAATTTCGTCCTCGAAATTTGCAAAGAATCAGAAGTGAGAGGATCGAAAACAAAATAAGAACGTACTAGATCAGAATGCGGATAACTAGCTCGTATTAATTCCTCGGTTTCCCAGGTAGCTTCCCGCTCTGGGTGGTTCTTCCAAAGAATCTTTGCGAACGGAGATGAAACGAAACAGAAGACACAACGGATAGCGAACGGAAATGTAAAAAGACTTGTTTCTCATGACTCTTCATTGCCGATCCAAAAGTAACTTCAGTTCCCAGAAATGACATATCATACGGAATTCAGATTGCAAGGATCATATTCAAACATGGCGAATGGTTATCATATTCTCTCAAAAGAAATACAAGGATACGCAAGATTGTGACGGATATGCCGTCCATAGCAATTCGATTAGACAAATCAGATGAGATCGTACAGAACATAAATCATAGGTGATATCAAATGGAAGAAACTTATAGCAGAACTTAAGATTCTTATTGGAATTTCAAAGGTCAACAACCGCGTACCGAGAATCCAAACGTATCAAATCGTATAACGGCGAAACAGATTAAGCGTATAGGTGGAACGAACCTAAATCTTACAAATGCGAAATTTCTCACATCTCTAATCAAAATTCTAAGGTTTCTAAAGTACTCCTCGAAATATCCTATGAACACAATGAGGGTACGTCATATGACGTAAGTATTATCACGTTCGCGAACCGTCATAATACCAGCATCATATGAGTATACCATCATGATGGTCATACTTTATCTCAAGTCGCGAACAGAACTACTTATCTTAACTACCTATCAGTCTTTCTACCTCCTAAGGTTGGTCCAAAACCAACATCACTACGGATTCTAAATCGGAGGAATTTGAACGTACAAATAGCGTAACGAAATGTGTACTCCTTAAAATGAAACTCGTCGTCGAAACATTAGGTCTTCCACCATTCATCATCCTTTTCATAACGAAACCATCATCCAAACAAATGCATAACGAACATAGAATGGAATTTCTAATAGGGTACGGTTCCTTCAAGATCTTATCGAAAGGTAACGGAAATTTGAGTGGTCTAAGAGGAAATGAATTACGTCTTCAATATCTTCATCCTTTACAAAAATCAAATCTTCCGAATCCAAACGTTTACTACAAAATTTCATCCCTTCAATTTCATGATCTCGAATCCTTTCAAATTCCAAGTAGCCGCTCTCTTGTCTAATCATACGATCATAGGGTGAAAAGGAAATCATAAACTTGAGTCTGGTTCCTCAAGTCTTCGAAACTTCTTCTGGACACTTCGGTGTGGTAGCGTGAATCTCCGACGTGATCACCGTGCATTCCTCCATTTGCGAGTCTGCCTCAGTTCTCAATTCATCTTAGTACAACTAAATGACTAGAGAAAACAAGGCTGCCTGTCTCCTACAGGTCTTCTAGCATGATTCGAAATTCACCAACTCAACTGCTGTGGACTTCCTGGTTTATGTGCTGAAAGCTCATCTTCTACAGTCTGGTCGTCTTGATGCCCAACTGAAATCTCCACGTGCTGCTCGGGGTATAATCGAGTCTCATCTCAGTCTGTCTTCTTCTCACCTGCTTCTCTCTTGGTAATGCCTTTCACGAACCTCTTCTGCACATCTGCTACAAGGTTTCTAACTCTGACAATGGTCTTCAGTCTTGGTCCTTTCTGTGGAAACTCTGTCGTCATCGGATACCTGGTGGTGTTGTCTGCTACAATCTCTGATCATTAAGTGAATCTATTCTTCTAGAACAAAGGGTCGGTTCACTTCATACTAAAAATGGTCAACGTGTTTCTCGTTCGTCTCTAAGCACAAACATACTGTCATACTATGGCAATTGTCCGAATACTTGCGAAAACATGAATCTTCTAGCCAATACAATTGACATTATTCAAAACTCATAGTGGTCACATGGGTACTAAAGCAACTTCAGGAAATCTTCTTAGGAAAAAAAAAAAAAAAAAAACTTCATATCACAAATCTTTCTCTTCACAAATCAAATTGTAATGCTTCGCGGAACTTAATCTCAACTAATTAACTTCCTTCTCAGATGTTCTTGTGGTTGCTTCTTCCGTCTTTCAAACTCAAATGAGGTCGTCTGCTACGGAGTTTCAAAAATAGAACAAATCAAATATTGATACGCGGAAAAGGAATAATGATTACGGTTACATTCACGATGGTCGGTGTGCCGCCGCACACTCCTCTCTTTCTTCCTCATAACCCAACAGGAGCATTCAAGAGATCACTGAAGTAAACAAACTCATATCCCATCAGTTCCTACAATCTCTTAACTTCTTCAATATCGTGGTTTCGCCAATTCAGATTAGTTCAATGCAAACTTTACTTCCCAAACGGATCTCAAAAGGTTCATCAGAAGCACCAGAAATTCGTACAACAAACTTTCAAATGCCGGAGCTTTCTAAGAGTGGATACTAACAGGCGTTAGGAGAAAATTGGGAATCAAAGAGATCGGAGTATGTGCTTCAAAGCAACAATAATCTTAACAGATTCAAATGATTGAGAATATCATAGTAAAATATGGTGAAGCAGATTGTTAAGGGTCGCATTTCAAAAACCATCAATCCATCATCAAGAGACCTCAAAGTCAAATACCTCCAAAGGGAAACGGATTCTCAAAGCGAATGTGGTTGTCAAATCATACGGATAGTTTACATATCAAATTTAGGTACATGGTTCATCAAAGTGCGGGATGGGAGAGTATTAGAATATATCAAGGTCAAATATATCAAATTTAGAATTGTGAACGGTTCAAAGGATTGAAATCTTGTTTAGCTTATAACATAGGAATGGTAGGGTGTGCACCGATAGTAACACGAACATCGTTTAACTGTCAGAGTTGAGATATATGGAATATCAGTTATTAGCATCAGCATGCTTAGATAACAATTCCGTACTAGACAATTATCAACATCAAATCCTTCTAAAGGAAAAGTTGGTTAACATACAACGTTCATCATTCAAATGACGGAAGGTAAGACTTCCTCGTCTTCTGCGACAAACGTTCTTATAAGGCATGACTAAAGGCAAAGACAAGATTCAGAGTGATGCGGAAGCAATTACTACTCACATGGATGTCCTAGACTACCCATCCCTCACCGGTTATGACTTATATTCCTATGGGAAAATTCTACGCAACTTCGCAAAGGTTATCCTACGAGCGCCTACAGCGGAAACTTAGGGGTCCTAACTTACACAGGCCAAGGGTAGATGTACTACAAGTCGTATAACCTGGCTCTGATACCATAATTGTAACACCCCAACCCGGCAAGGGTAGAAGTGTCACGAAAATGGTGACATATCAAAGGCAAGCATAACATACGACTTACATGATACAAATGGTTTACAATATTACAAAGGAAAATATACCAAATCTACGTAGTCATACATAAATGAATACTAAAACTAAGGTATCGTCTTCAAAAGCTAATCTCTCATCCCAAAGCAAAACCCAAGCTCCTGGCTTCCTACTAAAAACCTGCCGCAGGAAAAGAAATGCGGCTGAGCTTAAAAAGCCCAGTGAACAGATATATAATAAACGGAAACCAAAATCAAATGGAAATGAACAGACATATCATAATGAATGAGATATAGGAAAAGGAAATAAAGAGTAAGGTTTAGGACAGTCATCCACCACGAGCCCATATCATAACATATCACATATCATATCATATCATATCTTCATAATCATATAGAGGGGAGACCTCTCAGATAATCAGATAATATGAGGGGTGTCCTCATTCTTCAAATGGAGTAGCTAGCTCCCATATTTTGTGAAAGGAGTGGATTGCACCCAGCCACAGTCACCATATCATATCATATCAAAACATATCATATCAGAACATATCTAGGATGCATCCATACGCCCCCCAAACAAATCATATTGGCCATAACAAATCATAAAGCGCGCATATCATATCATAATGGGGACGGTGTACAACATCACTCGAGTACACTAGAGTCATGCCACTGGTGCATCAATGACACGGCCATGTTACCTTCATGGCTAGGGAACATATTTTGGCTCGGGTCTCAAACTGGGGTCAAAGGTTAAGGGATCATATCAAAGTAAAGGTTCATATAGTCATAATCATAGTTCAAATGTCAAGGTTCATATCCAAGGGTTCATATGAAAGGGTTCATATCAAAGTTTCATAGCAAAGGGTTCATAACAAAGGTTCATAGCAAAAGGGTCAATGTCAAATCAAATCAGGGTTCAAGAAACCGAAGGCACCTTATTAAAAAGGGCAGAATATCTGTACCTTATTCCAAAGCAAAGCACAAACCAAATGAATAAGATGCAAAGGATCATGTCCTCTCCTTCTTCACACCTAGAGGGGTAGAAAAGAATTACAAACCTTTCCATTTTAAGTAACTTTCCATTTTTAGCAGGTCTCCATATTTAGTAAGTTTCCATAATTAGTAAGATTTCCATATTCTCATTTAGGTTAAGTTATTATTGAATCATAATATGGCTTTAGGGTGTATTTAAACAAGTCACAAAAGTTTAGGGTTACTTATGACAACTTTACATAAATTAGGGTTTTAAGTGTAATTATATCAAAGTTAAAGTTCACATATGAAAATATCCCAAGAAATCTGTTTTGAATCCATATTTATCAAGTTAACAAATTCAGCCCCACAAGTTTCCCAATTTTACACTTTACACCCTTAAGTTACATAATTTACATTTTAAACCTTATAATATCCATAATTAGACATTAGACCCTTAGTTTATCAAAATTACACAATGATCACTTATTTTATCATATTATACGAATCTACCCTTAAGTATTCATAATTTACACATCAAGTCCCTCAAGTTATCAAAGTTACATATTTAACCCTTAATTTACATTTTCAATCTTTAATTATCAATAATTACATATTAAGCCATTAAATTACCAAAATAGCACATAACCCCCTGAATATAATTAATTACTCAAATCAATCTTAAGTTTCCAGAAATTACATATTTAGTCCCTCTATTTTAATTATTTTCAAAATCGATTTATACTTTATCAAATAAACATTTTAACCCTTTTAAATATAAAAATTACGCATGGGGCCCTAAACTTATATTTTATTCGAAATGTTCACAGCCCAAAATAAGTTATAAAATTAACCCTTGAGTTTTAAAAGTTACAAAACACCCCCTTATAATTTAATTAGAATCGCATAACACTTTTTATTAACAAAATCCTAACCCTAAAAATACTAATCATTCACCAATCATATCATCATTATTAATCATCATTTAATCACTCAAGAACAGCCCTAAAAATATAACCCTAAATCGATTTACATTTTATTTCTTTTTCTCTTTAATTTCCTTTAAATCGGTAAACTAAATAAATCCAAAAATAATTCGATTAGGCCCCAATAATTCGAAGTAGCATTTTTCTCAGATTATTATGATCATGTAGAGTCCAAATAAAATAAATATGAAGCCTCACAAATTCGGATTGAATTATTTAGGGTTTATGCATGTTTTTAAGATTTAATTTACAAATATTGTATAAAGCATGCATGGATCGACTTATACATTTTATTTGGTGTTCATATGACATATAGGATCTGAGAAAATTACCAAACCAAAGATCGAACGTGTAGAATGGGCTGTACCAATTCGATGATACGCGAATGAACAAAACAAACCAATATTCCAAAACGACTCCAAAAGCTTCTCCACAACCTTTCCAACATTTTTCCCAGAGTATATTCGACATAAGGATTGTGATAAAAATCATGAACGAATTTTATATGGCTTGATCGAATTTATTTAGAAAATACCTTAAAAATTGGTTCGATAAGGACAACAATTCACAAAACGCGATCCCAGCCAAGAACAGCTCCAAAACTATTTTTCATGGATCACATATGATACAAGGAACATGAGAAAAATAAGAAATGAATTTTTAGGAGGTCGCAAGAATTAATTCGATCCATACCTTATTTTGTTCTAGCGACAAAGAAATAATTCACCAAGATCGGACCAAGCTTCAAATAATTTGAATGGTATTTTTCCTAGTTCCTTTGGATGATGATCAATCACAGAAAAATGGTCTAGGGATTTTAGAGTGTCGATTGGAGGCTAATGAAATTGTGTGTGTGTTTTATTTTCAATCGGCATTAGGGTTAGGAAAAGAAAATGATAAGGATTGTTTTAAAATAGCTAAACCGAGTCAAGGGGGGGGGAGGATGACCAGGGATTTAATAAAATTGATTGGCCATGATGATGATTGATTATTTCCTTATTTGCTCCATTTTAAATCTTTTTAATTAAACATAATATTAATATAAATTAATTCGGTCCATATAGGGGTATTTTAGTCATTTTGTAATTTGTATAAATGTTAAATGAAGTTGTTAAAATTATTTGGGATCATAACTTATGCATTGCCAGAAGTTTGGGATTTATTTGATACTTTATAAGCTTTAAATTAATTTTTAAACTTGCAGGGGCATTTTGGTCATTTTACGTGTTTTAGATTTTTAGGGTTTTACAACTCTTCCCCTATAACAGAAAAATTTCTTCCTCGAAATTTGCAAAGAATCAGAAGTGAGAGGATCGAAAACAAAATAAGAACGTACTAGATCAGAATGCGGATAACTAGCTCGTATTAATTCCTCGGTTTCCCAGGTAGCTTCCCGCTCTGGGTGGTTCTTCCAAAGAATCTTTGCGAACGGAGATGAAACGAAACAGAAGACACAACGGATAGCGAACGGAAATGTAAAAAGACTTGTTTCTCATGACTCTTCATTGCCGATCCAAAAGTAACTTCAGTTCCCAGAAATGACATATCATACGGAATTCAGATTGCAAGGATCATATTCAAACATGGCGAATGGTTATCATATTCTCTCAAAAGAAATACAAGGATACGCAAGATTGTGACGGATATGCCGTCCATAGCATTCGATTAGACAAATCAGATGAGATCGTACAGAACATAAATCATAGGTGATATCAAATGGAAGAAACTTATAGCAGAACTTAAGATTCTTATTGGAATTTCAAAGGTCAACAACCGCGTACCGAGAATCCAAACGTATCAAATCGTATAACGGCGAAACAGATTAAGCGTATAGGTGGAACGAACCTAAATCTTACAAATGCGAAATTTCTCACATCTCTAATCAAAATTCTAAGGTTTCTAAAGTACTCCTCGAAATATCCTATGAACACAATGAGGGTACGTCATATGACGTAAGTATTATCACGTTCGCGAACCGTCATAATACCAGCATCATATGAGTATACCATCATGATGGTCATACTTTATCTCAAGTCGCGAACAGAACTACTTATCTTAACTACCTATCAGTCTTTCTACCTCCTAAGGTTGGTCCAAAACCAACATCACTACGGATTCTAAATCGGAGGAATTTGAACGTACAAATAGCGTAACGAAATGTGTACTCCTTAAAATGAAACTCGTCGTCGAAACATTAGGTCTTCCACCATTCATCATCCTTTTCATAACGAAACCATCATCCAAACAAATGCATAACGAACATAGAATGGAATTTCTAATAGGGTAAGGTTCCTTCAAGATCTTATCGAAAGGTAACGGAAATTTGAGTGGTCTAAGAGGAAATGAATTACGTCTTCAATATCTTCATCCTTTACAAAAATCAAATCTTCCGAATCCAAACGTTTAACGAATATGCCAGCAACATGCGTACCAAATGTGAGTAGATAAAAAGACAACAATACAAAATATTTGTTAATTATTTGTTGATGGAATAATAACTATGTTATATGTTTTGGTTCAGTCTTTGAATGGACGTCCCCTCGGTCTTTTTGTGGTTTCTGTGGCTGTTGTTGTTTTGGGCTGTCAAAGCGTGCGAGTTACCTGTATGTTGATATCATTAGGATCTGTTGTAAATTGAATTTGCATTAACGTGATCAAATAATTGTCATTGTAATATAGTTCAGCAGGTAAATATCATGTTTTGTAGTTTCAACTAATATTCATGATGAAATTTTGCAACAGATACTAATGATCTCAGCCTACGGCCAACTCGCATGCCTTCTCAAACCAAAAAAATAACGTCTGAATGCATAGGCCGACCACCGATATACCCAAACCAAACAGGTCATTTAATTAACTGAAACTATCCAACATGATATTTACACACTATATTTGCTTGCAATGGCAATTATTTGATCATGTTAATACAACTTCAATTTACAACAGATCCTAATGATATCAGCATACGGCCAACTCGCACGCTTTCACAGCCAAAAACAACAACAGCCACAGAAACCACAAAAAGACCGAGGGGACGTCCATTCAAATACCTAACCAAAACACGTAATAATGTTATAATTCCTCCAGCAAATAATTAACAGTTATTTCCTCTTCGTCTTTTTATTCATTCTTTTTTTTTCCAGCCATGCCTAAAGAGCCTACCTATCTTGGAACTATTCAGCCTAGTGTACACATTTCAAAACGCAAATCACAAAGACTACATGATAAAATGAAAGAACCCGCGCAAAAAATACCAAGACGGGAGGGTTTAAATACCACATCTTCTGTAAACAATCAAGAAGCACATAAAAACCAATTTAAAGGCATATCTAATGGTAAAGCTATTAGACAAATCCCTATAAAACACACCATTTAGTGCCAAAAAATATTGCAGTTTTTTTTTTTTTTTTTTTTTTTTTTAATAATAATAAATTATTTAATTTATTATACGTTTAGAGATTATTTTGACCATGGAGATCCTATTTACACATGTCAATCGTGCGATGCATTACTGTGGCATGCTGAGGCTAAGGTAGGATCGACGTCTTCAAACGAAGAGGCATACTCTATATGTTGTGGAAAAGGAAAAGTGAAATTAGGAAATGAAGTTAAGAATCCACCTGAATTGTTGAGACAGCTTATGAATGGTGAACATCCAAAAAGCAAGGATTTTGTTGATAATATCAGGCGATACAATTCGATGTTTTCATTCACATCCATGGGTGCAAAGCAGGACACATCTGTTAATCAAGGATATGGAGCATATTGTTACAGGATACAAGGTGAAAATTACCACAGAATGGGGAGTCTGTTGCCAGAGGGCAATAAACCTCCTTTTTTTGCACAGTTATATATTTACGACTCAAAGAATGAAATACAAAATAGAATTAATTGTGTCAGGTATGACAACGTTGATTATTTTGTCATTTCGTACATGTTGTTTATATATTACTTTCATAAGCGACATCATACTAATATAACTATATTCATTTCATGCAGTACCATCGACAACACATCGACATCGACCAACTATAACATAGACCACCAATTGACTATAGATTTACGCGACATACTGGATACCATCAATCCATTAGTTGGTCAGTTCATAATGGCCGGGGAACGATTAGTCAGGAAAAGTGATGAAAACAAATTCAAATTACGCCTTATCGGTACACGAGAACGAGATGGTAGAAATTATAACCTACCCACAGCTGATGAAATTGGAGGACTCATAGTTGGGGACTTTGACGCGACAACACACAAAAGAGACATTATTTTACACTTACAAGAAGGAGGTCTTAGAAGAATTAGTGAATTGCACCCGTCATATCTGGCATTACAATACCCATTGTTGTTCCCATATGCAGAGGATGGTTACTGGACAGATATATATCATGTAGGCGTTACTGATTACACACCAACAAACAAAAAAACACGAGTAACAATGAGGGAATATTTTGCATATCGACTACAAGAAAGGGCAGGAGTTTTCTCGATGATACTCAATGCAAGGAGGCTATGTCAACAATTTATTGTTGACGCATACACTATGATAGAATCTGAAAGGATGTCGTTTGTTAAAAATCAACAAAAGGATTTGAGGAGTGAAACATATTCTAAACTTGCAAAATTGGCAGAGCAAGAAGATTCTGGGGTCACATTACGTGGGAAAAAGGTTATATTACCATCGTCATTTACTGGGAGTCCAAGATATATGATGCAAAACTATTTAGATGCAATGACAATATGCAAGGTTTACGGATATCCTGACCTGTTTATCACATTCACATGCAATCCAAATTGGCCAGAAATTGCGCGTTTTGTCGCAGGTAAGGGGTTGAAGTCTGAGGACAGGCCTGATGCGATAACCAGGGTCTTTAAACAAAAGATGGACAATCTAATGAGAGATTTTAAAGACCGACATTTTTTTGGACATTTAAAAGCAGGTATTATCATATTTCTATTAGAAAAATGTAGAGTAGCTGCATTAATTATCATTGATTATATACAGTACTTAACATTATCATCTTGATGCAGCTGTTTTTACCGTTGAGTTCCAGAAAAGAGGCCTACCACATGCTCATATACTGCTTTTCTTGGAAGAAAGCGATAAAATCAAAACAACAAGCCAAATTGATCGATTTATTTCAGCGGAAATACCGGATAAAAATGAAGACCCGGAACTGTATGAAATTGTTACTGATCATATGATGCATGGACCATGTGGTCCCCAGCGTCCAACTTGCCCGTGTACCGTAAAAAACAAGTGCACAAAGAAATTCCCTAAGGAATTTAACGATTCTACAGTCATAGATGACAGTGGATACGCACTTTATAAAAGGAGGAACGATGGATGTACAGTAACAAAGAGCGGGTCAGAATTACACAACGGATACGTGGTACCTTACAATCCAGCGTTGTTGAGACGCTACCAATCACATATTAATGTGGAGTGGTGCAATCAGGCGGGTTCCATAAAATATCTTTTCAAGTATATAAACAAGGGTCCAGATAGGGCCACGACGGCCGTAGAAGACCAAGATGTAGATGAAGTCAAAGACTATTACGATTGTCGATATCTTTCAGCGTGTGAGGCGGCATGGAGGATTTACAAATTTGACATCCATTACAGATTTCCTCCCGTTGAGCGCTTGCCATTTCATTTGGAAGGCGAACAATCGGTTATATTTGATGCTTCAGAAAGCATTGACTGTACTTTGGATAAAGCATCCGTAAATGATACGAAATTTATCCAATGGATGAAAACAAACAGGATGGATCAAGAAGCGAGAAGCCTACTTTACCACGAGTTTCCACAACACTATGTATGGAAACAAGAAGAGAAGACTTGGGTAAAAAGACAAAAAGGCACATGCATTGGACGCGTACATCACGTGTCGCCGTCAACCGGGGAGCTGTTCTATTTACGAGTCTTGATTAACAAAGTCCCAGGTGCACAAGATTGGGTTGACTTTAAAAAATTCGAGAATGTTACGTACAATACATACAAGGAGGCTTGCCAAGCGCGGGGTCTACTGGAAGATGACAAAGAATATATCGATGGGTTGTTAGAAGCCAGTCTATGGGGGTCCGGAAACTATCTGCGTAAGTTTTATGTCATACTAATCCTGACAGATTGCATGTCTCGACCAGAGTTTGTTTATGAAAAAACATGGGAAGTAATGGCTACTGACGTCTTACATGCAGAGCGAATAAAAAGGAATGATCCAGGTATGAATTTTTTAATATAAAACATTAATTTGGAAACAACGTATCTGCATGACTTATAAAAAATACACCCAGTATTTGTTATCTAAAAACAATGTAATTCAACATAACTACTAATAAGCAGGACATTATATTAGGACACAAACACTGTCTACAAGTCTACATATTATATCCATAACCAAAATAAAAGTTTACGTACCCAGAATAACATACCAAAAGCATTTGTTAGAGAGCATCAAATGAAACAAGCAGCATCAGCAAACATGAAACATTGGAATCTTGACTTCATTTTCCCCACAGAAAACAATAGCTTTGTCGTCTCTAACATTCTTGACATATTTAAATCTCAACATCTGATTCTCTTTAAAACCCCATTCTGCAGCCAATTGTCTCCAGGGTCCCTTAAGATAATCATGGGTAACACGGTTCACATTCTCATGGTGTTTCTCCTGGAAAATTATAAGTCTAAAACGATGAGACTTATGCCGCACCAATGCATGCTCATGTTTGAAAAGTTTGTGCTTCTTCACGAAGTTTTCAGGAATTGTCTGAAAAATAATTCAATAAAAAAATATGAAGACCGTTTGAATGAATAATTTTAATTTAATAACTGAAACCCAAAATTTAATACTTATACCAATCTTTTCTGCTAAAAAACATAACAATATAATGGTCTGTAAAAAGTTTTTTCTTCATCCATATGATACTTGGCATGGCCACTCCATTTGCAAATTTGTAGTATCCTTGGATCTAACAAATCAAAATAACAATATCTCATTATATAACGAAACCAATCATTCACTGTGCACACAACAATAATACACTTATAAACATTAACCTTTATCAATGCCAGGATACAGATCACCTCTTGCCACTAATGTGCACTTGAGTGTCTCATGTGTTAACGCCATACCATTTTCTTTAAATATTATCATCCGAGCTTTGTTGTTGAACAGATTTGTAAACACAACCTTAATACCTTGAACAATGTGATTATCGCTGACCAAATCCAGCCAGCCTTGCCCATAGAAAACAAAATCGTACTTCGTTGTTGATGATGGGTTTGGCGTACGACGATGCATCACATCATACTCCTGATCATCCACTTTCAACATAAAAACCTCATCATCTTTAACATCTTTAAGAAATTCTCTGGGAACAGTCTACATAAATGCCAGAGAGAAAACAGGAAAATTTAATTTCACATATCACATTATCCAAATTAGAACAATAAACAATAAATGTGCATATACTGACCGGTGATTCAATAGGATTGTTGCCAGCGAACCCCATCCATCTGGATGGACGCATGTCTGAGTTAACATTCCTGTAACCACCACTCTCAACTCCTTTAAGATTATATGCTGTCACATAGAATGTATCGGCACTTTCCTTAATGAAGTGGATGTATGAAATGTCTTCGTAACCGCTTTTTTTAATAAAGTTTCTCCATTCATCACCGTACAACTGCCACTGTTCACACGACAACCAGTCCATCCAAACTTTGAATTTCACACACTTATTGTTGATCAAATATACCCAGTTTTGACCATTATAATACATCTCATGAAACCATTCAGGGAGTGTATACAACATAACCATAATACAATTAGAGTTATGTATTAGCAAATATTAGGAAAACAACTCACAAAATCAAATCAAGCATTCTACTGTGTACACAACAACCACAAATTATTACACACCTGATTTTTCCGATAATAATAATCAACCTTCATCAAAAATTGATAAGCCATGTCTCTGAAAATTAAAAAATCAGCTTTAGTAAGTTAAACAACAACAGACATTGGATATGAGGTCCATTCATTGTTGCCTTAAAATAAAAATTACAAACCCCCACCAAGAAACATAAGTCATTTTAAAATACACATTTAAATCTACAATATATTAAATAAAAACACATGGGTTACATTATAACACAATGTTATTAAACAAACCACTAATCATTGTATTACAATATTTGGGGATCATTTAACTAAACAACATAGCAACAATGCAATCTTATAATGTTATAATTAACCATGTATTACAGTGATAATCAATCGTCAATCATTACTAACCCATTATGAACCTCCATATGGTTTAAGATACATTTAAAACAAAAACACCGGTCAACTACTGTTATTAAAATGAATATTACATTGCTTGAAAATGGAAGCCTTCTTTTTACATGGGGGTGTGGTGGGGGGAGGGGGGGAAATGAAAAAAAAAAAAAAAAAAAAAAAAAAAAAAAACCTACAGTGATGATCGCACCTGAAATCGGCAAATATATGTGCGTTAGATTGATATAGATGAGTACCGGAGTTAATTTTTATATATTACGAGTAGTTTAAAGATGATAGTGAAAACAAGAAACTAAATAGCCACAGTGATAACCTATAAAACACTTCTAAAATATTAAACATGCATTTGATATATATACCATATATAGTGTACAACAACGTGGATAAAGGCCTATAGAAAAATTTACTTTAAATATTGTACATGCTATATTTTATGTAAATGTTTTATAAAATGAAACTAAAAAAAATAAATTTTAATTTTGCAGATTTGGAACTTTCGGACGAACAAAGAAAGAACATATGCCTTACATATATCGAGCACATGCTTCTTTGTAACAATAAAAGTTTAAGGAATATCCCAAACATGCCTTTCCCAAACGAAATGTTTTTTATGGCGAATTACAACAGACTGATAGCAGACGAGTTAAAATACAATCCAGAAGAATTACGAGAACAACACAACAAACTCTTTGGTACGTTGACCGTCGAGCAAAAAAATATATATAATACTTTAATGGATGCTGTTAATGGCCAAACGGGTGGTATGTTCTTCGTATATGGATATGGAGGCACGGGTAAAACTTATCTTTACAAAACATTATCCGCTGCAACCAGATCAGAAGGCGGTATAGTATTAAATGTCGCATCAAGTGGTATAGCCGCACTTTTGTTGGAAGGAGGGAGGACTGCGCATTCTCGATTTGCAATTCCCATCAACGTGGTCGATGATTCTATGTGCCATATCACAGCAGATAGTGAACTGGCCGAGTTGATAAGGGAGTGCAAACTGATCATATGGGATGAAGCTCCAATGACGCATAGACATTGCTACGAAGCGTTCGATAGGACACTGAGAGACATATGTAGGACACATCATTCAACCCCATCGGAGCAAGTATTCGGAGGAAAAGTAGTTTTGTTTGGGGGTGACTTTAGACAAATTCTTCCGGTCATCACAGGTGGTTCAAGACACAATGTTGTACACGCGGCAATAAATTCTTCGTATCTTTGGGACCATTGTACAGTGCTACGTTTGACTATCAACATGAGACTTGGAACAAGCACAAACCATTCAGAGCGTAAAGAAATACAAGACTTTGCGGACTGGATATTATCAATTGGCAATGGAACGATCGGAGGTAAAAACGATGGAGAAGCAAACGTTGAATTCACGGATGATATGTTGATTCCTGACTCCGAAGATCATATTGGTGCAATAATAGAAGAGACTTACCCGGATGTGGTCAAAAACCTCTATACCCCGTCCTTTTTCCAGGAAAGGGCCATACTCGCGCCTACACATGAACTTGTGGATATGATCAATGACAGGATGCTTACGCTACTTGAAGGAGATCAAAAAACATACCTAAGTTCTGATTCAATTGGTATTGTTGATGAAGACTCCACTTTCAATTCGGACTTATACACATGTGACTTTCTAAACAGCATTAAAATATCCGGACTTCACTTCCACGTCATTCATTGACCCTGAAAATAGGTACACCTGTTATGTGCATGCGAAACATTGATCAAATAGCTGGATTGTGCAATGGAACCAGGCTCCAAGTTCGAAGGCTTGGTACTAATATAATTGAGGCTAAGATTATATCGGGCGGAAGTGTTGGTACTGTTTGCGCTATACCACGTATGGTTTTAAGTCCTTCGGATACCAAAATTCCTTTTAAATTTAATCGAAGACAATTCCCGGTATCACCGTGTTTCGCGATGACAATTAATAAAAGCCAAGGCCAAACGTTGACACATGTAGGACTATTTCTCCAACGTCCTGTTTTCTCGCACAGCCAGCTTTATGTAGCAGTGTCTCGGGTGAAGAACAAGAAAGGTTTGAAAATCCTTTGTTGTGACGAGGATGGGAAATACACAAAATCAACGACGAATGTTGTGTATAAAGAAGCATTGTTTCGAATTTAGAAGGTATTTCGACCTTTGAATCACATTAAATTTGTGTTTTTAATTACAGCTTATGAATTAGACATGTATAGTTCCACTCAAGTATCATAAGAATATCAACACAAAATATAACAATGCATAACCTGTTACAAAAAATGAGGCACTCATTTTCCAGAACAAAATTTTCGATAACAAGCATTTTCCAGAACATCCAACTATCGAGGAATGGTTGTTGAACCTACTACTACAGTTAAAATACCTTATGCACACAACAGTCGTAGGGATACTAATCTAACTTATGTTCATACACCTATTGTTCATATAGACAACCATCAAAATACCATACCCACCCATGTATACCCGCATGGGAGATATTGATAATAAAAATGTTTGGACAACAACTGCTACGATGTTGTGACAAGCTTAACAGACGTGGAAGATCGGAATAACATTTTGTTCACCTTCCTCATTTTCCACAATAATGTTAACAAATCTGAACCGCATCATTTTCCCAACCTTGAACCCACACCTGTTTGAAAACGATCTAAAATTCGCAGTGAACTTCACCTGCTGTTCCCTGTCTGTTCTTTTTGTATCCTTTATCGTACGAACCTTAACGGGAAACCTCTCATCATCATGCACGAGAAGTGCCTGTTTGTATGCCTGCATCTGATGATGGCCAGGAAAATCCGCAGGTACAGTCTGTCATTGAAAATAAATTAAAAAATTACAAAAAAAAAAAAAAAAAAAAAAAAAAAAAAAAAAAAAAAAACCCTTCAAATATCACAAACTAACTAAATATAACCATCATAAGTAACATAACATGTTCCTTGAATACTTACCACATGGTAGAACTCCAAGACAATTCCATTGAGCTCAGCATAAAACACAGCGTTTTCATCAGTATGGTTGATATGTCCTTCCCATGTACATATATGATGGGCTCTTTTATCTGCAATTGGATTTAACAACAACACACATCATATTAGAAGACACATATTCTATTTAAAACACATCATCAACCATTAAAGTATACAAACCTTCCATGCCATACAGTGGTATTTCACGACCGGGTAACCTTAACAATGTTGGATAAACAGTCTCTGGATATAAGCACGTGCCATTACTGCGAAAGAGCGCCAGATTCAATTTGTTATCTCCCATATTGGTGAATACCATTGGCTAACTTATGCCAATCTCCAAATTGTCAACAAGGCTTTCCCAATGGTTACCAAATAACCTGTTGGACCTTACGACACTGTTCGGATCCAATTTAACCCTTTCATGCTTCACTTTAACTTTCAAACCGTTTGCAAAAATTTCAAACCTCTCTTTCCATATATCTTGCAAAAAATCTCCCGGTAGAATCTGAATTACACAAACAGGAAGACCAGTTAAATAAATTAGTACATCGATGATTTAAAGATATAAACACATATTTGGTACTCAAATGCATATAACTAAAATCTAATTTGCTTTCAGTTAAAGTAGTTCAAACAAAACTCACAATCAGTTTATGTGGCAAACTTATATTGTACTTACTTTAGTTGAACGTTAAGTCATAATGTATACAAATCTACGCAAATCCAATCAACCTACATGTAAAAGACAGAAAATGACACATTCATACCTGTCCTCCAACCATAAATTTGACCAAACACCTTGCAACTCTACGACCCACAACACGTCTGTCGTACCCAGGGCCCTCACTGCCGTCCTCATTATACCCAGTTACGTAAAAAGTGTCTGACCCTTCCTTTACAAAATGCAATATTGTAACCGATGATTGCAAATTATCCATAACAAACCTTTCCCACTCATGTCCATAAAGTTGGATTTCACCTTCAACGATCCTGATTAAGCATACATATCTGCATCTGTTATTGCCATTAACGAAGATATACCTTTCATCATTGTAAAACCTCTCTTTAAACACGCTTGGCAATTTCTGCAATAACCAAAAAAAAAATAAAAAAAAATCACAAAAGTATACACTTATAATCCTGTATTACTAAAAGTGGAAGGCATCTTCGGGTGAAAATCAACAGTCACATGTATATACAAATGTAAACCTGATATCCTGGGTTGGTTCCCAAATTAAAACGGCACAAGAACTGCTGATCCATCTTGGTTATTTCAATCCTGAAGATTCATTACAGTCAGCCAAATACTACTAAATACGATATTAAAAAAGGCACAATCACATTATAGAACCATGACATATTCACTCACTAAACTATGTCCCACCATACTCCACTTATTTCAAGATCAACATTACTTCAAGATCAACATAACTAACAATGTCATACAATTGCAACCTACTAATAACGCTTTTAAGCAATATTAAACAACGCCGTGGCATTTTTAAGTCATGATCTAACTAAAACCACCCAATCACCAAGGATTAAGATGTTTCAAAACAACTAAAAATTACCTTCGTCCACAGTAACTCAAAAAATACTTCAGTTACCTTCCTACTCTCTCTCGATTCCTTTATATTTCCTTGCTTCTGATCCACTCGGTTCTTCTTCACATGAGCATGAAGCATTTTGTAAAATATCTCTTTCCTCAAACATATTTGCCTTTATAAGTTCATACCACTTTCTTAGCAGGTATCACATTGAACAAAACGTTTCAATATTCGGAACGAATACCATAACTAACAAAACATTAGTATTAGTTAATAAAGGCGTTTCATGCTTAAATTGGAGACGATTTTTTGCTTCTTGCATGAAAGAAGATAAAGTGCTTCATATTCATGTGAACAAGAAAGGAGAAGATGATGCCGACATAAATGAAGTCAGTAGGTAATACAGTTCAAGGACGTAGTTCTTTAATAAATAAAGAGTATAAGTAACATCAAAATATCGTATATAAGATTATAAATTTCAACTCACACTCAAATATTATTAGAATGCAAATGTGTATTTTAATAAATAAATCAAATATCGACAAAACACTCCAACTAATAAACAAACAAACACAAACCAAACTAAAAAAAAATCAAATTCATTTAAACTCTGATGGGACAGAACATGGTACTGCTAGTGTCAATTATGTAACGGAACATGATACTGCCAGTGTTGAAGGTGCTCCAATAGACGAGATTTCATCCCTAAAATTAACAACTGTGATATTGTGACCTGTAAGCCCTAACAAATAAACTTTTATTATCTTCTCGCCATTCTAAACTATTTTTTTTTTTTAAATTGATCAAAAAGAAATAGTATAGCAAACATGTTTCATCAAGATCTACCCAAAAGATAACACACTATTTAAACTCTGATGGGACAGAACATGGTACTGCCAGTGTTAATGATGTGACGGAACATGATACTGCCAGTGTTCAAGGTGCTCTAATATACGATATTTCATCCCTAAAATTAACAACTGTGATATTGTGACCTGTAAGCCCTAACAAATAAACTTTTATTATCTTCTCGCCATTCTAAACTATTTTTTTTTTCAAACTGATCAAAAAGAAATAGTATAGCAAACATGTTTCATCAAGATTTACCCAAAAAATAACACACTACCAACTGTACTTCTCATATTAAGTTCATAAATAGTAACACATAAAATGATTGTTTAAATTGATCATAACATACGATTAAACACAAAAAACAAGACATGCAATTCTAAGATATTAGCTTAAATATACAGATAAATAGAATACAATTAGACAATCAAAATATTCAAGATTTCATTATTTCAATACGAAAATCAGGTAACAAATGTTAACAAAACATGAACAAAACTATTAGATCAAGGATATGTAGTTCACCTTTTGTTGATCTGGGCACAAATAATTTGAACAGTGAGATGTTGGTGTTTTCGATAATGTGATGATGCTTAGTGTGAATAGCAGCTATGAGTAATTATAACTGATAAGATGAAAAGACAGTGTAGCAAGCCTATATGAATAGCCTATTAATTAGTATCCTACACAACTTGCATGTTCTTCAAAGATGATTCTCTTAATAATTTACAAACAGAAGGTCATGCCATAAAATAATAATAATGAAAAAAAAAAGAAAGAATTTCCATCATATTATTTACATCAAAATATACCTGCATAATACAATTCATGAATGCAGTTAGTAACTCAAGATATAAGATCAGTAATGTAGACTCACGTTTTCTTTATCCTGATACACATTTTTTTTTTGGATAAAAATGTTTTTGTCTATTAAATTTAATAATAATAGTTATTCTCTTGAAAATGAAAAAGACCATGTAAAGGCTAACCTAACTTTCTTTTTGAATAATAATGATTAGCTTGAAATATATTCATTATAAAATATATACCTATAAATATACATCAAAAATGTATTTGCATACAAAAAGACAATATTGCTTGCAACTAAGAAACAATAAAAAAAAAAAAAAAAAAAAAAAAAAAAAAAAAAAAAAAAAAAAGTTGCTTACATCAAAATGTATAAGCAATGTTATTTAATGTGTTAACATGTAAATAACTATTGCGTGCGAATATGAAAAAGGGAAATATTGACAATAAAAAACAATTTAACGACATATTTGGTTGGCCATATTCTATTGTTTTTATATATAAGTAGTTATATTTTATTGTGTTCAATGTAACGAACTTAAAGCATAGTTTAAAATTGATTAAAACCATCCAATCTAAAATTAAAAGTCATGCCCGCCCATTGGGCGGGCTTTGAAGTCTAGTATATATATATATATGAGGAAATTCCTTGCGAGTGGTCTTTTAACAAAGCCACGAATTATTAGAAGATATATAGGCCAAGCCCGTTCGTGGGTTTAGGGTTTATAGGGTTTCATATGTAGTCACCATTATAAATGGTGGATCAATAAAACATAACACCTTACGGGGTTTTATCAATATAACATGAATAAGCTTTATGAGAAAGAATTAAGGTTTCCAACATATAAGTTCTCTAATTTAGCTCAAAAGTTCTTAAATTAAAATAATATAGTAAATATAAAATTCACACAAGAATGAAGAAACACATAAAAACACTCTTAAGCCACTCTTAAACATAATGCTTAATTTACCTGCTTTCACCAAATATATGTTAAACGAATACAAACGACTAGGGCTGAGTAAAACATATCAAAAACTGAGCCGAATCGAAAAACCGAGCCGCACCGGTCCGACCGAAACCGAACAGACCATATTCGGTTCGGTTTTCGTTTCTATATAATTTTCGTTTTCGGTTTAGCGGTTCGAGCCAAAACCGAGAAAAACACAGCTAAACTATATAAACCGAACCGAACGAGCCGGAAAAAAACGAACCGAACCGACACATCTTCCACAAAATCGGTTTTCGGTTTTGATCGGTTCGATTCCAGCCTACTTTAGGACTATTTTCCTAACATTCAATATCTAAAGGACCTTTGTGTAACATGTTCTATCTCCAAAATCCAAATGCCAAAACCCTTTGGAAATGATTAATAAAAAGAACACAAAACCCCCCGAACGATAAAACACAACTCAACTCAACTGAACAGGGAAGGATATGGGGAGCAACACTCTGCAACATCTATGTCAAAATCCTTACTCTACACTTCTATTCACTCGCACCAATCTCTACAAAGGTTTTCCCCTTCAATTCTTTTATATAAACCCTAGTCCTTCATTTTATAGATTACACACTCCCTGTTTATTAATTTATGTTTAGATTTGTACTTATTTCTGTACATGTGTTTTGGTTAACTGATAACATTTTCATTTTTATTCTACACCCTGGTTTGTCTCTTACAATAGTACTTAATATTGTAGTATGTAACTAGAATACTAGTACTGAAATCGAAAAAAAATTAAAAAAAAATTGGTTGAATAAATTTTCCCGTATCGCTAAGAATTTGTTTGCACCCATGGCAATTAGGGAAACATTTTAGACAGAAATAGGCAGAGTATATAAGATAACAACACACAATTTTGGGACATATCTGTTTATAATTAAAAAGCTTGGTGTAAAAGGAGTGAAAAACGATGACGGGGTACTATGTCGGCCATTTATGACAAGCAATTTCATTAATATTTCGAGGGTTTGAAAGTCGGGTAAAGATCAACCAATGCTTTATAGAGAGAGAATGTCTTTTTCAGTTTGGTGATATGCTAGTATGAACCTTTCCAATAGACAGTCTTTGGGAAGGAATGACAGGAAGGCTAGTTGAACCCTTTGGTTAAAATAGTATTGCTTCACCTGATGCTTGTAACCAAATATTACCACCCTTTAGAAAAGCAGAAACTTCTATTGAATAAGTCCCAACTAAGCCAAAAGCTTTTCATTGTTGGAACTATTGTCAAAGTTGGCACTTGGTAGGTGGGTATGCTAACTCTGGTGGTAGAATAACCTCCGAGTCATATGTTGACCTGAAAGCAGTCTCTATTACTCGTTTTCTTAGTGGTCCTATGAGACCACAACACATTCTGTTGCTTAGCAATCTATCCACTTCTGTTGCACTCCATCATGGCTTTGCGCTTTCGTTCATAATTTTCTCTTAGCCATTAGCTTGTGGATGAGCTACTGAGAGACATACTTGTTGTACATTAATTTATTTTTCACCAAGCATTGAACGATGTCTAAGCAGACTGTTTCTCGTTGTCGCTGACTAAAAACGTGAGGAACTGCGTAGTGACACATGATGTGTTCACTTACAAAGTTTTTACGTGTAAAACAGTAATAGTGGCAAATGATTCGCCTTCAACCCGCCAATATAGTAAGCCGTAGCTAGAATAAGGTATTTAACCTTACCTCTTTTGAAAAACATTGGGTATTGTGAAAGTCCTTCTTGTAGCTATTGGATACTTTATCGAAGGGTTGAGGCCAAACTTTTGCTCATTATGACTGGAAAACAAATAAATGCTCTGTATACAAGAATATTGTGTCACTACGGAGTTTGTTGCGTGCTGGTATGTGATAACAAGAATTAGTTTGTTAAAAATCCTTTCAAGGTGTGGTGTGAAGAAATGAATATACACAGATGTCTACCCGTGTAACCTATCCACAAGCTAATGGCCAATGAAAGTCACAAACAAAAAGTATGGTTCATGGGCTCATGGCTAGAGAGAGAAGAAGTAGAAGTGGATAGGTTGATGGGCTGCCTAGTTGTGGTCTTATAAGAGCACTTTGAACACAAGGCATGACAAAAACCTCTGTTATTTGATTTGTGGCTCCGAGACTGTGATACCGCTAGGAACTAGAATTCGCACTACTATTAGCTAAATTTGAACATATTGGAAAAATGAAAGGAGGTTTACTGCTCTTCAAGGAGCTGTTACAAACACATAATGTACCGCTAGTCCACTACTACACCCGAGGCTCAAAAACTTATCTTTCTTCCCTTTAGAATGTGTACCGAAAGGTTGAAATGGGCCCTAATGCCTCATTGAGACCTATACAAATTGGATGAGGCATATTAGAATGGCTTACACAAACTGGTAAAATGGATGGTGAGTCCATTCCGTGAACTCGCCATGTCACTAACATGCGTAAGTGTTGTTAATGAGGCCCTTGGAATCCCATCTGATGAGTGGGTTGAGTTTCTCCAATATTAACTCATTTCGAGATTTTTAATCAAATTTGTCTAATATAAAGGGATGACATGTTCCCTATCACAATTTTTTTAACTCTTCCAGAGTATTTGTTTAGAGCTTTTGTATCAAACTGTTCCTGTATTTTCCAAGTCATATAGGGGAAATACCTATATAACTTCTTTATCATGGGTTGAAACTCTTTTGAGTCTCTCCTATCTCTTGTGATTGTAAGCTGATCGTATTCTTATATCTATAAAATGTAAAGTTCAGATTTCACAATTTATACATAAGTTCATTAGCTCAAAGGGTATATGCATACCGGTCCATACGTATTTAAAAAGGTACAAGCATAGAAAAATGATACATAGCCGTTCAAGACTGAAATTTCCGAGTAGCATTCATCCCAAGACATAATATTCTTGACACTTTGTGCTTTAATAAAATGCTCTCAGAAGTATACCATTTACATAAATTGAGTGAATATCGCTTCTAATGGACCTGCATTAAAATAAGTACTAACCCCAACCACATATGCCGTAGCCTACAAATATGGGGATTCTTTGACACTATTTTTGATGAAGTGAAATGGTTTGTCAACATGGGCAGCTATCTCTTCGGTATTCACAGACTTAGCCTCATCAAATTAGAACCTTTTGGTGACAGTCCCATCGTGCCTGTGCAACATTCCAATGGCAGCTTTAGGAAACATCCTCTTCTGAATATTCTTTTGAGGGCCTGTTTAATCCTAGCCTGATGTGCAAGACGCGGACTTTGGCAAGAGGTCTAAAAATCTTAGGATTGTGAGACAACGTTCCCACCATGTAAGTGATGCCTCCAGTTCAGTCAAAAGCAGTTCCACTCATGACATGCATCAGTTATTTTTTTTAGGGTTTCTTATTTCTCCTTCCAGCTGCGGCTTTTCTTAGGATTTCTTATTTCTCTCCTCTTAGCTTATATGGCTTTACCCAATGTTACTTCGACGATAGGATTAGTCTGAGCATGATGTTGCTACTCTTCTTCAGCTAAATACTTTCTGCCTATTGGTAACCCAGTTACGGGGTATTCTTCACGTGGTCCCACAAACTTATGTATTAACTTGCACGTACACTGATTATCCGGTTTCATGTTTTATTAAATTCCACATTTGACTGATATCTGTGATGACTAACTTGTAATGTGGTTCCAAACTGTTCGTCATACAGTCCCTCGTCTAAGAGGGAATTATGCATTTATACCGCCATTGTTAATGCTCCCGCTGTTTAGATATGTAGTTAAGAGACATTTTCATCATATTGTCAATATAATTTTCTTAGGGGAGGAAATGATGGGCGCTATTTGGTATGTAAATTGCAATAACAGAATTATATGGAGTATTAATATGTTAGTGGCTTACACTTGCTGGGTTGTTCTAATCTTCTCACATTCTTCCTTTTACAGAAGTCAAAAGTAGACTGTATTAGTCAAGTTAAGTTTTCTTAGTTTGATATTTGAGGTCCTTCAGTTTTATTCACCAAGATGACACCTTGCAGGTTTGTACCCAATCCCAAGAATGAAGATCTATCCGCTGTGCTTTACTAAACAAATGCAAACAACTACATATGAAGTTGTAAATGGAAGCTATTTAGAGACATCACCTACCAAACAGGAAAACAAAACAAAGGTAACTCTGACTAATGTGTTGTAAACCTACATAACAAAATTGTTCGCGTTGAACTAGTTTGTTGCTACAGATAACAAGTATTTCTTGTTTTTAGGATGCTGCACCTGTGACAATTGATACAGTTGGTGCCTTCCAGAAGCTACCCATGGTGATGCCTTCAGTTGACATTCTTCATTCAGCACTAAGAAAGGCTAGGAGGGTCACACCTACAAAAGGTAATCACACATTTTAATACTTACAGTTTCAAAGATATAAGTTGGCGAATATAATACCGGTTAGTGCCATCTTGAAGTTGATTGTTAACTATAGACTTTAGTTTGTATACATAGGGATCGCAAATGCTGCTAAGCGTGAGAAAAACAAAGGCGCAAAACATCTTGATGCTCTCATGAAGGTACTTTGAACCCTAATTATTCAGCTAGGTATGCAAGTTTCAGATACATGTATCTTATTTTTCTAATTATTATCAGGAACTAACCCTGCCTTTGAGAACGTACAAAGAAAACTTCCCAAATAAGAGACTTCTTCACCCTTATGAACGGTCTCTTATCGAGCTGACTTTGGGAGATGGAAATTATGAACAGGTAGGTAATAAGCATGCAACTCCTTCAATTTTCTTAAGTTTTTATTTGATGATTGATTCTTCCCAATAACATATTTGCACATGCATATTGTTAAATGTTTTGTAATTGCAGGTTTTAGGAAGAGTTGATTCATTAAGGAAGAAAGTGGTATCAGTTGGAAAAGAACTTGCATCACTCTGTGCTCAGGTCAGAAACCCTCCCTTAATTTTGTTTTAAGGAACAGCATAGTTATTTAATCGAACTCATAGTGACATCTATTGTTGCTATATCTGACATATAATTGCTATAACTAATGTTAAACAAGTTTCAACAGTCAACATCGAAGCGCGAGGCAGAGGAGCGGTTAGCTGAGGTTAGTAACTAAATTGCAAGAGTGAACTTGCTTATTCATTGTATTCACTCCTTTATATCTTTTATTTACTATCGGCTGTAACTTGTCTGCAGGGCCTAAAAAGACTTGAAGATATTTATCGTTCTGATGGAAAAGCTGTTGATGAGTTGATGCAAATAGCCAAGGTTTTGTGATCTATAAGGATATGTTTCCTACATGATAAGATGTTTTCTAAATCAAGATAGTGACTTTTTTGACGTTTACTTTACTTACTATACATAGAAATCATCTTTAGCCCTTTGATGAAATGTAATATCTAAATTTTCCAGACTTTGAGGGCAATGCCAGTTGTTGATCTTGAAATGCCAACACTCTGCCTTGTTGGAGCTCCTAATGTTGGAAAGTCATCTTTAGTGCGCTTGCTTTCAACAGGAAAGCCTGAGGTATGCACTATTTGTACTGTCAGGCTCTTGGCTCTAAAACATGATGTGTCCAACTTAAAGTTATTGTAACTTTATTGGTGAAAGGGAAAACTGCAGAAAAGGGTATCCTGATACATGCTAAAGTTCATTTAGAGGAATGTACTTCACTCTTGGTTATTAATTTGTAACGAACTTTCAGTTAGGATCACTGAAGGCTAACATACCTTTAAAATCATTAGTATAGTGGAAAACTTTACCGGAAACCGATGAAATGGTTGAGTCATCAGGTTACCTATTGATGGGTAGTTTTTCCGCTTTTCTAAATGTTTTCTCGGTTCATCGCCCTTGAATGATCGAAGTTAATAATTTGTTATCTTAATGATCAAAATGAAAAATTTGTTTGACGTTAGTCGTTAAAAGTGAAGTACATGGCCTTATGTAGGCATGTAGCTAAATGAACTTTGACTTCTAATAGATTACCCTTCTATGCAACTTAGATTACAACTGCTTATAATTTTAGTATTTACGAATTAAGAAGCACGTGCTCCCTGTTTCCCAGTAAATTGAATTATTAACATAATCTAATCCTTGTGTTCCTGCAGATTTGTAACTACCCATTTACAACTAGAGGAATTTTAATGGGCCATATTGCTTTAAGCTACCGGAATTTCCAGGTCAGCCTTTTGTTTTCAATAAGATATCTCTCAATATATTACCCTCAAAGAACGTTTCCAGAACCAGCTCAAAAGCTGGTAGGTCTATGATTACATACATATTTAAGAGTTGAAATATTAACTACAGGTGACAGATACACCTGGGATCCTATGTAGACGTGATGGTAACATATTTATTCTCTAATTTTTATGTCACTGTCTTTATTTTTCGGTCTGGGAATGATTTCATCCATTGCTTTCTGGTCCAGTATAAATGAACTGTTTGACTATGTACATAGTTTAATAAAGAGTGACTAGTATTAAAATATCTAAGATACTCCTCGGTAAAGACAAAATAGATGAATTCCTTTTCTTTAAAAAAAATGTTAACAAGTATTATGTAACGATAACTAGAGGGTTGGCAGTTCTAACCATTCATAGGAAACGGGTCATCATGGGTTGTATCTAAAGGAACAAATCAAATTAGTGGAAAGTCGCCTAAGGTTACAAGTTACAACCTCTTCAATTCTTCAACAATAAAAAGTTCAGATCATAAATTTAACAGTTTACTTTTTGTAATCATGTTTGAACTTATGAAAAGTGTTGATTATTATTTTTTTTCTCAATTTCTAGAAGTATGCACTAAAAAAGTGATGATGGGTCAACGCAACCCGATATGTTTTGACCTATACTTAATAAGTTGCCCCTTTACTCAACGTGCCTGTTTTTCCACCTTTAATGATAACTAATGGTAGAATGTAATACCAGAAAGAAAGTTAAGCAACAGTGAAAATTTACATAAATTTTGAACAAATAGAGTATCAGAATAATATCCTCCCTTTTGAAGTTATATAAACGCTTATATTTAAATTGGGTCAATGTGTTTCCATCTGCAGAGGACAGAAATAATTTAGAAAAGCTAACATTGGCGGTGCTCGCTAATCTACCTACTGCCGTATTGTTTGTTCACGATTTAACTGGAGAGTGTGGGACATCTCCTTCCGATCAGGTACTACATTGTGGCGAGTTCTTTAAATAAGCATCTGGATCTGCGCTTTTATGTGTATTATACCTTATATTTTGCTCTGTAAATAATACAGTTTCGAATTTACCAAGAAATAAAAGAAAGATTCAGTACCCATCTATGGATTGATGTCGTCTCCAAGTGTGATCTATTGGAACAAGAATCACCTATTCTTTACGTAACAGAAAATGCTGAAGATGATAACTCTGAACTACTAAAATACCGAAAATTTGGACCTGATGGAGCCCTTCGTGTATCAGTAAAGAGTAAAGTTGGGATTGATGAGGTTAGAACTTCATTATGTCCATAGAAGTATAATGTTTCCATTTTAATCTTTTTCTATTAGATTAGCTTTCTGTTCTGTCAGAAAAATCCAGTCAAACATATCTTATTTGACGTCCTCTTGAGAACACCTTTTTTTTTTTTTTTTGCTACATTTTTTTATCTATGCGTTGGTCTTCTTAGGCTTCTATTGTTTTGTTGTGCTGTTTTCCAGCTAAAAATTCGAGTTCATGAGCTGCTGGCATCTCAATCAGAAAGACTAAACATTCAAAAGCCCGAGGATACAAAGGAAACATCTTCTCCACGGAAAATTTTCATCTAATATGTTTTCTGTTATTTTGTTCAACCTATGTTACATCCAACAATGCAAAACGGATGGAGTTAAAGGAGATATTCTGATAATAGTGAAATGCGACGCGAAGGTAAACTTAGGCCCGGTGCTGCTGATGTTCTTGAACCGAGATCAACACGGTTTAGCTTTTAATATGTTACAGTTATTGTAGGTAACAAGGGGGTAGATGAACATGTTTTTTTTTTCTTCACTATACTATGAGTACTTTTGAAATGACTTGTTATTCGTTGTACAAGTAAAAATGCTTAAAGATGTTTTGGGTGCGTTTAGTTAGAGGAAAACACCCTTGTTTTCCACAAAATGTTTTGTAGAAAACAAGGAAAACAGAGATCACGTTCAAATTAGCGTTTTCCAATAAAATGTTTTCCAAAACACAAAATTTCTATTTCCATCCCTAATAAAGAAAACAAGAAAACAATTTTTTTTTGTTTTCCTTATTTCCTATTTCCTATTTCTATTTCTCTTAAAACCACATACTCACACTTTCCAGCCATACCCTAACCCCAAACACCACCCCCCCACAGCCCACATCAGCCATCACCACCCTCGCCGGCGTCGCTCCAGTCGTTTTTTACGTTTTCGTCCGATTCTTTACGTTTTAGTTTGATTTTTTACGTTTTCGTCCGATTCTTTACGTTTTCGTCTGATTCTTTACGTTTTCGTCCGATTTTTTGCGTTTTCGTCCGATTCATTACGTTTTCATCCGATTCTTAACGTTTTCGTCCGATTTTTTACGTTTTCGTCCGATTCTTTAAGTTTTCGTCCGATTCTTTACGTTTTCGTCCGATTTTTTTAAGTTTTCGTCCGATTCTTTACGTTTTTTCCTATTTTTTTTAGTTTTCGTCCGATTCTTTACGTTTTCGTCCCATTTTTTACGTTTTCGTTGGATTCTTTACGTTTTCGTCCGATTTTTTACGTTTTCGTCCGATTCTTTACGTTTTCGTCCGATTCTTTACGTTTTCGTCTGTATTTTTACGTTTTCGGCTGAATTTTTACGTTTTCGTCGGATTCTTTACGTTTTCGTCATATTCTTTACGTTTTCGTCCGATTCATTACGTTTTCGTCCGATTTTTTACGTTTTCGTCCGATTCTTTACGTTTTCGTCTGTATTTTTACGTTTTCGGCTGAATTTTTACGTTTTCGTCCGATTCTTTACGATTTAATCCTATTCTTTACGTTTCGCCGATTCTTATGTTTTCATCTGATTTTTATGTTTTCGTCGATTCTTACGTTTTTGTCTTTTTTACGTTTTCGTCTGAATTTTTACTTTTTCGTCCGATTCTTTGTGTTTTCGTCGTTTTTTTTCGTTTCTTCTTAATTTTACGTTTTCGTCCGATTCTTTACGTTTTTCATCTGTTATTTTTACGTTTTCGTCCGATTCTTTACTTTTCATCCTATTCTTTGTTTTCGTTCGATTTTTTTACGTTTTCATCTATATTTTTACTTTTTCGTCCGATTCTTTACGTTTTGTCTGTTTTTTTTACGTTTTCGTCTGAATTTTTACGTTTTCAGTCTGATTCTTTACGTTTTGCGTCTGTTTTTTTTAGGTTTTCTTCTGAATTTTTATGTTTTCGTCCGATTCTTTACGTTTCGTCCGATTCTGTACGTTTTCGTCCGAATCTTTACCTTTTTGTCGATTTGTACGTTTTTGTCCGATTCTTAACATTTTCGTCCAATTTTTTACGTTTTCGTCCGATTCTTTACGTTTTTCGTCTGTTTTTTTACGTTTTCGTCTGATTTTTACGTTTTCGTATGAAATTCTTTACTTTTCGTCTATTTTTTACGTTTTTGTCCGATTTTTTACATCTTTCGAATCACAAAACGTAAAGAATCAGACAAAAACGTAAGATTTGTGTTAAAACGTTTAAGAATCGGACGAATACGTAAAGAATCGAAGAAAACTAAAATATCGAACAAAGCGTAAAAATCGGATGAAAACGTAGAAAAACAAACGAAAATGTAAAGAATCGGACGCAAAGTAAGAACCGACGAAAACGTAAAAATCGGACGAAAACGTAAAGAATCGGACGAAAACATAAAAAATCGGACGAACACGTAAAAAATCGAACGAAAATGTAAAGAATCGGTCAAAAAGGTAAAAAAATCGGAAGAAAACATAAAAAATCGGACGAGAATGTAAAGAATCGGTCAAAATTTAAAGAATCGTTCGAAAACGTAAAAAAATCAGACGAAAACATAAAAAATCGGACGAAAACGTAAAAATTCAGACAAAAATGTAAAAAAAACAGATGAAAATGTAAAGTATCGGACGAAAACATAAAGAATAGGACGAAAACCTAAAGAATCGGACGAAAAAATAAAGAATCGGACGACAACGTAAAGATTCGGACGAAAACGTAAAGAATCGGACGAAAACGTAAAGAATCGGACGAAAACGTAAAAATCGGACGAAAACGTAAAGAATCGGACGAAAACGTAAAGAATCGGAAGAAAACCTAAAGAATCAGACGAAAACGTAAAAAATCTGACGAAAACGTAAAAAATCAGACGAAAACATAAAAAAAACAGACGAAAACGTAAAGTATCGGACGAAAACATAAAGAATCGGACGAAAACCTAAAGAATCGGACGAAAACGTAAAGAATCGGACGAAAACGTAAAAATTCGGACGAAAACGTAAAGAATCGGACGAAAACGTAAAGAATCGGAAGAAAACCTAAAGAATCAAACGAAAACGTAAAAAATCTGACGAAAACGTAAAAAATCTGACGAAAACGTAAAATATCAGACGAAAACGTAAAAAACGGACGAAAACTTAAAAAAAAACCTACGAAATCGTAAAAACGGACGAAAACGTAAAAAAACAGACGAAAACGTAATAAAACGGACGAAAACATAAAAAAGTGGACAAAAACGTAAAAAACAGACGAAAAAGTAAAAAAAAAAAAAAAAACATTTTTTAGTTATCTTACGTTTTCGAATTATAGTTTTCGAATTATAGTCGCTTGAAGTTTTTTTCATATTATTTGATGTTTACTTTTTTTAATTCTTTATTTTATCGTATTATATTTTTTTTAGTTATTTTATAATTTAGTTGGTTAGTTTATAATATTTGTTTTTGTGTTTTAAATATGTTTTTTATAATATTACAAAGGTGAATAATGAATTGAGATATAAAACAACAACACTTAAACATGTTTTGTAGTTTTGCAAAATGGAAAACAAAAACGCGTGTTTCTCAAACTAAACGCGTTTTCTAAATTTTCCATTGTTTTGTGGAAATAAAACTCTCCTCCCGTTTTCTACAAAACAAGAAATAGAAAATGAAAGAAAATGTTTTCCAACTAAACGCCACCGATGTTTTGTATTTCTAAGTTTCTTGTTTTGGTAGTTTTCAGTTGTTTAGCACAGGAATGTAGAAATATATGGAGCATGTATTAAGACCTTTTCTGACACTTTTCTTTTCGGCTTTTTATGTTTGTTTTTTTATGTAAAAACTGAACGGTTTTCTGTCCCAACTAAAAGTATGTTCGGATGTATTATGGTTATTTTAAGAAATACTGTTAACAATTAGTTTATAATTTAAGATCACTTGAGGATCAAATTTTTTTTATAGGGACTAATCTTCACCATCATCTTTATTTGATCTAAAGGATGAAATTAATCCAAACAATTTAAAAAACTCATTTTCATTATTTTTTTTTTCAAAATATTAATATCTTTCAAACTGTTAATCGTTAAGAGAAAAAAAATACCGTTACGATGAGCATTTAATTATCTTTCTATAGATAGGCATTTCGATATACTTTTGACAAAATTATTTTTTTCGTGTTTTTCACTTTTTTTTTTTTTTTTTTTTTTTTTTTACGTTTTTTTCTTTTTTTTCGTTACTGAAATTTGCATGAAAATATCATATGTAATTTAACACTAATATCACATGTGATATTATATATCATATGTGATTTAACACTAATATCACATATGATATTACATATCATATGTGATTTAACACTAATATCACATGTGATTTTTCATGCAAATTTCAATAATGAAAAAAAAAAAAAAAAAAAAAAAAAAAAAAAAAAAAAAAAAAACGAAAAAAAAGACGAAAAAATGAGAAAAAAACGTGAAAAAAAACGAGTTTTATTTATTTATTTATTTTTATTTTTTTGTCGAAAGTATATCAAAGTGCCCGTCTATAGAAAGATAATTAAATGCTCGTCGCGATGGTGTAATTATTTTCGCTTAACGATTAACGGTTTAAAAGATATTTAAATTATTAAAAATATGTGAAATATTAAAATGCTTTTAATCTCAACCATTGATTTCATTTTAAATGGATGGTAGAGATGAGTCCCTTGATATGTAAGATAAGTTTGGTATGTAAAATAACTCTCATCTTAGTTTATATGTTAGTTTATATGTTGTATAAGTGTATGGTAAATTTGACTTTAAGATTTTATGTTCCAAGTATCAAATTCAATTTTGTAAATTTTGTTTTTCTGTGATACAAAAATTTGTCCTTGAAAGGTTTAAATCGCAAAGAAATCTTAACCTGTTCTATTTGTTGGTCGTAAACTAACTTTCTTTTAAGGATCTAGACCCAAATAATGAAAATATGTGACTGAGATTATTAGTGAGGAGTTGGAATTGAACCCACACCTATTTGATCAAGATAATCTAAATCTTGTTTTTTGCAACAAAACAATTTTGTATATATTTAAATCTATTTACTTGGAAGTAATTGGATTTAAACATTTTTTTACCAAATCCAATTACTTGTAATTTTTAGTTCATAATTTTATTTCTACTGTTCAAACATGAGAAGAACATGTTCCTTTACTTATTGATATGTTGCACATATTCCTTTCATAATATAAAGAGTAAAGTCCAAAATACATCCATGTGGTTTGTCATATGTCTTGCTTTACATCCTCGTGGTTTTTTTTTTTGCACAAAACCATCTATCCGTTAGTAAAAATGGCACAAAACCATCCCTTGTTAGTAAAGTCAATCAATGAGGAATAATGGTGCAAATTATTTTTCCGTTATCTCCTAACGGAAGAGAGAATATTTGCATCGTCAGTCCTAAGGACTAACAGTGCAATTCATTTTCAGAAATAAATTACATCGTTAGTCCTAAGGACTAACCGTGCAAAATTTTTTTGGAAAATAAATTAAAAGGGAAATGATGCCTACTTTATAAAGTAGGAAAATTGTCTACTTTCCTTTGTAAAGGGAAAGGGAAAAACATGTATTTGTAATATAATGAAGGGGCTTAATTGTAAATATTTTTAATTTTTTACAAAAGAAAGTAGTCAACTTTTCTACTTTATAAAGTAGACATCATTTCCTCTAAATTAAAAAGGGCCAACCACCACCGCCACCTCCACCCACTACCACCTGGGTCTCGCTTTACATCCTCGTGATATCGTTCCCAAAATAAGATTCCAAAGGACCGGAAGTCCATTCACAAGCACGCTCCATAAAAAATTTTAATATTAAGAATAATGAACAGAAGTCATAATCATCAAATATTCAATTAATCTATTTTAATACTTTAGTACAATGTTTAATTAAGATATTTAACATGCAAATAAAATAATTGATGAGTCATCGTATTTAAAAACAAAAAGAAAGGAACACCTTTACAAAAAGTTGGAATAAGAGATATCAGATATATGTAAAATTTGTTTTTTTGTCACTAATTGATTCTTCAACAACCAACAACCTATAATGAACCGAGAGGAACCTACTTAAAAGTATCATTAAGAGCGTGTTGGAAATGTTTGAGTGACATTTAAGGGTCAAAGAGAGATTACACATGGAGTATAAATGTTTACTAAGTGGTGGAGTAATACCAAAAAAGATAAAGTATTATTAATTATGGCATTGCCTGTTTTTATGAGATGAAGCACCACTTTTACACCACTCATCACGAGTGATCTCTCATAAAAAAATCTTCACAATAACCTGTATTTTTGTATCACTTTTGCACATAGTGGTGGTCTGTGCCACTATTATTTTCTTCACTATACTAAGAGTACTTTTGAAATGACTTGTTATTCGTTGTACAAGTAAAAATGCTTAAAGATGTTTTGTATTTCTAAGTTTCTTGTTTTGGTAGTTTTCAGTTGTTTAGCACAGGAATGTAGAAATATATAGAGCATATTAAGACCTTTTCTGACAATTTCCTTTTCGGCTTTTTATGTTTGTTTTTTTATATAAAAATTGAACGGTTTTCTGTCCCAACTAAAAGTATGTTTGGATGTATTTATGGTTATTTTAAGAAATACTGTTAACAATATGTTGTATAAGTGTATGGTAAATTTGACTTTAAGATTTTATGTTCCAAGTATCAAATTCAATTTTGTAAATTTTGTTTTTCTGTGATACAAAAATTTGTCCTTGAAAGATTTAAATCGCAAAGAAATCTTAACCCGTTCTATTTGTTGGTCGTAAACTAACTTTCTTTTAAGGATCTAGACCCAAATAATGAAAGTATGTGACTGAGATTATTAGTGAGGAGTTGGAATTGAACCCACACCTATTTTGATCGAGATAATCTAAACCTTGTTTTTTGCAACAAAACAATTTTGTATATATTTAAATCTAATTACTTGGAAGTAATTGGATTTAAACATTTTTTTACCAAATCCAATTACTTGTAATTTTTAGTTCATAATTTTATTTCTACTGTTCCTTTATTGATATGTTGCACATATTCTTTTCATAATATAAAGGGTAAAGTCCAAAATACATTCTTGTGGTTTGTCCTGTGTCTTGCTTTACATACACGTGGTCAAAACAATCCCTCCATTAGTAAAGATGGTACAAAACCATCCCTCTGTTAGTAAAGTCAGTCAATGAGGACTAACGGTGCAAATTATTTCTCCGTTATCTCCTAACGGAAAAGAGAATATTTGCATCGTCAGTCCTAAGGACTAACAGTGCAATTCATTTTCAGAAATAAATTACTAACGGTGCAAATTTTTTTTGGAAAATAAATTAAAATGGGGCCAACCACCACCTCCACCCACCACCACCTGTGTCTCGCTTTACATCCTCGTGATATCGTTCACAAAATAAGATTCCAAAGTCCATTCAGAAGCACACTCCATAAAATTTTTTAATATTAAGAATAATGAACAGAAGTCATAATCATCAAATATTCAATTAATCTATTTTAAATTTTTAATACTTTAGTACAATGTTTAATTAAGGTATTTAACATGCAAATAAAATAATTGACGAGTCATCGTATTGTCCATGATTTAAAAACAAAAGGAAAGGAACACCTTTATAAAAAGTTGGAAAAAGAGATATCAGATATATGTAAAATTTGTTTTTTTGCCACTAATTGATTCTTCAACAACCTATAGTGAACCGAGAGGAACCTACTTAAAAGTATCATTAAGAGCGTGTTGGAAATGTTTGAGTGACATTTAAGGGTCAAAGAGAGATTACACATGGAGTATATATGTTTACTAAGTGGTGGAGTAATACCAAAAAAGATAAAGGGTGCGTTTGTTATGTGGGTTTTGTGCCAAAGGAATACTTTCATAGATTAAATTAGTTGTTTGGTACGTAAAATTGAAAAAAAGTAATGAAATCATTTACAAAAAGTCATTCCGTATAAGATCGGTAGCTTTGGAAGGATTCCTCCTGACAACATGCTTCTCCATCACACATTTTATTTTTTCCACTCACTTTTTTTGTCTTTTTCTTACTATTTTTTTAGTCAAAAATTAATATCTTATTAAACAAATATATAAAATATATTTTCTCTCTCCTACTTTTTTTCTCAAACCTTTCCCACATCTTTCAAACCTTTCCCAAATCCGAATCCAATTCCAATCCCACTTACGAACCAAACGCACCCAAAGTATTATTAATTGTGGCATTGCTAGGCTTGTTTTTATGAGATGAAGCATCAGTTTCACATCACTCATCACGAGTGATCTCTCATAAAAAAATCTTCATCATAAGACCGGATGGCAAGGCATAATGAAGCCTTCACCATTTGGCAAAGTCACGCATGAACTCCTTGCCAACCTCTCATGTTCACCTTGCAAACACAAAAACCAAGACTAAACTTGGTGATCTGATCACCATAGGAAATACTTAATGTTTTATTATTTTTTATTTTGTGTGTGAGTGTGTGTAGGGTATTTAGTGGGGTATATTTGTATAAAGTGGGTATTTTAATGAAAGATGAAGATGGTGTTGCCTTGCCCACAAAAAGGTGAAGTGAGGTGAAGGGGAGTGAGAGGAGAGAGAAAGCTGACGTGGCGCTAATATGTATGGTGAAAAAACCCTTCCCTTGCCATCCGGCCTAACATATATTTTTGTATCACTTTTGCACATAGTGGTTGTCTGTGCCACTATTATTTTTGTTTGTGAGTGTGTTTGGAATATATTTTAGGGTTTATTTTGCCAGGTGGAAGCCCTTTACTCAAAAGAATATATTTTAGAATATATTTGTATAAAGTGAATATTTTTTATATTTTTTGTTTGATGATGACCATAAAAGTTAAAAGGTGGTGATAGTGTGTTGAATGATAATATGATGCTAATGTAGGAGTGGTGATAGTAATGACCATAAAAACTAGTATAATATTATCAAACTCTCTCAGGCATTCAGTAGTGATAAAATGAACAACGATGGTGTATGTGGCTCTCGTGATACAATGGACGACGATGGCAGGAAACTGGAGAAGGAGGCGGTGGGAAGGTTTGTTTTTGTATATGTGTGTAATGGTGTATTTATTTGTGAGTTTGGATGGTGACGAATATAGGTTTGTTAGGATGAAGGATGGTGGTGAATTTAAGTTTAGCATTTTGTATTAGAAAAAATAAAACTTTTACTTTGGCTTGGGACTGAATGTGTAACCAAACGTTCCCTATAAAGACGTTCGTTGCAATTTCGAAAAGTTAAAAAAATATATATTCCAGTAAAAATAAAAAATTAAGGGTTTTGCTAATTTCTACCCACTAGGTAAAGGATTAAGCATAATTAATGAAGACAACATTTCCTTTTAAATCAAAAAATGCATTTAATAAACATTTATTCATTTCTAAAATTACCATAATTAATCATAATTTTGATATTAATTAACTCAAACATTCTTTAATATATATAGCTAAACAAATGCCCGATGGGTATAGCTTAACATAACACAAAAATTAAAAAGAATATATATTCCATCCGTTTAGTCGGTTTATAGTAATTATTTAATTAATGAATACAAATCAACAAGCACCACCAATAGGAGTAAATCCAACATAACAGAACTACAGAAGCAACTAACAAGTACAAATCGACACGTTGCTTGATTAACACTCAGATCTTCAGTTTTCCTTCACTTTCATTCCCGGTACGATTTCATTCCTATATATATATATATATGGACAACTTATATTCTTTAGATCTTGTTGGAATTTTATAGTTTTTAGTTTTGTGATATGATATTTTAGTATGTTTGGAATATGATGTTGTATTATGGGGTTTAAGTAATGTCTGTTTTTTTAAGGTTGATGTTTTTATGCAATCATCTGTCATCTGTGTGATTGTGGTGTTTTTATTAAAGTTTCTTTTATTATATCTCATCTTTGATTTAGAATTGTCTACTTGGATGTATGTATCATTGTTATGTTTTCGAATCCAGATTTAAGTAAGGTCTAATTAGTTGGAGAGGGTGGTGCAAAACTACGAATGAGCCCCGTAAACTCCGAAAAGCTCAACTATTATGGAAAATTCAAAACATAATATACTTAGACATGTATAAATACTAATGGACATATACTAAATCGGAGGCCCCCTCACTAATATTTAAAAAGGGCTACAAAAATTCAAGCTAGACATGTATAAATACTAATGGACATATACTAAATCGGCGCGGCTGCCCCATTTGCACATGCTAATCACCGCCACTAGAGAGGAGAAGAAAAGCTTCAAACTTTGAAAATTTCGTAATTGTACTTAGAAATAACGAGGTTGACATGTTGTATTTGGTTCTGGAAATGACACATTGTTTAAGTATTGTTTGAATGTGGATTGGTTTATTGTTATACATACCCTTTTGTGATATAAGTATGAGTTTTGAGTTAGATTCGTTGGTTTAGGTGTTACATCTTTAGGTAGAGGTGGCCAAAACCCGGATCCGAAAAAAACCGGAACCGGATCCAAACCGGATCGGATTTTAGTCAAAGTCAAGGAGCCGGATCGGATTTTTACGGATCCGACCCCCAAAAAACCCGGACCGGTAGCACCGGTTCCGGTTTGGAACCGAACCGGATCGGATCCTAGGAACCGGTCAAACCGGATCCCAAGAACCGGTCAATGTGGCACTTGGTTATTAAGTTTCTGCTTGACTGCTTGTCTCGAATTTTTTTTACAAATGAGATAGTGGGCTTTAAGGCCCAAATGTGGCACTTGGACTTGGTTATTAAAAAAAAAAGAAGGAACACAGATGCAGTAGTAGAAACTAGGAAATGAAATATATACCTTCCACTGTTACTGTCTTTTTCTAGTTGAGGTTCTAAGAGGTTGAGTGATAGGTGCACTGGTTCTAATATTGGTGATAGGTGGAGGGGGTGGTGGAGGAGATGTGGGTGGTGGATGTTCTGGTATAGTGTTAGTAGAGTGTGATGGTGATGAGAATGGTTCAGATGCAGGTGTGGGTGAAGGATTGAGTACAGGTGACACTGGTTCAGTAACTGGTGTAGGTGATAGTGTAGTAATGGGGGTGTTTGGGTTGACCGTCTGTGATGGGTCATTGGTGTTTGGGCTACTGAATCTGCTACTGTCTTCAATTGCTGCAAAAGTGGATAATAACGTCGGATCCGGTTCGGAACCGGTTCCCAAGAACCGGATCTCGAACCGGTGTGTAAAAATCCGGTTCTGAACCGGTTCGAGCAGCAGAAACTTGGAATTGGATAGGAACCTCCGGATTTTCTAGGAACCGGACCGGATCCTCTAAGAACCGGTGTTGACCGGATTCGATTCCGGATTTTTATCCGGTTCCGGTTCACGATCCGGTTCGCTTGGCCACCTCTATCTGTAGGTACTCGTCAATTTTCTGCTCTTAGCTTTGGGAGTTGTTATTAGATATACCTGAACATCCAAAGATTTACATTTTAAGCTTGGTTGTGATCAAAGTATAAAAGTACTTGCGCTCCTGAATTTTGAGGTGGTTTTAGCCTTTTAGGTATATATTTACACTGGAACTAGGCCAGTTTGATGCATTTGTTAAAAAAGTTTGGCGATATCTATTGATCCAAAGATTTTCTTGAACCATGCTTAGTCATAGGAGTTCTCTAGAAAAGATATTGCTATACAAAGTCAACATGTATGGCTTGACGATATCCTTTATATGTACAAATAGTTGACGTTTCATCTTATTTGCGTTTAAGATGTTGACTTTATGCTTGATTTCGGTGGATCATAATGGTAACCTGTGACGAGAAGCTCCATGTGACGTGAAACAGGGAAAACATGTATATATTATTATTATTGTTGTTGTTGTTGTTGTTGTTGTTGTTGTTGTTGTTGTGGTTGTGGCTGTGGCTGTGGTTGTGGTTGTGGTTGTGGTTGTGGTTGTTGTTGTGGCTGTGGTTGTGGTTGTTGTTGTGGTTGTTGTTGTGCCCCTAGGGCACAAGTTAGAAAAACCCTTATTAAAAGAGGAAGGATACTATTTATCAACAAGTTCTTTACACTTTCTTGAAATCAAAATTATAGACTGTTTAGTACTATCTCCTTACCATATCCTATTTGCTCGTCCATTGACTTTTACTGTCATTTGATTCGTTTTAGGGTCATTTGTCCTTTTTTTTCTTGTCATTATGTAGTTGTTTTGGGGCTAAAACTTATGTGTCATTATTTAAAGACCATGCGTCCATGCTCACTCTTTTCCTGTTGTTTAGTGGATCAGTGGATGAATACTAGGTCAATTAATAATTATATACATTTAGGAGAAGTTGACCGATAATAATTTGTTTATTGCTTGGACAAATTAATTACAAGATTCATGGTTGGTTGCAGAAATTTGCTATCAAACGATAGTGTGAAGTCATGGGGACAGTTGTTAAAGCTGCAAACAAGGTAACTATTGTTCAGCTTTCAAATTATTTTTATCTGTCTAAAATTTATATGTGCTTGTATGGTGTATAGTTTTGCAGAATCTTTAATATCATATTAATCATGATTTTCAAGTAGAAGTAGTAGTTTAAACCTGTTTACGTACGAATGGGTCGATTTGGGTTGCTTTTTATCATTGGGTCAAACATGTAAATTGAAATACAAATTTACCTTAATGAAAATGGTTCAAGTGAGTTTGATGGGTCAAACGTGTTGAAAATTCTCATTTTTTTTATTGTAAAAGGGTGTTTTGGTTTAATCCAGCTCTGTCTGTACCAAGAACCACTTGTTTTGATCCGTCCCAAGCTTTATGCTGGAAGATACAGCGTCATACTTGTGCTCATTATATGAATGGCAGATAGATAACATACAAGTAGTAACCAAAATGCTTGTGTGATTGTAGGAAGCAACTGGAAGTGCTCTTGCTCAAAAGAATCCAAAGATTGTATTTGTCTTAGGTGAGAATTTTTGTTATGTGTCTAGAACTACATAATACATAGTGGTAGCTATTCTCATACATGTTTTCAGCTGCTTTCTGCGTTACCATTGTTATATTTATGGTTCTCCCTTTACATGTCTTTGATCATTTTCCTCGGTAAATCACATTTGTCTAGATTATTTTATATAATTTTCCACCAGATGCTTTAATCGCTCAATTAAGATGTATATCCTTTACTTTTGAATTTTGATCTGAATATGCTTCTCACTTGAGCAGGAGGTCCGGGCAGTGGTAAGGGCACACAATGTGCAAAAATTGTAGAGCACTTCGGGTATACCCATCTCAGTGCTGGAGATCTTCTTCGTGAAGAAATTAAATCTGGCTCTGAAAACGGGTAAAAATTGGCTTTGATTTCATGATATCTTCTATTTAGAGGTGCTTATTTGTTAAATGATAAGTAAAAAATTGTCAATATTGGTGTATAAATGATACTTTTTTTTTTCAGAATCTCAACTTTAAATTGTTCTACAATATTGTGTAGGACCATGATTCAGAACATGATCAAGGACGGAAAGATTGTTCCTTCAGAAGTAACAATCAAGCTTCTTGAAAGAGCAATTTTAGAAAATGAAAATGACAAATTTCTTATTGATGGATTCCCTCGTAATGAGGAAAATCGTGCTGCCTTTGAAGCAGTTGTAAGTTATACTCGTATATATATAGTGAAGTCTATAATCTTCATAAAATTTTAGTATTAGGGTCACGTGTCTGTAATTGAAAGTATCAACCATCATATATCTTTTATGATCTACAGACTAATGTTGAACCGGAGTTTGTTATTTTCTTTGATTTCCCGGAGGAAGAGATGGAGAAGCGCCTCTTAGGTCGCAATCAGGTTAGTTATACGAGTTATTAAGTTCAGCCTTACTCGCCACTACACAAATTTCTAGTAACAAGCATACAGCGTGCACGTTCTAAATAGACATATTATTTTCACATGGTACAATTATTCCACACAAAACTTATTTTTTAACCTCATATGCATGTTGGGGAGCACCTATTTTCACATGGTAAAGCTTAAGATTGCAATTTTGACCCATTTACTATATATGTGTTTGATTAGAATTATGTTATTATCTATAACGAGTCAACCAACTCAACTGAAAAACAAAAGGAGTGAACTGAAAATGTCTTGGGATTATCAAGTCAAAATAGTTGAAAATCACCCAAATTTTTTTTTTTTTTTTTCCTTAAGGAGTAAATGGTCCTTTAGTTTATTTGAAGAGTATTAGATTATTGTAAAAAACACAATGCTTAATTTAAATTAGATATAGCATTCAAAACCGTTTTGACCCGTTTAACAATCAGCAATTCAGCATAGACCGTCCATTAGCCACTAACACTATTTCACACAATATTGGTGACTGCTGTAGTGACTGCTAATCATTTACTTCTCGCTTTCTTGGCATTCTGTATCTTTAGCTTTCTTTTCCTGATATATATTTTTGGTTTTGTATGAAGGGGAGAGAAGACGATAATATTGACACAATTAGGAAGCGCTTTAAAGTTTTTTCTAGAATCTAGTCTTCCTGTTATCGAATATTACAACTCTAAGGGGAAGGTCCGAAAGGTAAATAAGTATATGAGCCCTTTAGTATCATTTTCATTCATTGCTCCCTTATTAGAAAAGGTCAATGTTTGACTTTGGAGTGTCAGTGTTATTTCTAAACCATGGACTATATTTGCTCTCAGACTGATGCTGCAAAACCTGCCGAAGAATTTTTTGAAACAGTCAAGGCCCTTTCATCCCAGTAAGTGACAAGGTAATACAATTTATGATATCCTTACTGTCAGGTAAAATGCTCCTGTTAAATAAACTATTTTATGAATGCTTGAACATTAATTGTTATGGCTGTGCAGGCTGCTGCCTAGGTGTTATCTACCATTACATCTTCGGTCTTGTCTTGAATCAAGGTAAAACATGATTTGTCTGGTATGCACATATGGTCATGAGTTGAGTTTCCATGTTCACGCTAGGAAGGTACAAATTTCACTAGGAAATGGTTCATTCTTTCCTGTACTTTTTGGTAGAGCACTTATGTTTATATCTAGAGATAGAGAATCATAATTTCACTTGTGGATAGCGAGTATTTAGTATATGGATATGGTTATACCCACATATCTAGGGGTGTTAGTTGGGTCGGGTTGGACAGGTTCGGGTCAATTCGGGATGGGTCAAACTCGGGTTGAGCCTGAAAAAACATATCCGACCCTGGCCTTATTAAGAACTCGGGTTAGTTGGGTTCGGGTCTATTTGGGTTTGGGTCAACCCAAATATGAGTAAAATGATTGAAAAAGTTGCGTAATTCAATAAGTGTACATATATAATTCATAAAAAATATAAAAACCCTTATTTGGGTCAATCGGGTCGACCCGAACCTGAGTTAGCCAAACATGTTCAACCCGATAACCCGACCCCAATACGCCTAATCGGGTCGGGTCGACTCGACTTTTTTTGCCACCCCTACACATATCTTTATAGCAGACTTGGTAGCGGATGCTTATAATGTCCGTATTTGCAAATGATTTTAAAATTTTCAAACTCATATCTGAAGACTCGCCATTAGGTGGTTTGCATCTTTCTTTTGTTCCTTGTAGGGCATCATTAACTGTTTAATATTTGATTATTTGTTTTATGATAATTGTCGCAGTTTGGTTGATGCTTGGTATGGAAGGATTCATGATGAGAACGATGGTTGATTATATATATTTTTACGTGGTTACAAGTTACTATATCCTACGTTGTTGAATAGGTTAGAAAGGTCTTTTTGTCATTGTTTCTACCATTATTCTGGCCATTGAAACAATATACCACGATATTTGACTGTTGCATATGTTATTCACGATTCCACTGCGTCACAAGGAGCAATTGTAATAAATAGTTATTCTAGAACAATCATTTGATCTTGATCGAAATTCTAGTAATATTATATATATTATTTGTGATGACCAACCGTTTTGTTATTTGAAAGTTTTGAGTTTAAGTTTTGGAACATACAGTTGATATTGAGCAAAAGATACTGGAAAGACATTTGAGAGACTGACTGGACGTTTTTTTTCTTTTCTTTTCTTTCGAATTGTATTTTTTTAGAAAGGAAACAATATATAAAAGATCCCAAAAGGGAAAAAATGATGCAATACAAGGCACCCCTCTTCAATTAAACAAAATAATTAAAAGAGAGGACTCAAAGAAACACAAAATAAAACCAAGAATTAGACAAAAAAAAAAAAAAACTAAATCAAACTATAGATGTCACAGTGTCACACAATAATATTTAATGAGTATTATTAAGGCAAAACACACGAGCTAAGTAAATGTCAAGGCCCACAATGTCTCCTATGAAACCATTGTTAGAAAAATTGGTCATAATGGTAGGTTTGAATGATAATTGATGGTCATCAAATGCACTAATGGGTATTAAAATAAAAGTTAATGTGTGGTCATATGTAACGACTGAATTAATTTTGTGTTCATGAGCCATTAGTATGATTAATTAGTTGACCGTTTTTCTTGACATCCTTTCACCTTTCACTATATGTTGAGAGTTCTTATCTCATTTCCATACACCAAGTAAAACAACTCACTCATCTCCTTAGTTTACCGTTCATCTTTACTTTGCATGTATCCGTTCGTAATAGAGGGAAGGCACGTTTTTGGTTCGCCTTGATAAACCGTTGTGCTGACGGGGTTATCTGTTGTTGTTGTATCCTGGGAGATAGACGTTCACGATTTTCAAGCACCGTGGAGAGGACGAATCTGTCTTAAGAAAACTGTGAGCATCACAGGCATTAACATTTTCCTTGTTTGTGTTTTTGAGTCTCGACAATCAAATTGTTTACGGTATTATTTCTACACTTTTATGTTTTTCATGTTGTTATTATTTGTCTCTAGTAGCAATATACACATATGTATAATAATCTTAAGACAGATTAGTATTTATAAGAGACATAAGTTTTACATAAAATGAAAAGAAAACGAAACGTGGCAACAAATGATTAATTTACTACAGTTGATAAGAAGTTATGCGAAAGTAAAGAAATATGAAATATGAGTTGCATATTTAATTTCTAGCTAAGTATCATACCCTATTTACAATTGGTTACGAGGAAAAAGAATGAGGATACATATTATTTAAATTGTTAATTTTCATGTATCCCATGCTTAGTTTATATTTATTTGTTTGAAAGTAAATGAAAATTGTTGACAACAACAACAAAACCTAATCCCCATGTGGCAGAATATGGGGGAGGTAGAATGTAGACAGATCGTACCATCTCATTAATTTTCATGTGAATGAAATTTGTTGAGTACCTTTTAAATGTTAATCATCTTACTGCTAAAATATTTTGAAGTTGAGCCATTGATTATTTCATGAAAAAGAAATATTGAAACTTACTTTTGAAATAGTGTTTTGAAAAACCAATAATCATGAAAAAAAAGAGGCTACGTGTGTTGAGGAAAACCAAACGTTTTTGTTCATAGTTTGCTAATTTTATGAGATTTAATGGTGTTGATGATTATCAATAAGGGACATATATGTGTTTGGCGCAGCAGAATATGAAAGATTATGGAGAGATTATGCTTATTTTTTTAAAAAGTAAGCTACTTAAAAAATAATCTTCGTTTGGCAGACAGAACTTATAAGAGATTATATAAAAAATAATCTTCCATAATCTCTTAAAATCAAAGGTTACTTCATGTAGCTTATAAAAATAATCTCTTTTTATAATCTCCATCTCCAGCACCAGCTCCAGCATCATCTTCAGTTCCAGCAACAGTTACTTTCGCCAAACATACCATAAATGACATATATGATTTATTGATTGAGAAGATATATGAACGTTTTTTTTTTCTTTTCTTCCCTTTGACTATTGTAAATTATGTGAAAGAACAATATATATTGTGGGGACCTAGAAATCATTTAGGGTGTCTTTCCTAGCAATCCTGTATCTTCATTGTTTGGTTTCATTGTTTGGTTTACTTAATCATGAAAAGAAAATTTATAAGGCAATATTGTTCTAAAACAACCTTAATGGTAATTTAATCGACTAATAATTGGCTCACACAAAGGTTTATGTTTGAGTACATATGTAGTTTGAGGTTTAGTATGCAAGTATTTTGTGATAATATCTCAAAATGTATTGTTGTTGATATATATAATCTATTTGATTGAATGAAGAGATAGGCCCCCCAACGAGATTTTATTCATTTGTTTATAAAACTTCTAAATCAACCAAGCTCGCATTGAGTAACTGATATAAGTTACTATATCGATTTGAGTAAATGTTATAAGTTACCTAAATAGTAATCGGAATAAAACTCATTTGTATGGAATGTGAGTATATTTGTAATTTAGGCCCCATATGCAAGCACTTTCGTGCAAAACAATAACTTTGATTTTTCGAAAGAAATGTGAGTGTCATATGCGGTAGTTTAAATAATTACAAATTTCATGTAACAAAAAGCATCGAAGGAAATATAGGTGGTCACTTAATTAAGTTTTGGTTTTACTTAATTTGTGCTCAAGAAATTATGGTGTAACTTTGTTTGCTTCGAAAAGTTTTGTGATTCTTATGACACTAATATGTAAAAGGAATTACTGCTCACCTTTTCGAACCTATTAAATATGATAGTGATTTCAAGGAACATGAAGAATAGTTTTCTGAAATCGTGTTTAGGATTAAACCATTCGGGCTGTTTGTCCTTTGTTTCTAAAGTTTGTGAATCAATATTATGATTGAACAATAGAGTGTTCAAAGCATGTTGGCCGAAATCTTGTCATGATACTGGTTTGTGTAACTAGTATTGGTTTCGTGACTTGAGATTAAACTCATTCTTGCGGAATGCGAATTTTGGTGTTACTTGGACAATTGGACTCCAAAATATTTGCTGTCACAGCTATGCGGTCGTGGTAAAATGCATTGTTTGTATAGTAAACGAATGTGTTTTAAGCCCAAATTTTTAGTTACAGCGCGTCGACAAGAGATTAAACTTCATTTTTGAAAATTTTGACCAAAAATGAATAAACGGGTTGTTCACTGTTTTCATTTTCGTACAACTGCTTATTTTGGATAGCTTGCTGTCACAACTGCATAGTCGTTGAAAAATGTGTTGTTTGCAAAGTAAACAAATGAGTTTTGCACCCAATTGTTTACAATTATTTGTAACATCGTAATTTTAATTTCGGAAAAAAAGAGAGATTAAAACGGAAGAACAATTAATTGCAGTTTGTATTTTAGTACAACATTTTTTTTTTTCAAGCAGTTTAATTTTTCTTGTTTTGAAATTTGGGGTGTTTGGGTGCATACATTTGAGTTGTTTGATACAACATCATCTGGTTGTTTTATGCAGAATTATTGTGGCAAAAATTATTGCCTATTTAAAGTTATTTGGAGTGGTGTTGTGTGCAACTAATTTTGCAACATGAGAATAAACAAGTCCTTGATTTTGTACCGAGTATTGGAAGTTTGGATGTTGCAAATATTCTTTTGTGAATATTGTTGCAAATAATCAAACTACTTGTTATTCTAGAAAAATGAACAATTGTTAAGACTTGTTTGAACTCATATTGCTAATAATCTAACGGTTTGTCATTATATAAGAAGTGACTATTTGTTGAATATAACTGTGTAGGACATTGTAAAATGTCAAGAAAGAACACACATATAGATGACAACAAATTACGTTAGTTTATGTAACTAACTTGAATTGAGTGAGTGTCATCCAAAGTGAGCTATTGTCCATTCGTTACATTGGACATATTTTGATTGTGTGAAATGATTACACATTGATTCTATATGGATCAAGTCCTGGTAATCATATAATGATAAGAGATTAAATGTGATTATAAACATATAATCACAAGTAAACTGGAATGACATGTTGTAAGCGTAGGACTTACACAAATACCTTGTGGGATCATCCTAAAACATGTGTGGTTTAAGGTGGTGATTTGTCTAAAAGAAGAATGTTAGTAGATGAAGCTATGAGTAATCAGAATGATGCATCTTCTGTCATACGTTTGATTCCTTGGTCTATAGCATGCTAGACTTGGAATTTGTTAATTATGATTCAGAAAATAATTAACACAAAACATTCAAAAGTTGTGTATACACTAGTATGAAACTTGTGTAGTGACAAATTACTAATGGTCTTGATGTCATATCTTTGTGAGAATAATCTTTTAAACAAGATTAATACATTGAAAAGGAGAACCTTTTTATAAAATTCTTGAGATAGATTCCATGTGGGGGATTCGGGCCTAGCTAGAGTTCAAAAGGACACCAAAAAAGGTGAAGTTCTTGCCCAATTGGAATACTCAAGAATTACTTTGAGCATGATATATTTAAAGAGTTGAACAAAACTCGAATTTACATAGACATATTATGTCGATACGAAAACTACTCTCAGCATGAGTTATCCCTATTGACAATGTGAAGTCATAGAAAAACATTGTGGATCCGCTTGTGAAATGCTAAATATGAGAGTTAGTTAGCAAGTCGTGAAGAGGAATGGGACTAAAGCCTTTGAAAAGTTTATATGAAGGAAAACCTAACCCAGCTGACTGGAGATCCCAAGATCTGGGTTCAATAGGACAACCTACTTGTATAAACTGAGGTCACTGTGGGGGAGTAATAAACTCCATATTCATTTAAGGGAGTTGGTAAACTTCCTAGTCCATTCCTATAATAGTGAGAATATGAGGATAAGCATATGGCTTTTAATGATTAATAGAGAATCACCTATGTGAGAGAGAAATGGGGTCGCTTCGAAGGGAATTGTAGGGGCGCAATTTCTAAGAGCTCTGGCAGAACCAGGCTAATGTTCATGACCATAACGAACATAACTATGAGAACCAAAATGTGTCAAAGAGATATTTGTGTGAATATATATTGTCGTCTACACAAATAGCGGAAAGTTCAAAGACATCGAGTTCTACTGGTTGCTAGGAGGCTAAGTATATTTCACGAGGGAAGGTTTAAAGGGTAACACTTACCTATCCTATGCAAATATCAACTGCAAAACTCTATTACAACATCGAGTCGTTGAAATTTGTTTCCTTTTATCAATTTCATTCATGTGGGGGATTGTTGGAAAAATTGGTCATAATGGTGGGTTTGAATGACAATTGATGGTCATCAAATGCACTAATGGGTATTAACACAAAAGTTAATGTGTGGTCATATGTAACGACTGAATTAATTTTGTGTTCATGAGCCATTAGTATGATTAATTAGTTGACCGTTTTTCTTGACATCCTTTCACTATATGTTGAGAGCTCTCATCTCATTTCCATACACCAAGTAAAACAACTCACTCCTCTCTTAGTTTACCGTTCATCTTTACTTTGTATGTATCCGTTCGTAATAGAGGGAAGGCACGTTTTTGGTTCGCCTTGATAACCCGTTTGTGCTGACGGGGTTATCTGTTGTTGTTGTATCCTGGGAGATAGACGTTCACAATTCTCAAGCACCGTGGAGAGGACGAATCTGTCTTACGAAAACTGTGATCATCACAGGCCTCAACATTTTCTTTGTTTGTGTTTTTGAGTCTCGGCAATCAAATTGTTTACGGTATTATTTCTACACTTTTATGTTTTTCATGTTGTTATTATTTTGTCTCCAGTAGCAATACACTTAATATTACCTACAACCATGGCCATTCATATTGCAGAGACACACAGGGAGATATCATCCACTGACAATGCAGGACACATCAGTACGAATGAGAGCCAAACTACAGGCCCCACAGAACGACAGAGAGCAAAAGCCAGCCATCACAGAAACTTGAAACTGATAAAGCAGATTACATAAACCGTTACTGCAGATAGGGGTGGAAATGAGCCGAGCCGCTTGTGAAAAGCTCGGGATTAGATCGATAAAAAGCTCGAAATAGCCGAGCCTAAACGAGCTCGAGCCCGAGCTCGAGCCTAAGTTGCAGCTTGTTTATTAATCGAGCTTGAGCCCGAGATTTACAAACAAAGCTCGTTTGGGCTCGCGAGCCTAAACGAGCATAAACGACATTATGATATTTTAAGTATTAAACATATATACGAGCCGAGTTCGAGCTTATTAACGAGCCGAGCTCGAGCCAAGATTTAACTTTTCATGGCCAAATCGTATAAACGAGCCGAGCTCGAGCCGAGCGCGAGCCTATATAACATACCACAAGCCGATCTCGAGCTTAAAATTTAAGGCTCGAAACGAGCCGAGCTCGAGCTCGAGCCTTTTAAAACTTAAACGAGCCGAGCTCGAGCTCTGGCTGGCTCGCGCTCGGCTCGGCTCATTTCCACCCCTAACTGCAGAGAAATGATTATGGGTCCCTTAACCATTGTTGTCATTCTATCTCTTTACACTTATAAGATCCTCACTCATCCACTCGTAGCTTTTTAGTTGAATGTCTTGGAACAATTTTGTTAGTACTTGAAATTTTATTACCAAACACGTGAGTATTTCTTTCTTTCCAAATGAAATAACCGGAAGTCCAAATGACCGCTTGCCAAACGCGCAAAATATTACCAGGGACGTTAACATTTCCTAAAGAAGAAAAAACTTCGCCAATGGAGAAAGCGTTAACGCACCCCGTCTTCCACCAACTAAAAATCTTATCCCATACGCTCATAGCAAGATCACAAGTGACCAAACTATGAGCACACGATTCCACCGCATTAGTACAACTTGGACAAAGAACCGAATCCAAATCGATCCCTCTTTTATCAAGCTCCTCTCGAACCGGAAGTCTTCCTTTCAAAGCTCTCCACACGAAGATGTTTACCTTTTTTGGCTCCAACTTGTTCCAAAGCGTTCCTTGAGCTCCACTTTCCACTTGTAAAATCTTTTCCTCAATTAATCTTGATAATTCTTTGACCTTGAAATCCCCACCCGCGAATAAAGTCCACCTCCATTTATCCCTACAATTATTAGAAACAACAACATTTTGCAAAACACTAACCAAATCATCTAATTCCTTAGACACTCTACCCCTAATACTTCTTTTCCAATGCCACGACCCGTTCACCCACTTGCCTTTATCCCTCACATTACCTTCTTTCCCCCTATCTAAATGAAACAACCTAGGGAATCTTGTAACACCCCGTGCCCGCTTAGACCAAAATTTAAAACTTTTTACACGGAAACGACTCACTTTTACGGACACCTGCTTACTCTTTTGACCACTGACAAAATTCGGTACACATTCAGCCATTGAGGCTATTTTTAGATGAAAGTAGACTCAATTACCTTCAAAACGATAGGTGGCACGACCCATTTCGACTTACGGATTAAAATATATGATTTTTCGAAAACTGCCAAAAATCTGCACAGTCGGCTCTGACAGCGTCAGGCCCAAGCCTGACAGCGTCAAGCCTTGATAGGCCAGACGAATTTTTGGAGTTTAAAGGGTGACGGCGTCAAGAAGGCCATCAAGAACAAAACTCATAGCCTTGATAGGCCAGAGAATTTTTGGAGTTTAAAGGGTGACGGCGTCAAGAAGGCCATCAAGAACAAAACTGCAATTTCACCACTAAAACCCATTTTGACCCATTTCATGACAAACCACTTATACCACTTCCGTTTTACACCAAACTTGATCCACTTCATTAATTTAACATAACTAACACGTTCCAACAACACTTGACCCGTTTACAACCCAAAATGGGTACGAACACGCTTAAACCAAACACCCCATTATCATTACTCAAAGACACTTAAAACACACTTTGACCCATCGTTAGACTCCCAAATCGTTATGACCTTTCTAACATACAAATTGACACTCGACTACACTTTACAAATCAATAAAAGACTCTTGGGGGTACAACCTTGTCACTTGAGCTCGGTGTTCTATACTAAGCTCCTAATTACGATTTATCCTCCAATCCGCTTCCAATTCCTTAGGCTATAGTCCAAGTCCTTATATTTCGCCGCACATAAACCTACAAAAAACATTAACAACTAAAAGAATAAGCTTACGCTTAGTAAGTAACCCATCATAAAACATATATCATACACATACTTCCACATAAGCATCATAATCACATAAAAACTCTTAATCTACTATATACCACTCATATCATACACAACTTCATAACATAATCACATCCATTCACCACAATCCATAATCAACAACATACCTTAACTAGCCAAGTCCAACAAGCTAACCTACCCTTGGTCAAGATTCACTAGCCATCCATCCCTAGCTCACAACCATTCTAAATCCAACTATTATACTTCCATACAACCACAATACATACATGACAATACACATATAATACATGTTTTAGGGAGAGTTACTTACCTTAAATCCAAGCTAGGCTACTAACATAAATCCCACCAACAACATCTTCTAACCATCATCATCATCATGATCATCATCTTCTACAATTAACCAAAACCTAACAACATAACAATCAATAACATAACAAGGGTTAACCAAACCCACTAAACATACTTATCTTTCATTCTTCATCATCATTTGATCACATCTTGATCAAATGATGAAAACCCACTTAATCCTTAAACTTTAACCTTAATAATCATCAAGATAGAAACACTTACATGGAGTGGGTTCTTGCTAGGACATAACCTTAAACACAAGGACTTCATCTTCTTCATCTTAAGCCACCACTGGCCTTTTCCCTCTCTTCCTCTTCTCTCTAAATCCGGACCAACAAACACACCTCCATAATGAGGGAATTCTCTAGAAATGACTAGTTATAACTAGTTAGGTGGAACTTTGGGCAATTGGCAAGAATGGCCCTTCTAGTTCCATTCCTTCTATTTAAGCCACCACTAACTTATAACATACTTTCCCCAATGGCAACTTAGGCCTCTTTAGTTACACATCATATTTAACATAACCCCTTTAGTCATATATTGACTATCGGGTTTGACTAAACCTTACATTCATTGACTAGCCAATCACAAAAGACCTTGGTCCACTTTCATCTAGGGTGGGGTCCCAATACCCGGGAAATGGGTCTAACAAATCTATCACAAAGTCTTCGATCATCCACCCATCTATCTGACTAAAACACAATATCCCTCCCGTGCCCCAAAACCCCCAACATGTCGAAGTAAACTCTAGCCCCAACCCATCCAACTCATCTCCTACTTTAACAATATCTCGCCAAACCACACACCCATTACCCCTCCCTTCCCCTACCCTATTATTATCTAACCCGCTACTAATCTCGTGTATGCTTTTAATCACCCTCACCCAAAGACACCCACCCTCCTTCCTAAACCTCCACCACCATTTTTCTAAGAACGCCAAGTTTTTAGCCCCTAACGGCCCAATGTTTAAACCCCCCACCCCGTGAGATGCTAGAACCATATCGCATTTGACCCAAGACAATTTTATCCCTTCCCCCACCCCACCCCAAAAGAATTTTTTTCTAATTCTCTAAATTTGTTTTAACACACTCGAAGGCACATGGAGCATCGAAAAATAATACAATGGCAAGCTACCTAGAACTGATTTTAACCAAAGTTAAACGCCCCCCGAACGACATCGTTTTAGCTTCTCAATCGACCAACCGCTTCTTGAATTTATTTATTACAAGAATCCAAGCATTTAACCCCCTCATGTTCTCACCGATCGGAAGTCCCAAATATGTAAAAGGAAACTCCCTGAGACCACAACCCATCCAACCCGCCATATCCATCAATTCCTTTTCATTGACCCCAATACCATATAACTTACTTTTGTTGTAGTTAACCCGCAATCTGGATACCTCCTCAAAGCATTTTAGAATGCACATAAGAGATAGAATTCTCTTTATTCCAATCTCCAATGAATATAGTGTCATCCACATATTGTATGTGAGATACCGTAATGTTATCCGCACCTACTTTAACCCCACGGAAAATTCCCTTTTCCACCGCTTTGTTGACAATCGCATTCAAACCTTTCGCCACCAAAATAAATAGAAAGGGGATAATGGATCGCCTTGCCTTACCCACTTTCTAAGCCAAATTCTTCTGTTGGGGAGCTATTCACAAGAACCGAAATACACGATGACCTAAGACATGATTCCACCCATTTGCGTCATTTATCCCCGAACCCCATTCTAGACATTATATTTAATAAAAACTTCCAATTAATGCTATCGTACGCCTTTTTGAAATCCACTTTAAAAATAAGACAAATTTTCCTCGTTTTCTTCAAAAAATCCATCGTCTCATTAGCACTTAGAACACCATCAAGAATATATCTCCCTTTTATAAATGCGTTTTGAACTTCCCCCACCACACTACCCACCACCTGTTTAACCCTTTCCGCTAACATTTTTGCTATAATAATCAATAAGACTAATAGGCCGAAAGTCCCCAAGCCCAATAGGATTTTGAACCTTAGGAATAATAGTGATAAAAGATGAGTTACACCCCCTCGAGATCTCCATCTTTTTCCAAAACCACATGACCGCCCTCATCAGATCTGACTTAATAACCTCCCACACTTTTCTAATAAATTTAAAGTTAAAACCATCGGGGCCCAGACTTTATCGCCCCCGCACCCCCGAATTGCGTCCCACACCTCTTTCTCGCTAAATTCTTTCTCAAAAAATCTCGCATCGTCCTCCGATATCTTAACTATCATATCTCAAAAAAAAAGGTTGGACGAGCCTCTCGCCCTTTCTGAAAATATTGACTTATAGTGCCTAACCATCTTCATTTTGATTACCTTACGTTCTTCACACCACACCCCATTAACAAAGAACCCTCTTATGTTACGAATGAAAGAACTTAGAATTCTCGTCACCTTCCACGTCCCACCTTACTCTTGCTTTTTGTCAAAGCATGTTGCTGTAATTGATCTCCGTATCTTCCCACCGTTTTCTTGTTTCCAACCACTTGCTTCTCTCCGCCTCACTTAATGTTCTCTTTTCCGCTCCATTTCCCACCACATAGCTTTTGTCTTTAATACTTCAATTTTCTCCTTATGCCCACCGAACCTATCCTTACTCCAACCTGTGGAAACCGTAGGGGGGGTGAATACGTTTCCGTTTAAAAACTTAAAAACTTTTGTATCAAACACCCGATCAAGTGTGATGTAAGATGAAAAGTGTCAACAATGATCATACAACATCTAAAGATGGTATAAAGTAAACTATGACACAAACATAATCAACATAACATAAGCAACAAACCACACAAACATAAACGCAATGCAAATATAAATATAAAGCGATAAAGACTAAAATAAAAGTAAATAGATAGGTAAAGAAGGCGCAAACCGGACACGATGATTTATAGTGGTTCGGTCACGAAGTTCCACTTCGCCCTACTCCACTCCCCGAGTACCCAGCTCGAGAGTTACTTCACTAATCAACAAGCTCCCTTCAGGCGGAGAAAACCGTACAACATCTCTTATCCTTATTTCCGACACTAAGCTAAATGTCGAGTACTAATCTTAGCTAGTGATGCGTGGTTTTGGGACCTTACAACAGGTTTTACCTCTCGAGGGATCTCAAGAGGCTTGCAATCCCCACCAGGCAGTGTACCAGACTGATGTAGTATAGTGAAGTGGCAAGTACCGGAGGATTGATCGTTCTCTAGGGGAATAGTGTCGTTAGGATTGAAAAACTACTCTAATAGGTCTAAGGGTGAGGGAAGATTCTTTTTGTATTTTTATATTTTTTTATGAAAGCAAGTAAAATCTCGGGTTTGAAGGAGTGGGCGGAATTAGTTGCTAGTCAACTAACCCAAATAACTACAATTGCAAATAAAATAAAATAACTGAAAATAAAAAGGTGGTGGAACTTATATGGAGAGAAATGTGTTTACTTAGATTTCCTTACTCCCTAACTATCTTTTACCGGTTGATTAGTGTGTATTAATTGCATGGATGACGGGTGTATTCCTTAATACCAATCGTGGGGTGGCGTACGTACTTCCCCAACTCTATAAGCTCCTACTTCACTCCTATGTCGAGCCGGATAAGAAGCTCCTAACATGGGATCACTAGAATTCGCTCATGCATTAAATACAACCATAAAAACCTTAGTACGCATTGGTTCATGTTTCTTAAGACGTTCAAGCAAGTTACCGTATAGGAGGTTAGCCAGTTTTCTTAAGCCTAACATCGATAAATAATCATCCAATACAATCAATAACACACCAACAACCAATAATCAATAGTTAGGTTTCATTAGATCTAAGCAAACACAAGATAAATCTAGCCTAGCATGTTAATTAAAAGACAAGAACAAGATATAATCAAACAACACATAGACATATTGAATGATTAATTGATTACTTATCTTCAATTAAACATGGGAGATCCAAGAGTATAAAACCCTTAAAAATGGCAGAAAATTCGTCTTAGGGTTTCTCCTCACAAAGTTGCACACTAATGACTAAAAATTGCAAAACTATATATAGAATTTAGGGGCTGACGGCGTCACGTTGTAGGAGGTGACGCCGTCACCTCGCCGCGGCTAGGGTTCCGGATGGTCTTCCTGACGCCGTCCCTCTTTAATCCTCCAAAATCCACTCTGGCGCGTCAAGGGTTGACGCCGTCAAAATTGTGCTTGACGCCGTCTCTCTTTAACTTAAACCGTGACAGCCTTGATCACCTTAAAGGGTGACGCCGTCAGACTTCCTTTGTAAAACTTTCTGGCGCGTCATGTGTATTTGTCATATCCACCTCTTTTGCCAAGCCGTGACGCCGTTAGGATCAATCCTTGATGCCGTCACGTGTACTTTTCCAGCAGCTTTGGAGACTTTGTCGTTTTCTTCACTTTTATGCTCCAAAAACGTCCAAAATGCTTCCTTTTCCAGATTTCTTCTCCAAAGTACCTAAAATGACAAAAGGAACGATTTAGGGCAACATTTGATCAAATAAATACGATTTAGGGCTTAAATGACCCCTTAAAAGCGGTACACTTTTCGCTTCATCAAATACCCTTACAATTGAGATTTGCTTGTCCTCAAGCAAATGCGCTTTTATTCTAATCAAAATACAAGTTAGGGGTCATTTAACGCTAATATAAAAGTAATTACAACAAATAGTCGTTCCACTTTAATCATAATAAGCACGGAGATTACAAACTAGCACCTCACAAGTAGTGTTTAGATACTCACATCTCTCAGGTGTCATAAAAGTATATCTCATAAATGAAAATGGATAATATCTCTCACTACCTGTCATAGCAAATAGATTACCATAGGCTTGGGAAAGGATCAAAAACCTCCTCCACTAGGCGTAAGCACCTAAGATAAACTATCAAAGAGGGCTTTTAAACGGGTTATAAAGTTAGGTGTAGGGATATGATAAACACGGTTTTGTTGGATAAAGGATATTTTACTGGTGGCGAGTTAAAGATCTCGATTAATTACATGTACAATATGGCGTTGCTAAGCCAAGACTAGACTCGACTTAAGCTAATGAAAAAAAAAATAACAAAAAGATAAAATAAACATAAAATGAAACGGGATGGTAGTCCGTATGGTTTTTTTTTTTTTTTTTTTTTTTTTTTTTTTTTTTTTTTTTTTTTTTTTGACATACACTCTTGCCCTACCATCCAAAATAATACATCATAGGGGCCTCGGTTCTCCCCTTACACTTGAACTTTTACATAACTTTACAATTAACTATTCTAATTACTCGAATTAAGATAATCGAAACACTTGGAGTACTTTTAAAATATTTAGCACATATGGGGGTAATAATGTTGTTCTTCCCCATTACTCCATTACACTAGTACTTTACCCATGAGTCCCAATCATCTAAAAACAATATGTACAAGGATATGACTCGACTTAGCAACCATGTAATCAATTAGATAATTAACTTGGGGTTTAAACAAATGTTGTCACAATAATGCACTAAAGATGAGTGCATACAAGGTAGGCTAAGGCGATTTGGGTGTACATTTAAGTGGGGTGTAAACAAATTCTTCCTTTAAGTAAAATGCTTAAAGTTAGAAACGAAAAGATAGGCTCTAAGGGGTGTGCTAGGGGTATCGTGTACTAAAAATGAGTACAACGCAAAGGGTGTGGGAGAATTACTTGACCAATGTAGCCAATGTAATTATAACAAAAACACAGGTGTAAAACAATGGGTTAATCCTAATGCCTCTTATCATGTAGTAAATCTAACTACACGAATGTAGTCTCACTTGTGGCCTCAGAATGGTCCTAACGTAAGTTCTAGAATCTAAGTGCTACCGGTACACACATCATAGCATAAATGCTTTTCCTACCAATTCTAGGGGCGAACCTCACATATTTGGGGGTGGAAAATTTTTTTGTGGTACGGTTTTGTGCTAGTCATATAACTCCTATCCATGAGACGCTCATTAAGACCAAAGTTTCACTCCTATATGTTGTAAAAAATTTTAAATTTTGCACTAAAATTGCCTTAACAGGTATTTCTCTCAGTTTTATTACACATCTACCATTAAACAAACGAAAAAGCAACCGTAATAGCATTCTCTAAGGTATCGTACTTTACCCCCCCCCCCCCTTACACTTAAGATGAACATTGTCCCCAATGTTCAAATAACAAGATGTAAAAGTAAATAAGGTAAAAGAATGAAATCAAATACTCCCCTGATTCTCTCGGTGGATAAAGGGGTAACATTGTTATATCTTATTCCAAGGTAATGTTGAAGCTTCAAGATTAAAGCAGCGCCAAAAGCTTGATTCCACATACATCTCCTTGTCCAAAATAACCTGTTAATCCTGAGAAAACAAACAAGAAAACCTGCATAACATCGGCGGGATAAATCTGTATAAGGATATAATGCTTGTGGAATGATTATTTTGCAGATTCCTGGAGTTTATAAGTTAGAGATTTAATAAAAACTTTTTATGATTCCGGAAGAAAAACAAAACTTTCAAAAATTTCAGAAATTAAAACCTGACGCCGTCAGGTTGTAAGGCCTGACGCCGTCAGAAATGATCTGACAGAATTCTCATGTTAAGTTTCCGGAAAATTTCTGGAAAAACCTATACCTTACTTCCTGGAAATCCTGCAAAATATCATTATGACTCGATACAAGCATTTGAATCAAACAATTACTAATATGTATGTTAATTTAATATTGTTATGATTCATGTTCATTTGTTCTAATAAACCGATTTGGATTTCCCTTACACTTATCTTTTGCAAAATACCTTTATATGTAGTTAAGACGAAGTTAAAAACAAGATAAAGCATTTTCACAATTTAGTTTTGAACATGAATCAATAATAATAAAAATTAAACATACATACGGAAGCAAATAAAATCAAACAAACAAATAAATAAACACACAAAGCAAATAAAGCTTGGGTTGCCTCCCAAGAAGCGCTTTTCTTTATTAACGAGTCTTGTAGCTAGACTCAAAGTCAGGCTTATCTAGTGTCGCTTATGCTCACGTATCCGAGTGTGAGCCATCTAATTGTTGCCTCATCTTTCTTGTATTCATCATTCAGCTCCAGACATCCATGATAATATCTCTTATTTTTCCCATGTGGATATTTGAGCCCCTTTTTCTTATCATTCTCACTTAACAAGTCAATAGGCACAAGTCTATTGCAAGATTCAATGGAGAAGTTCTTAAACCTAGGATGTGATCGGGGTATTTGGTAAACAAAATCTTCATCCCCATCCGAGAATGTAATTAACCCGTCCACAAGTTTTTCGTCAAGGTTGGTCAACCTTTTGAAAGGTTCTCCAAAAATGACTTGGGTTAATTTGTTATCAATAAATTCTCCTAAGTTCTCCATAACCACAAAATCCACCAAATACACAAAACTTCCTATGAATACGTGTAGTGGCTCAATCCTAGCAACAATGTTATCTCCTTGATATTCTAGCTCATCTACCATGATTTTATTATAATTAGCGCGAGAGATAATGTTCATAGGCAAAGATGAGTTAAGATAAGCATGAAAACTATGATAACCAATCTTACATGGAAATTGCATGTTAAAGAGGCTATCCTTTTCGATCTTAGTCCTAGGGTCAACATACTTAAAGGGATCAATTTCCTCTTTTCTCCATTCCTCGTTAACTACTTCTCCATTACCAGCATCCTCATCGGAGTCTGAGTCGTAAACTAGAGTAACTGCATAGTCATTCTCATGGTCAGACTCCTCCATCTCAGAATTGTTACCAAAGTGGTGGTCGGGTGAAAGGTTGTTGTTTTCTACGATGGGGGCGGGAACGGGTAGTTGGAAGTTTGCACGGCGGAAAATACGAATAACAGGGATCAAGCGATCACTATTACTCTTGAGGTAGGTGGAAGGTGTCACAAACAAAAGTACAAAGAAATAAGATAGACTAAAGAAAACCTAGAAAAATAAAATAAAAATCTCACTAGAAAGGAATCTAGTGAGTAGACCTAATAAAATAAAAATTCAACCTAAACAATAACTATTCCCCGGCAGCGGCGCCAAAAACTTGATGCGTGGTTTGCGACCTTACAACAGGTTTTACCTCTCGAGGGATCTCAAGAGGCTTGCAATCCCCACCAGGCAGTGTACCTGACCGATGTAGTATAGTGAAGTGGCAAGTACCGGGGGATTGATCGTTCTCTAGGGGAATAGTGTCGTTAGGATTGAAAAACTACTCTAATAGGTCTAAGGGTGAGGGAAGATTCTTTTTGTATTTTTATATTTTTTTATGAAAGCAAGTAAAATCTCGGGTTTGAAGGAGTGGGCGGAATTAGTTGCTAGTCAACTAACCCAAATAACTACAATTGCAAATAAAATAAAATAACTGAAAATAAAAAGGTGGTGGAACTTATATGGAGAGAAATGTGTTTACTTAGATTTCCTTACTCCCTAACTATCTTTTACCGGTTGATTAGTGTGTATTAATTGCGTGGATGACGGGTGTATTCCTTAATACCAATCGTGGGGTGGCGTACGTACTTCCCCAACTCTATAAGCTCCTACTTCACTCCTATGTCGAGCCGGATAAGAAGCTCCTAACATGGGATCACTAGAATTCGCTCATGCATTAAATACAACCATAAAAACCTTAGTACGCATTGGTTCATGTTTCTTAAGACGTTCAAGCAAGTTACCGTATAGGAGGTTAGCCAGTTTTCTTAAGCCTAACATCGATAAACAATCATCCAATACAATCAATAACACACCAACAACCAATAATCAATAGTTAGGTTTCATTAGATCTAAGCAAACACAAGATAAATCTAGCCTAGCATGTTAATTAAAAGACAAGAACAAGATATAATCAAACAACACATAGACATATTGAATGATTAATTGATTACTTATCTTCAATTAAACATGGGAGATCCAAGGGTATAAAACCCTTAAAAATGGCAGAAAATTCGTCTTAGGGTTTCTCCTCACAAAGTTGCACACTAATGACTAAAAATTGCAAAACTATATATAGAATTTAGGGGCTGACGGCGTCACGTTGTAGGAGGTGACGCCGTCACCTCGCCGGGCTAGGGTTCCCGGATGGTCTTCCTGACGCCGTCCCTCTTTAATCCTCCAAAATCCACTCTGGCGCGTCAAGGGTTGACGCCGTCAAAATTGTGCTTGACGCCGTCTCTCTTTAACTTAAACCGTGACAGCCTTGATCACCTTAAAGGGTGACGCCGTCAGACTTCCTTTGTAAAACTTTCTGGCGCGTCATGTGTATTTGTCATATCCACCTCTTTTGCCAAGCCGTGACGCCGTCAGGAGCAATCATTGACGCCGTCACGTGTACTTTTCCAGCAGCTTTGGAGACTTTGTCGTTTTCTTCACTTTTATGCTCCAAAAACGTCCAAAATGCTTCCTTTTCCAGATTTCTTCTCCAAAGTACCTAAAATGACAAAAGGAACGATTTAGGGCAATATTTGATCAAATAAATACGATTTAGGGCTTAAATGACCCCTTAAAAGCGGTACACTTTTCGCTTCATCAGCTAGTACCAATCTACCACGATCTACTCACGATCTACCCGATCTACCATTGATCCACTCGATCAACACACAAGCCCACAAGCTACAAGAGATCTCCAAGATCTCGACAAGATCACAATGATCTACTCCCACTTGACTCGATCTACCCGATCTACCCTTGATCCACTTGATCAATACACAAGCCCACAAGCTACAAGAGATCTCCAAGATCTCAACAAGATCACAATGATCTACTCCCACTTGACTCGATCTACCCGATCTACCCTTGATCCACTTGATCAATAAACAAACCCACAAGCTACAAGAGATCTCTAAGATCTTAACAAGATCACAATGATCTACTCTCACAAACTCTCATAAGAAAAATGAACTTGATGTATGCAAGGATACAACAAGTATGTAACAAGTGTTACAAGTGTTACAAGTGCACTAACTATAACTACAACACTTTGTATCTTTGTGATACTATGTGTACTTCTCTTGCACTAGTAGAGGAATGAAGGTGATCTCTTGGTTGGATGAAAGGATCACTCTTAAACAAACTAAGACTTTCTAAATGATAAAAGAAAATGATCTAAGTAAGAAGGGATTAGACCAGAGAAAACTAACTAGAAAAATCAAGTTGAAAGTGTAAAATGGTCCACTATTTATAGGCAAAGAAAAAACTAGCCGTTATGTACGGATGGTACCACTAAATGCCCGATGATACCACTAAATTTCGTGGTACCGTGGTACTGTCCCAGACAGGGACGCTCCAAATTTTGTTTTTAGTGGTGAAAGTTTATTTGAGGAAGTTTGGAGCTGATTTGGGGGGGGGGGGAAATAGCTGTTGGGATTTTTAAACTTATTTTTCAAAATAAAATATTTCTTTTTAATTCAAAAATAATTTGTAAAATTTATTTTTGAGAAAATGTTTTGTCACATTAAAAATGTGAAGTTTAGAACAAAAAATTTATTTCTTTGATCATCCGTGAAGTTTAAATTTGTTTGTTCATACCTTGAGTGATTTACGTCGGGATGAAAATCTACGACTCTGTTGAAGCATACTAGAGACGTCGAGAGATGTTGATGTAAGTATGCATTGATGATTTGTGTTTACAAGTAACTTTCACATTTTACGTTATGCATTACAAGTTACATGTTTATCATTATTAAAACCGAAGAAACCGTTTAGTTTAAATATCGTAATATTTGCACTAACAATCTCCCCCTTTTTGATGATGACAAATATGTAAACCGTAACACATAGTAAAATGTAAAAGTTATCTGTTTATACTCCCTTCTCCCCCTTTTGTCGAAGCAAAAAGGTAGTTGCCTCGAGCTCTTCCTTGAATTCACTCCCTACTCCCCTTATTACACTACTATCCTTTCTTCCTAAAAAGTTGAGCTTGCATCATCCCAGTGAAGTCTTCTATCACCACTATTAGAAAGACTCCGTGCTATGTATTCAAATACTCCCAAGCTCCCCCTAGCTCAATGCTCCCCTATGGTGATTGAATCCCCTTGTTTATTTACCTTAGTATCTAACGGATCCATGGATCAAATTCTTACAAAGGCTTTTCCTACATCAAGGGTTAGCTTCGTGCAACATAATATATAAAAGAATAGGAGCAACATTATAGGGATAGAATACTCATAGCAAGACATGCAAAGGTTAAACTATGCTAAAGTGTAGCTACCAAAAAAAAAAGAGTTAGATGAGGTATGTGAGCATATCAAGGTATGCTAGAGGTTAGACGCGTGATGAAAGTGTGCCAAAGGGATAAAAACGAAGAAGAAAGCCCAAGACAGTTGAGCGACACAAAAATGTGATTGCGTAATGCAATTCAAAGACACTAGAGAGTCACAACTTGACCAAAAACCTAAGGTGTAATTGTTCAACCAATCACACTAACAAGAATGAGATTCGTTCATTGACTGACACATAAAATGACTTCTTTCAAGTTGTCATTGGAAAGGCAAATTTTAACAAACCTTTTGAACAACATAATCATCTACCTAAGATGATTGGTGTTAATGATAGTTTGTTGATAAGACATACTCTAAATGATTACTATTATGACAAGTCATGCATAAAGTAGACTCGATAGAAGTTATACCCAAAAAAAAAAATGAAAGTGTGAACGATAAGCACTTAGATGCGAATGAAAATGATTCCATAAGATGGGAAGTTTTGGATTTGACCTTTGAGGAAAGGTGGGAAAAGATGGTTTAGATTAATATATCGTTTGCACTGACAATGAGATGCATGATATATTTCAAAAGAGAAAAAGAAAATGTGCATGTGATCCTAACAGGATTGTGGGTGGATATCTCTAACGGGGTTGAGGTAGCGAAGTTCTATATTTCTAGTTTGGATGATCCTAGTTGTGTGTTAGAGATAATTTGGTGCATGAAGGGTTTCGTGTGATTGTGAGAATTGAAGGTTATTGAACTAACTATCACTATCCAAAGTGAGGAATAGTTGTAAGGTTTGAGTGTAATAATCGATGGGGTGAAGCTTCTTAGACTAACTATCACTGTCAAGAGTGAAGCGTAGCTAAAAGGTTTGAGTGGGATTGATATAAGGGTTGAAGGTTTTGAAACTAAATATCACTGTCAAGAGTGAAGTTTAGTTATAAGGGTTGAGTGTGATGATGAATGATATTAATGTGAGGTTTGAAGATGAGATGCAAGATAAACTTGCAATGGTGAAGCCTTATATAGGCAAGAGTTGTGGGATTCGAATTAAAGTTGGTGGTAGTGTCCTATGGTGTAGTAAGGGAATATTAGGGTGTATGTGAGTTTGCAAAATTTTGCAGGTTTGAGGTTAGGGATGCAGGAATCTAGAGGAAACAGTGAAAATTCGTCAAACAAGGGAACGGTACCACTAAATACCGCACGGTACCGTTAAATTTAACGGTACCGTGGCCTATTTAATGGTACCGTGACCTGAAAGTCACGAATTTTCCTGTGTAGCCTAGTTCTGGGCAGTTAAAGGGAAGTTTTCTAGGGAATAAGAACCACATTTGTGTGTTCTTGAGAGTGTTTGTTGAAAGACTATATGAGTGTGTTTTCGCTCCCCCTTAATCGATGACCATCCGGACAAGATGTGTTAAAAAAATAAGGAGGAAAACAAACGTTGACGGAAGCGATGAGCTTAATAACGTCATGACAAGTGGTGGATAACATACAATAAACTTCACCTTTGAAGTCACGTAGCTCTTCTCAATCATTGTGAATACTCATAGAACATTCATATGATGAGGCATGTGATTACGTGGAAATATGCTAAGGGTTAAGAAGATAAAATCTTCAAGGTCGTGGGGTTAGTGATAAGGTTCTAGTGGGATTATCTATGTTGATGAAGAAAGGTTATCTCAACTTATCCTAGCGGTTCTTCGCTTGAAGTGTGTGGAAGATGAGTGGGATGCGGAATCATTGGTAGTGTAGAACGAAGGTTGAGAATTATAGATAAGTTAAGAAGATAATGGATACGGAAGTAACTAAACATATGATGTGTTTAGTACCATGCGGAAGTGAAAGGGGAAAAAGCTAAGGAATCAGAAGATAGGCAGAATCTATTCTGATAGGAGACGGTTCTGGTTCAAGACTACAACGAGTGGGTATTTATAGTGTTTTTGAAACAGTGGGAATTGAAGACAAAATAAATTGTCTCAGCAGACAACGGTCCGACGGTACCGTTAAATTTAGCGGTACCGTCCCCTATTTAAGGGTACCGTGGCCTGCTGAGGTCAGTTTTGACCCAGAATTAGATTTTTGACAAAGAAATTTCACATATGTTGTGATTTTTCTGGACCTTAGATTAAAGGAATTTATACCAAATAAATTCTTTTATGAATGAATCCAACGGGATTCGATGAACGCTAATCGAGAACGAGAGATGAAATTTAATTGCATTTCGCAAATTAAATTTATTTTAAATGCAAATTAAATTTATTTTAAATATTTCGGATGAAATATTTAAGTTGTCATTGGAATTTAAGAGGATTTTATGAATAAATCTCGCTGATTTAGTGAGACTTTTCGACACGAGGAGAGAATTTATACCTAATAAATTCTTTTTACGAGATGAACGGTACTAGACGAGAAGAGATGACTTTTATATTTCCGAGGAAATACATAGGTAGTCATTAGAGCGATGTGAAGGATGACTTAATATTTCCAGTGAAATATTTAAAAAGTCATGAGACGAGACACAAGATATGACTTCAATATTTTCAGTGAAATATTCAAGTAGTCATAAGAAGGATGTGAAGGATGACTTAATATTTCCAGTGAAATATTTAAAAAGTCATGAGACGAGACGTAAGGGATGACTTCAATATTTCCAGTGAAATATTTAAGTAGTCATGAGAGGGATTTAAAGGACGCATTTGAACACATGGGAATTGTGAAATTCACGGAATGTGTTCCATCATTCCTAGACCTAGACGAAGATGGTTAGAGGATTCTCGTTTGAGAGGTTTGGTTGATTTACGGATTTCGATGTGCTTCGCACGCGAGTGTTTCATGGGGTTTTGAAAGGCGTAAAGCAAGGCCTATGGTGTTGATTCACAGCAGGGATTGGGATCTTAAGAAGTGTATATTAACACGAGGATGAAAGGAACTACTAATCACTTATATAGTAACTCGTGAGTCCTTTGTCACCCGAAGGTTGATGTTAGCTTTTAGCTTTTGGATGAGCATTTTAACATATGTTGTTAAAAGGCTTGAATATGATGTTTCGGATATGACATTTAACAATTGCGATCTCAAGTTAAACTTACTTGAATATTTCGGATGAAATATTTAAGTTGTCAAACCTACTCCGAGTTCTACTGGGTTTGTATCTAACCTCCCCATGACAAAAGGTGTATTACTTGGAAGAAAGCGAAATGATGACCAAGGAATTAGGACAATTTCGCGACTATTTTAAATTATAGGCTTTGACACTAGTGTATGACTATACGACGTCTAAGAGTTCATAGTGATAGGCATACCTAATTCATTATGTGTTAAAAGGACATAGTGTGGGTGCAAAATTTACAAGCAAATCATGTAAAATGCACATAAGGAATAAATGTAAACATCATGCAAAACATGATAATCATTTAGCATTTAAGATCATGAAGACATTCAATCATATCTTACGAGAACATGTTATCATTTTGAAACACATATGTGGGATGCAAGTAATCTAGGTTCACTAAGGAGGATCATAATTACTACTTGTTCAAAATGAAATCCTAACGGGAGATAAAGTTCACCAATGTAAACTATCTTTAGTCAAATATAGGAATGAAAAAATTTCAAGTTAGAGAATGAGTATGAGACTATCACTAGTGGTGCTCAATTCAGGCTAAACGCGACCATTTTTATGGGTTATACCACGAACCCAACTTCTCTCCTGGAAGCAATTCAACCGTTAGGTCAAATTGAATTTCTAGTGCGATAGGTTCTCCAGTAGTCATTCTCATGTTAGAAAAATTCAAATTCCTATATTTGCCTATCGAAGTATAGCAAAGATGATATTAGCTTATTTCACTAATACATGGCCTAATATGACTCAACTAACCATATTTTCAAAGTCGGTTAAGAAGATGACATGTCTTACACAACTCCTAACAAAGGCAAGCAAAATGTTTTAATATCGTGTTTGAGATTTAAAGGTTATTTGGTGGAGATGGTGCATTTATGATCTCTTGGATAACACCTTTGTTTGTTGAGTTGTTGCATGTTATTTTAACATGATTTGGTTTCCTAGAACCAAGAGATACTCTAATGTGATACAATGTAGAATCTACTACATCGAGAGTGTTTCAAGAATGCTCCTTTGCATATCTTGAGAAAAGAATCTAGTAAAGGTTATTTACCTCAATAGATCTTGTGAGTATTATATTTGAAATGAGACATATTGTATATTTCAACAAATATGCTTTTCTAAGAGGAAACTTATCACTCTTACGAATGCTTAGTAAAACAAGTATTTTAGTGTATGACCAATTTTACTTGTTTATGCAATGACACATGTTGTATTGGGTTATTATTCAACTCTAATATCCTACATTTGTTAACAAGATGCAATGTATTCTCTTGTAGCATAATCATTCTTGTTACAAAGAAAATAAGATGCATAGGATATAAGTTATCTTTTGTCAATCTTTTGATAAGAGAAATACATGTGATATTCTCGAAGATTGATGACGTACATAATAGTTAATAACATATTATGTGTGACACTTTTACTAGACATGTGATTTTGACTGTTGAGTCGTTCATGAGCAAAGTTTACATATGTTGTTTGTTTGCTCGTGTTTGGTTTTTCGGAAATGACATATTTACTAATTGCATTACAATGTAAATTACTTGTACATTTCGGATGAAATATCCAAGTTGTCAATCATACTTAGTTGTGTATTTTATGCATCTTTTAAACATATTAGTTTAATGTTTGGAACACAATCATTGGACAAGAAAACTCAATATGACATCTTCAACACAAGTATGAGTTATGATCTGATGCATATTATTTTCGTCTTGAGAGGAAGTCATTATTTTCATAACAACCGAGTGTGATTGATTATGTAGATTCAAGATAATATATTTCATTATATTTTGAAGTTATCTTGAAGCTAGACAAATAATGACTCCAATTTCATTTCCATACTCGAAAATTTGTCAATTAGATTTGATGATAATATCAATCATAATTTGAATAATGAATTGATATTTACTCAAAATCTTTCTTGACCCTCACGATCACTCCTTTTAAAAAGAAAATAAAAATTTAAGGAACGTGTTCCATTTATTCTAATACTAGTTGTATGTGTGATGTTAATGACATATTAAGTTACTACTTCGATATTGTCATTTATTTTTATTTACGAAAAACTATTTATATTATTGAGTATAATATTCTTAGTTTTTCGACATCTCATTAGTATAAAAATAATTATCTTAACTATTTTTATACAACATACGTAAAATACTAAATGTTTAAAACATTTTGTATGTGTGTTAGATCAATGCAAGTTTAATACATTTTCTTTTACTTAAATACTAATGTATTAATATGATCTTTTATCTTGTTTGGCCAACCCATGGTCAAGCAAGACAAAATGATGTAATGTTTTAGAGATCATGTTACGGATTTTATGAAAGTGTTAAATATTTTGAGGTGATATATTTTTTACACTTAAACCTTTGGAAAAATAATTGTGTAAGACAATATCTTTCGACACACATGATCAACCAACTTAGTTTCTATTCCTAAGAAGGTTACTAAAACATTTTAAAAACTTGCAAGATGTCGAAAACACATATGCAAGAAAAGTGGTCTATGCCTATATGCAATGCAAAATCAATTACGCAACTTAGTGCAAAAAGTCTAGTCTAAGTCCTATTGACGCATAAGCCGAAAAACTAATAATTAACACATAGCAACAAGGCATGTAAAATACTTGTGATTATAGATATAATTAACTCAACTAAAGATAACTATAAGCACAAAAAAATATTAACTAACAATACTAGGACACAAAGAAAAACAAATAGTCATTTAGCATAACACAAAAAAATACTTATCGTCATTTTGTGTATTAAGTATAACAATGTACACTTAGCTTGATTTTATTTGAAAATGAATTATTTTCCACCCCATTTCAAAATTTGATCAAGTTCAACACTATGAAAATATAAATACATCAATGTGTGATGTTCTCTTTGTAATTTGTCAAAAAATTTGTGCAATCGACATGACCGGAAAAGACTCTCTGTTACGAATCAAAGACTCTTGTAAATTTTACTTTACAATCATTTTCTAAAAGTATTTTTAAGTGAAAGTAGACTCAATTACGTTTAAAACGATAGGTGGCACGACTCCTACGAACTTACGGTTGATTTTATACGAATTTTTGAAAATTACCCAATTCTGAAAAACAGGCGAAGGTGCCGTTAAATTTAGAGGTACCGTCCGTATTTATTGGTACCGTACGTTATATTTAACGGTACCGTGACTTGTTATTACAGTTTTGAACAAAACCAATTTTCTCATCACAAACAAGTATGTGACATAACGAAAAAAATGTAAAACTTAATAAACTAAATACCGAACATATAAAATATATATTAAGTAACATTTTCACGTTTAGGATTAAGAAAAACATTTACGAAAATACTTTTACTACAAAATAATGGTTTGTCCCAAACACTCCTTTCAAAACCGCATGACTTTACGACTCTTTCTAAAGACATGATCGGACACTTACAAACTCTATTCTTTTATTGGTTTAAGAAAATCTTCAAGCTAGCATGACAAAGTATACTTAACAACAAAACTTGTAAGTATTAAGCAAGTAAATACTTTTCATATTTTATCACCTTCATGGGTAATTTGATACATGGATCGTACTTAATTTTGAAAACCATTTATTTTAAAAATTGGAGCGACGTGGCTCTGGTACCAATTGTGGAAACCGTAGAGGGGGGGGGGGGTGAATACGTTTCCGTTTAAAAACTTAAAAACTTTTGTATCAAACACCCGATTAAGTGTGACGTAAGATGAAAAGTGTCAACAATGATCATACAACATCTAGAGATGGTATAAAGTAAACTATGACACAAACATAATCAATATAACATAAGCAACAAACCACACAAACATAAACGCAATGAAAATATAAATATAAAGCGATAAAGACTAAAATAAAAGTAAAGAGATAAGTAAAGAAGGCGCAAACCGGACACGATGATTTATAGTGGTTCGGTCACGAAGCTCCTCTTCGCCCTACTCCACTCCCCGAGTACCCAACTCGAGAGTTACTTCACTAATCAACAAGCTCCCTTCAGGCGGAGAAAACCGTACAACGTCGCTTATCCTTATTTCCGACACTAAGCTAAATGTCGAGTACTAATCTTAGCTAGTACCAATCTACCACGATCCACACGATCTACTCACGATCTACCCGATCTACCCTTGATCCACTCGATCAACACACAAGCCCACAAGCTACAAGAGATCTCCAAGATCTCAACAAGATCACAATGATCTACTCCCACTTGACTCGATCTACCCGATCTACCCTTGATCCACTTGATCAATACACAAGCCCACAAGCTACAAGAGATCTCCAAGATCTCAACAAGATCACAATGATCTACTCCCACTTGACTCGATCTACCCGATCTACCCTTGATCCACTTGATCAATATAAAAGCCCACAAGCTACAAGAGATCTCCAAGATCACAATGATCTACTCTCACAAACTCTCAAAAGAAAAATGAACTTGATGTATGCAAGGATACAACAAGTATGTAACAAGTGTTACAAGTGCACTAACTATAACTACAACACTTTGTATCTTTGTGATACTATGTGTTCTTCTCTTGCACTAGTAGATGAATGAAGGTGATCTCTTGGTTGGATGAAAGGATCACTCTTAAACAAACTAAGACTCTCTAAATGATCAAAGAAAGTGATCTAAGTAAGAAGGGATTAGACCAGAGAAAAATCAAGTTAGAAGTGTAAAATGGTCCACTATTTATAGGCAAAGAAAACTAGCCGTTATGTACGGACGGTACCACTAAATGCCGGACGGTACTACTAAATTTAGTGGTACCATGGTACCGTCCCAGACAGGGACGCTCCAAGTTTTGTTTTTAGTGGTGAAAGTTTATTTGGGGAAGTTTGGAGCTGATTTGAGGGGGAAAAAAATAGCTGTTGGGACTTTTAAACTTATTTTTCAAAAATAATTTGTAAAATGTATTTTTGAGAAAATGTTTTGTCACATTAAAAATGTGAAGTTTAGAACAAAAAATTTATTTCTTTGATCATTCGTCAAGTTTAAATTTGTTTATTCATACCTTGAGTGATTTACGTCGGGATGAAAATCTACGACTCTGTTGAAGCATACTTGAGACGTCGAGAGATGTTGATGTAAGTATGCATTGATGATTTGTGTTTACAAGTAACTTGCACATTTTACGTTATGCATTACAAGTTATATGTTTGTCATTATTAAAATCGAAGAAACCGTTTAGTTTAAATATCGTAATATTTGCACTAACACAGGCTTGTTTTGACGTTTTTTTAATTTATCCCGAAACAAACAATCCGAACGAAAGCTCCTCACCTCTTTCTTCCACGCCTCTTCCATAACTTGTTGAAAATCCATTTCATCCATCCAAATGTTAAAAATTCGAATTGTATTATATGATTTGTATATCTTTTTGTTATTACTTCTTGCACGACGTTGATAACTGTCAACATAGACCGGTTCAAACGCTCTAACCCAAAGACAAGCCTACTAAGGAGTGTCAGCCCCCTTTATGGAACGTCATCATTTTCTTAGTCTTTTTAGCCGGAACAAACCGAACCAACTTTATTGTTTTGTTATTACTTGCAAACAAATCTCTTGTAGTAAAGGATTAGGGTACTAGGAGTCATCACTCCCATTAATTTATACCTCTCAAATTCAACCAATAAGCTTCAGCCAACTCATACCCATAAATTCTCATACCTCCCAACTTAAATCACTGGCGGCGCATAAATTCTCATACCTCCCAAATTTTATTATTATTATTATTTTTTTAATTAAACTAAAATCAATTTAATTAAAAACATAAACATTTTATTAAAAACATAATATTTCACTACAAACTAAAAAAGAAAACTACATTTCAACATTATTTTTAAAAATAAAAAAAACTACGTAACACTAGTTCCCTGTTTATTAAGCCCTTAAAACCACACATAGTTCCCTTGTTTATTACTCTATTTCATTCACCCATTGTTCTTCCCAACAAATTGCATAAACTTAAAACTAAGCTGCTTTCTTAAACCTCTTCTCAAAAGTCAAAAGTCAAGCTTTAAAGTCAATATCAAGATCATATTCTCAAATCTGAAGTGGAAATTTCTTGATTTTCAACATGCTGATTCTTGGTGAAAATGTGAACAATCTTAAAGTTATAGATTCTTCATTAAGGTTGATTGTGGTACCACTATGTGTTGCTTCCATGTGGTTAACTTTGACTAACCATGAAGAAAATGAAATATATGGAAACTTGGAGATCAGTAGTGATAAATGGGTGTTTTTTTTGCCCCAACGTCTCTTTTTTTTGCCCAAATTCATTGCACCAACGTCCTTTATGAATTTATCACCAGCGGTTTGCCAAACTGGTGACCACAAATTTTTGCCATAAATTTGGAACCAGCGGCAGTGTTACCGCCGGTTATATGCAACCCGCTGGCCAAACCGTTGGGCGCTCCGAGTGGCCTTATTTCGAATGTGTTGCATTGTTTAAACATTATCTATAAACACATTGCTTCAAAGGAACAAATTAAGTATGAGGAAACAATATTTGAATGTACAATATGAAGTAAACTCAAAGTTAAAGATATCAATAGGGTTTGTATTTTCTTAAAAAGTACTCGTAGTTTACTTCTGGAAATAAATCATTTATAAAATAAAAGATGGACGACATAAAATTTGATTTTGCTTGCATATTTTCTGAATGTTTAAAAAGTATTGTAGTAAAAAAAATGATATTGCATTTGATTTGGTGGAATCTTTGGAACCACCTATCTTTGTTCTCTCCTAAAACAACAAGAAGGTCCAATTGCCCACAAACCAACATCACCTAATTTCTTTATTTTATGTGGATACTTTCTTTATGCATATGGATGTGTAGATAAGGACATTTGGCATATAACAGTATAATGTATTAATATTTTTTTCTTAAAATAATAAGTTTTGAGGAAAGAGTAATATTGGTGGCTGTTTATATATTGAATATGGCTCAAGTGAAATCATACTTTAAGTTATCCCGTCTTTTGATTTACTCCGTTTTAGTAAGAGGAAGGGGTATGGCAACATGCTTCTCCGCCACTTTCTATGTGGCCACCGAAATGGTGCTCCCAAACCTCCGCCACCACACCGTCTGAGCCCGCCACTTTCCATTTTTCTACTTAAGTGGCGAGGAAAAAGAAAAAAAAAAAAAAAAAAAAAAGTTTTGTTTTTGTGTGGGAGTGTTGTGTATTAATTGGGTATAGTGGGCCCCAAATGGCATGTGAATGTCATGCCACTAGTGAAGGGATGTTTTAGAGTGTGAGTGTTGAAAGTGGACATGCTGAGGTGACATTTAAAAGATGAAAGTGCCATGTTGGCACATCTGATACTCTAATGTGGTGTTTGTTTAAGCTTATTTAAAGGGTTTACGAGCTTATGAGTGTATATAACTAAGATAAACTTAATCAGTTATTTTGTTAAACTTATATAGTTTATCAATTTATTTTCTTTGGAACATCGGCTTTTAATAAAAAAACTAGAAAAGGCTAAGCAAAATTACAAGGAAGCTATAGTAACTAAAGGATTTTGCAACCAACCTACCAAACTAAATTTAAACTTAGGATTTCTAGATGAAATCGAGAAGAACGATTGAGAAACAATATTGTTCAAAAGCAACGCCTTCTTAGGAGAAGGATTAGAAAAAACCCAATTGATTACGGAAACTCCATATAGACCATAAAAGCGTCCCTCCCACTCCATCAAGAAACAACCTCGCATTATTTGTAAGATGCAATGAGTCTAGCCACGTGAACCATTCCGAGATGTTCACACAAAAAGGAATGTTTAGCTCCCACCATCTAGCCAATAAAGTCCACAAGTCCTTAGCCATCTCACATGTAAAGAAAATATGATTAACCGTTTCAACATCTTTTTGGCAAATGGGACATAGAATCGAACCGACGTCAATACCTTTGCTGTCCAAGTTTACCCTAGATGGAAGCTTATTTAACAATAACCTCCACAGAAAAACATTGACTTTTATGGGAATACTACGATTCCATCGAGTAGCAGTAGAGACCACATCTAAGGTATGAGCGTTTATCATGGAGTGCACCGACGCAACAGATAACCCTTTGGAAACATCAAGCGACCATTGCCAAGAGTCTCTTTGGTATGATAAAACAACATCTCCAACAGAGAATCCTTTGGAAACATCAAACGACCATTGCCAAGAGTTTATTAATTTATATGAGATAGTTTTGATAAGTCTAAAGTTTTTACTTATTTGAGAAGGATTAGGTTTATAGAAAGGGCATTGATTTTTTTTTTTTTTTATTTTTTATTTTTTTTTACTTATTTTTATTCTCATACAATAATTAGAATTATAACTTATGAACTATAAGCTAGTGATAAGCATAATCCCAAAATATAAGCTTAGATAAATACTCTTAAACATAGGTTACAGCAACACAATACTTTTCGAAGGCACTTATGTGTTTTATTTACCCATTTAAGCAAGGCTTCTTGTTCCAACGGTATGTGAGAGACTCATCAACCTAGAGTTGTGAGTTTAAGTTTCGTTGAAGACATGTGAGATCAAATTTGTGAGAATATGTGGTGTGGGTTGTAAAAGTTTGCCGTGCTAAAATAAATAAATAAATAAATAAATAAAGTATTTGAGGTAAAGTATAACCAAACTTGATATAATTTTCAACCAATGACAATATTAAATTTCTTTTATTGCTATTGTGATATGAATCATATGATTAGTTATTATAAAGGTCGTGAGATTTGTTATGGCAAACTACTTTGTTAACATGACTTTGTCTGGATATAAATTTTAAACCAAAATAGTTGTTATATGACATTTTCTTTTGTCCAAATTGCATGTTTATTACAGTGGTTGATTTAGTAAAGGTCGGGTTAGGTTTAACTTAACATTCATCTTATTATCCTAAATTTGACAATGTAGAACGTATATATATAATCTAAACGCGTTTGGTAAAATGATCGCTCATGGTGTTGTAAATATTTAAATGCAACGTCATGTACAAGAAATTAATACTAGTATATGTCTATTTGATGTTATTACTTTATTTTATATTGAAAGGAGAATTAATTTTTTTTAAACGGCAACAACTATCTCACAATATATACATCAGAGACTATTTCACATGTTATAAGCAAGACTTGAACCCACAATCATTTTGGTTAGGGAGTTTTTCACACAAAAAGGAGTATCGTTGAGACACAATCCTTTTTGGTTGAAAGAGAAGTAAATGAAGTGAAGCTACGAGCTTCAAGAAAACTGAGTAGAAAAAAGTAATTAATACCGTGAGAAAAACTAAATAAAGTTTATTTAGTAAATCAAGGGTAAATTTTGTATGACTCTTCGTTTATTACTAAGCAGTTTTATTTTTCATAATTTTATATCTTAATTATATCTTAGGGGCCGTTTGGTTTGAGGTATTTGGATTTGGGGAATGGTTTCAAAGAAATACAACTTGTTTGGTTTGAGTCCGTGGGTTACGCAACAGTATTTGACACCCTCAAATGAGGGTTTTAACAAAAGTCATGTATGTCGCATGGTTTTCTGACAAATTGCTATGGTTTACTGACAAATTGCCACTAAAGTCAACAATCAATGGCCCTGTATGCAAATTTGTATAATAAAAAAGCACTTTTCATTTTTTTTTAAAATAAAATATCTTAAAATAATAAATAAGTGGGCCCTCGTTATTATATAATAAAATTAAATAAAAACCAATTCCCAATTACATTTTATAAAACAAACAACATTAATACTATCATTCAATTTTTATTTCTTTCAATTCATACCAAATCCGATACCCATTGTGATTCCTAGCAACAAACCAAACGGCCCCTAATTTTATATCTTAATTATATCTTATCTTAAAGAAGAGTATATAGTGTAACCTTCTAGAAGAATGAACACTTGTGTTTTGTTGTTGAGCAACGACTTAGGCAAGACCCAAACTTCTACTCATGTGTTTACGTAGGTGTCACCTTTTTCTAACCCGTTACTTACCAATGACAAAGTAGTATAAAAAAACATTATTATATCATTACAAGTCTACGTAACGCAAACTTACTCCTCTCTATTCCTACTCACATTATTATATCATTACAAAAAAAGACACTCGTAAAGATTAATTATAAAAAACCAAACGCATGCCGATATAATGGGTCAAGACAAAGTAGTGAGTAATAATGTATATATATATATATACTAGATATAATGCTCGCGCACGCGCGAGGTTTTTTCTAATCATTTAAATAAATTATTATTTTTAATTTCGGGTTTTAATTATTATAACAGAACCTTCAAAACCATTGTACTTTGATTGAGGTATTGAATTAGGGTTATTTACGAATGTAGTGGGTTTTAATATTAATTAGAATTGGAGGAGATGCTCTTGCGTCAATGATTGTGCGTGAATGAATGATAAGAGATCGAGTTTGATTGATGGAGGAGGAATTTGGAAATGTTGGGACTTCAAATATTTAGTGGGAATGATACTGAATTTTAAGTTTCAGCCTAAATCTTTGAAAAACTTGCTCCACCGTTTTCAAGTTTTAATTTTTTATATTTTGACACATATATTTTTGTAAGTTTTTATTGAATGATTACAAATCACATTCTTTTTTTTTTGTAGAATATGGATAAATTTAGAAGTATTTAGGCTTTTCTTATTTAATATTTAAGAAAATAATAATAATAATAATTTGATTATTACTTAATAAGGTATGATTTGATTTTTTTGAAATGTAAAAGTCCTCACTAGAGGTTTTGTTTTATTATATAAAAAAGATATAAACTTTAATATGGATAGGCTCTTGTTGGGTTAATCGAACAACTATTTGTTGTATGTTGGTGAGCGTTTAATCGTGTTTTTTTTTTTTTTTTTTTTTTTTTTAATTATCAAAACACACCATTACTATTTATCATTTCTTAAACAGAAAAACCACCTTATTATTATTATTATTATTATTATTATTATTATTATTATTATTATTATTAAACTAGATTAAAAGCTAGTTATTTCATATTTTCATTTGATATTATTAAATTTAACTTCAAACCTTTTATAAATGAATTTGATTCAATATTTCTAGCAAATTATTTTTTTACGAATATTATTACATTCTTTTAAATAAGCAAATTTAAACACTAGTTCCATAATATTTATTATTAAGCATTTTGAAAGTACTTATTTCTAAGCCAATACATAAGCATAAAAAATAAGCAATCCGAAAACGCCTTCATAACTTGACCTAGTTATCAATAGACTGCCAAACGGGGTGTTCAGTTTGAACTCTTACTGTATTCATGTCTAAATTTGGTTGTTATACGTAACAAAATGCATTTAAGGCAATAACTTAGATAGTGTAGTTCATATATAGGACCACCCAAATGAAAGAGTTTAGAACCAAATGTTATCTTAATAAATAGTTCTATACTCCGTTATTACTTTTTGTTTTAGTAATTTGTCTTGGCATACAAAAGTCAAAAAAGAGCAGTTTAAGTTATAACCTAGAGAGCTAAGAATAAAATAGTAGAAGAGAAAAAGTAACAATGGCGTGCATGATGAGTAGTTTACCAAAATAGTAACTGCGGTCTTAATCATAAATTTATAATGATGTAAATTTAAACTCGAGCCAATTCATAAAATAGTATTTGAATTTAACTTTTTTCAAAAAATAATAAAAAAATAATGTCCTTTTCTAAAATATCATGTGCAAATGTGCGACTTCATAAGTTGCACATTCGCACATCCGTCGTTCGCATATTCGCACATTCGCACATCCGTCGTTCGCACATCCGTCGTTCGCACATCCATCATTCTCACATTTATTTATAAAAGTGTCCGGGCACTTGTCAAAATATTTATGAATTTACATATTTGCACATGGCCTTTTTAAGAAAGGGCATTATTTTTTTACTATTTAAAAAAAAAATTAAATTAAAATACCATTTTGAGAATTAGCTCTTTAAACTCAAACGAAATGGAAGATGCATGCATCATTTATAAAAACCAACTTTATTACGACTTTTTCTATGTCAATATAAATCTAATCCATATTGTTTTCACCAATATCAAAAAATTAAAATCAGTTTCATCTTATATGAAATCATGGTTCATTAATATTGGGCACATCAATTCCTTAATTTCTTTATTAATCCAAAACCCACAATAATAAAACTTTTTGGCACATCACACATGGTTCATTAATATTGGACCATTTATCGCATACTAAAAAAATGGATGATGAAAAAGTTGTTGCCTTTATTTTCAAACCAACCAAAAAACAAAAAATAATAAAATAGAATATTCTAAAACAAAAACGTAAGTTACAAGTTCTTGCTATATATACATGACAGTGGCCTTATTATCATATCGTTAAGCCACAAAAGTCATCATGGAAGCCGACCATATCAACCTCGTTATCTCCAAACTATCAAACACCATCTTCATGATCCTTAACAACAAATCAAACATCTTCATGGCCATTTTCGTCGTTGTAATCCTTCACCGAATCCTTAAAACCATCAACCACCACCTTCAGTTTCCGACTTTTAAAGCTAGCAAACCAATATATTGCGCGGTATGCCTTCACGACGTAGAAAAAGGACAACGTTATCGCAGGCTGCCACAATGTAGACACTGTTTTCACGTCACTTGTGTTGATACATGGCTACAATCACGTTCAACGTGCCCTTTATGTCGAAATCAAATCCCTATTCATCTTCTTCCAAGGAAGCAAGAGAAAGAGCCCGGTTTTTGGTATTTGTTTGTTTATTTTTCGGTGAAAGCTATAAGAGTGAAGATTGAATCGAGCCTTAATAAGATGATGTTATTCGAGGTGGGTGGGATTATAGGCTTATAACAAAAGTTTTTACTTAGATGTATAGTGTATCAAGTTTTGTAATCATGTTTAGAGCACTTGGTGTCATGGCAAGGCAAAACTACTTATTTGGGTCTCACGGGGTGTCACGTCACCATGACAAACCTTCTTTTACAAACCCTCTTATCATAACATAAACACAACTTACTCATTTGAGTCCAGTCACTTCCTTTTTTTTTTTCACATCTTCAAATAACATAACGTTTAAAAACTGACACAAAGTACACTTTTCAACCTCGTCGTGCAGACAAGTAAGGGATTAATTGCGAGCTACGGCGAGTTGGGCCGGTGTTATGGCGAGCCACAGCGAGCTGCCATGTCACCACGGCAAAGTCCACAATGAGCCCACACCAGGTGCTCTTAGTTATATATAACTTAGAAGATATGAAAGGACATGCTAAGAACTTAATGTAAATAGATTATCATGTCCTTTAAAAGAAAAAGCTAATCTACAAAATGATTGATTGAATATTGCTATCAAGAATATCAATTTACGTTGCATCTGTCATTTGTGCATCAACTGTTTATCCAACGTATCAACCATCAACCTATTCATGATTTTATTACATGTACTATCAAGGACGAAATTAAGACAAAATATAATAGGATGTATAAATCTTTTGGAACCGTAATAAAATATAGTTAAATCGATGGACCGGATGCATTTTAGATGTATTTAAAAAAATCAATGTTTTTTTCAAAAATTAACAAAATATGGATAAAATCCATAGAGTCTCGGGACCCCGCAGAACCCTGAGTCCGTCCCTGTATTCTATTTGTATATTCTATCCAAACATTTTTATATATGAATGAATGCTTCAATTATTATCGAAACCTTCTAGAGTAATGCACACTTGTGAGTTGTGACTTGGAAAAGACCCACGCTCAATTATCCGACAAATTTGATGACTCAAATCATCCAACTATATCCATCCAACTAATAATGTAATTCGTACGTTCTATTTTACTCCGTATGTTATTATTTAATTTTGTTTTTTTGAGGAATGTTTAGCTTTAGATAAAGATAGCAAAAATGAATTTTTATTTTCTTATTTTACTTATGTACTCAACACAAATAAAAAATAAAAGTAAAATGAGAATGATAAGAAATAATCACATGCGCACATTTCAGATGCACATACAAAAAGATATACATCTCCCATGAAATTCTCATTCTTCATTTGAAATGTGTTGCTGAAAACATTTCTCATTCTTCTATTTTTATTTTTCTTCTTAGTAGATTCATTCTCATGTAGTCAAACGTTCTCTTTAAAATATTAGGTACTAGTTATACGTATGATCATTGTTGTAAAAAAGGCTTACAAGGTTGATTAACCGCCCTCTATATGTTAATCGCCATCAACTTTTTTAATTTGTGTAAATCAGTGAAAAAAATTGGTCAATGCGCGGTCAACGATGGTCAGACTTGCCGGAAACCTACAAATCTTGCCGGAAATACCCAAACTCACTGTAAACTTATTTTATTCACATATAGTCGCGGTTTATATATATTGCATGTTTTTTAAGAAAAATCTGGCAGAGAATACTCAAAACTCGTCAGAAATACCCAAAACTTGTCATAACTACCAATACGATTAATCCCGCCTAAACCGTTTACAAAATAAAAAGGAGTCAACTGACTGACAAGTAATTCATGATCTTTGCAACCTTGTGTACTTAAACATAAAATGATTTTTTAACAATCAAAACTCGCATGAATTATTTATATTATAATTTGTCTATTTTGTTCGCAAACACTTTTCTTCACAACAAAAGGAGTTCTAATGTAGTACATCTTACGATACTGCGAACACAACCAAAACTTTTGGGCCATTCGGTTGCTACCATTGACAGGTTATAGTCATTAGTCAACGTGTGGACATGTTTTAGTCACTAGTCAATGTGTGTCACAAACAACATTTAGGGCCAGTTTGGTATACGCGTATCACTGGGTTTGGTTCGAGGAATCACAAATATATTGTTTGATACATTTTTGATTGACTGAAAGAGCATACAGAATCATTTAATTGAATCCATGCTCCACTAGTTACTTTGATTTTTTTTTGAAAAATTAACTTTCTATACTACCCTATTACATGAAATCCTATTGCCAAGGTTTGAACCTTGGTCTTTTCCCCTAAAGACAAATGTCTTACCAACTCTGCTAGGCAGATGTGGATTCCAACCAATCACATGACACCTTTTATTTTCTTAAAAAATTGCCAACCACATATATATTTATCATTAATACTATTTTTTATTTCTTTTATTTTCAAAATAATGTATAATAGCTTAGTTTATATATATATATATATATATATATATTTATTTATATATATATATATATATATATATATATATATATATAAAATATTAAATAATTATTAATTTTCTCTCTAATAACTTTCTTTCATATCAAATATAAATCCAAATCTAATTTCAATCCCATATGCAAACCAAACGGACACTTAGTATTTATTTTTTATTATTTAAACGACAACTAACTATCTAACAATATTTACAGTACAAATTATCTCTCATGTTTTAAGCAGAACTTGACCTACAACTATTTTGATTAAAAAGCTTTTTACATAACAAAAAGTACTGTTAAGGTACAAACCCTTTTGATTTAAGGTTAAAGTATCACACCTTGCTGGAAACCAAACACCATGAAAACCCTTCCTCGATCGCTAAAATACTACCATCCTCGTGATCTATCTTGCTAAGGCCCTAATCATGTTGAGGATCCTTGTGATTTTCCTTAATTGAAGTTCCTTACAAGTGGACAATCCCTGGATCTATAGGTTTTAGTAATCGATTTTTTTTCCAAACCTAGTTTTCATTTAAAAAATATCTAATTTCCTTTCCAAACCCTAATTTTCATTCAAGTCCTAATTTTCCTATCTTTATTTTAATTTTCGTTATGAGGGATCGAGATTGGAAGGAGGTTTCTCGAAAGAAAAAAGATTTTATTATGGGAAGTTAGCGTTCCAAGGAGGATGAAGTGCAGAAACTATCTACGTCTATGTTTGTTACTAATTTCCCAGATCAATTTGACGCTAATGATCTATGGAATACTTGTAAGCAATATGGGAATGTCGTTGACGCTTATATCCCTAACAGAAGATCCAAAGCAGGTAAGAGGTTTGGTTTCCTACATTTTATTAAGATCTTTGATGTGGAGCGTTTGGTTAAGAATTTATGCACGGTGTAGGTTGGACGTCAGAAACTCCATGCTAATGTTGCTAGGTTTTAAGAGAGCCTTTGACGAAAAAAAGTAATCAATTCAATACTGAGGGTGAAAATAGACATAGCACTGGAGATGACTTTAAATGTAGAGGGGTAAAGGGGTTTTCCAGTTCTTATGCCCATATTGTTAAGGGTTCTCAGTCATTGTATACGGAGATGGAGAATAAACCAGCTTTGGTGCTTGACAATTCATGTTTGAATCAGCATGATTACTCTAATTTCTTGATGGGTAGAGTGAAGGATTTTGCGTCGTTGGCAAACTTGAAGGTGGTATTCGGTAATGAAGGTTTCGATAATATAGAATTGAAATATATGGGGGGCTATTGGATAATGATTGAATTCCAGTCAGTAGAAACTAAACAGATGTTTCAGTATAATTTGGGCATTGGTACATGGTTCTCTCAACTTAATCGCTTCAACTGATTTTATCATTGACGGGAGGGTCACTTGGGTGGAGATTGAGGGTATCCTTTTGAAGATGTAGTCTGAAAACACCTTTCACCGTATAGCATCCATATGGGGTACACTTTTACATGTTGAAAATTAGGAGGATGAGTGTTTTCATAGGAAAAGAATTTGTATCAACACGAATGTTAATTCAAACATTTTTGAGTCGTTTAAAGTGATATACCAAGGTAAGGTGTCTTGGGTGCAGGCTAAAGAAATTCCTGGTTGGGGGCCGGACTTTGTGGAGGAAAATGATGAGGAATCTGATATGGAGGATGTGATAAATGGAGAGGAGGTCAATGGAGAAGATGTGGGTTTAAAAAAATTCTCAACTAGCGAAGGAGACAATGAGAAATAAGTGGTTCCTGATTCTATATTTGAGGATGAACTTCATAGTAAACGTTGAAGAAGGCTATGTTGGACAAAATGAGGTTAATTCAGAGGACCCATTCAACTTATATGAGTTAATCAACAAAAAAAGAGATGAAAACAACAAAGATGATTCTGTAGAGGATAGTTTGAAGTTTCCTCCAAGTTTTACTTCAAATGACGCAAATGAAGTAATAGAAGAACGCATCAATATGAGTAACGAAAGTAAAAGGATGAGTGGAGAAGGCGTACATAGTGTTCAGGAGGAAGATACTGTATTTGGAGTAAAGAAACATGGATCTAAGAAAAAAGCAAAAGACAATGTAGTGGAATCAATGTGTTCTGGACACTTTCAAAAGGTGAAAATACCAAGGTCAAGTGGTTCTATATTGCAATTAGGGCTATTCACGAGCCGAGCTGAACCGAGCGAGGGTCTGCTCATGCTTGGCTCGTTTACAAACCGAACCGAGCGGAGCGGCTCGTTTACAATCGAGCGACGGATCGAGAGAGCAATTTCCGAACGAGCGGCGAGCGATCGTCGAGCGGCGAGCACTTTGCCCAGCCCTAGTCCTTATCTATGAATTCATCATCTAGCTCAAAGTTATCTCCATCTTTTAAATCAACATCATCAGCCTCCGTTATATTTGCTTTTTTATTAGATGACATTCTACAAAAATATACATAAATTTAGGTTAAACAAAGATCATTTAAAATCAAGACAGATGGTTCTTTATTAGACAACATTCCACAAAATGCACAATTATGAACCTAAATTATGAAAGCTAAATTAACAGTGATAGTGACACCTAAATTACGAAGCTAAAATATTAGACAACAGTGAGTTACCTCAAACCAGATTCAGTCGATGAGATGTAGTGGTTGAGGTGGGTGGCGCCTTCAGCCCTAATTCTTTTTATGCTAAAGTGAGATGTGAAGGGAAAAGAGGAGGTTAGGGTTTATATTAGTGTGTACGTGTACGTCTTTGGATTTTGGATGGACTTTTAATTGGGCTAAGTGTTATTTGGGCTAAATACAAAAATGTTAATCTATAAATCTAATAGAATGATAGTTACAAGATAAATTTATATTTATATAAATACATACATATATAATATATTTATATATATAATAAAAATATTCGAGCAGATCCGAGCCGAGTAGACTTTTGCTCATGCTTAGATCGTTTACAAACCGAACCGAGCGGAGCGGCTCGTTTACAATCGAGCGACGGATCAAGCGAGCAATTTCCGAACGAGCGGCGAGCGATGGGCGAGCGGCGAGCACTTAGCCCAACCCTAATTGCAATTGACGGACGACATGGTAAAGGTGGGACAAACGATGGGATATAACATGGAGGGATGCATAAAAAATATGGAAGAGATCATAGAATCACAAGGAGTTAATGAAGTTTATCGATGAATTTTCTGTCGTTAAACATTCAAGGCCTTGTCCAAAAGGCTAAAAAAGAATGGGTCAAGGAGCTATGCGTAAAAAACAAGGTGAATTTTTTGCAAGAAACAAAAATGGAGAAGATTGAGCTTCTTTGTATAAAGAAGTGTTGGGGTAATTTTTCATTTGACCACGCGTATAGTGCTTCCGTTGGTAATTCAGGTGGGATTCTTTGTGTGTGGGATCCTAATGCTTTCAAGAAACTTAACGTTACCGTGTCAGATTATTGTGTTATAATTAGAGGAGTTTGGGTGTTCAATGGAAAAAAATTGCTTATAATTTCGGTATATGCTGCTCAAGAGTTAACTGAAAAAAAAGATGTTGTGGGATTATTTATCCCTTGTGATGGAGAATTGGAATGGCGAGGTGATTATAATGGGGGATTTCAATGAAGTTCGTAAAAAAGCTGAAAGATTTGGTTCGGTGTTTAATGTGCAAGGTTCGGATGTGTTTAATATGTTTATTTCAAATGCGGGTTTGGAGGAGGTTCCTCTAGGTGGATGCTCGTTTACTTGGTGTCATAAATCTGCTACTAAGATAAGTAAACTTGATCGATTTCTTATTTTCGAAAACCTTTTGAGTTCGTGTCCTAACATCTCTACTGTTTCATTGGATCGTTATCTATCTGATCATCGTCCGATTTTAATGCGTGAATCATATTATGATTATGGACGTGTTCCATTTAGGTTTTATCATTATTGGTTTGACATGAAGGGTTTTTATAAGCTAGTGGAAGAGTCATGGAAAACAGGTCCTGTAGCGGATACAAATGCGATAATCAAGATGATGAAAAAGCTTAAATATCTAAAAGAAAAGATTCATGTGTGGAACAAAACGAATAACGAAGGTGCTAGCAACAATATGAGAAATTTAAAAGCTGATTTAGCGGAGTTGGATGTGGTTATAGATAAATGCGAAGGTGATGAAGATGTAGTGAACAAAAGAACCAAGGTCATTAGATCGTTTCAAGAATTAGAGAAACTTCAATCGTTTGAGGCAGCTCAAAAGGCGAAGATTAAATGGGCTATTGAGGTTATCATGGTATCCTTAATAAAAAGAGGAGTCAGCTTGCTATTTGCGACATCTTGATCGATGGAATTTGTACTGAATCGCCTAACTTGGTGAAAAGTGAGTTCCTTTCTCATTTTAAGAAGCGTTTTGATAAACCGCAGGAAAATCGACTTCAGCTTGATATGAACTTTTCAAATATTTTGAATTCTGATCAACAAGCGGATTTGGAATGCGAAGTGACTAAAGATGAGATAAAAAGGGCAGTATGGGACTATGGGATTGATAAATCTCCTGGTCCGGACGGGTTTACGTTCGGTTTCTATCATCAGTATTGGAAAATCCTAGAAAGTGATGTGGTGAATGCGACGAGCTGTTTTTTTTCTTCAAAAAGGTTACTTTCCTAAAGGTGGGAATTCTTCTTTTATTGCTTTGATCCCAAAGACTCCTGATGCTAATATGGTTAAGGACTTTAGACCTATTAGCTTAATTGGGAGCTTATATAAAATTATTGCAAAAATATTAACTAATCATCTTGTGGTCGTTTTGGGTAATCTTGTTAACGAGGTTCAATCAGCCTTTGTTGCTGATAGGCAAATCTTGGATGGGCCATTTATTTTGAACGAAATCTTTCAATGGTGCAAGTCTAAAAAGAAGCAGTCATTAGTTTTTAAGGTTGAATTTGAGAAGGCTTATGATTCGGTTCTGTGGGATTATTTAGATGACATTTTGAGAAAATTCGGTTTTGGTGATAAGTGGCGTGTGTGGATTTAAAATTGTCTTCGCTCTTCTAGGGGTTCGGTTATCGTAAATGGTAGCCCCACGGAGGAATTCCAATTTTACAAAGGTCTAAAACAAGGGGATCCGTTATCACTTTTTTTGTTTATTCTGGTTATGGAAAGCCTACATGTCTCGTTCCAAAGAGTGATGGGCGCAGGTTTGTTCAATGGTATTGCGTTAGATCCGTCGTTACCTCTCTCTCATATGTTCTATGCTGATGATGCTATATTTGTGGGGCAGTGGAATGAGTCTAATATTAATACTATTGTTCACGTTTTGGATTGTTTTCATCGTGCATTGGGGCTTCATATTAATATGAAAAAAAGTAAACTTTTGGGAATTTCTGTGGATGCCGAAAAAGTGGAGCAAGCTGCAAGGAAAATTGGTTGTCTTACTCTTGAAACCCCATTCAAATATTTAGGATCGAAAGTGGGCGGCCTTATGTCTCGTGTCCAATCTTGGAATGAGACGGTGGAGGGTATGGTTAATCGGCTATCAAGATGGAAGATGAAGACCCTTTCAATAGGAGGTAGATTAACTCTTATTAAATCGGTTTTAGGCTCAATGCCGATTTATCACATGTCATTATTTAAAGTCCCGATAAAAGTGTTACAACGTATGGAATCCATTAGAGCTCATTTTTTTAATGGAGTTGAGTTCGTTAGTAAAAAGCCGATTTTGGTGAAATGGAAAAATGTGTTGGCTCCAAAACACAAAGGCGGTTTAGGGGTGTCAAGCTTATTCGCGTTGAATAGAGCCCTTATGTTTAAATGGGTGTGGCAATTTTTTTTCTCAAAGTTCATCTCTATGGGCGCGGGTAGTGAAAGCAATTCATGGAGAAGATGGAAAAATTGGAAAGAAGGCTAAATCGACTTTCCCGTCTTTATGGCTTGGTATAATTCATGAAGTGGATATGCATAAAGATCGAGGTATTCATTTAATTAGTTTCATTCATAAAAAGTTGGGAAACGGGGCAGATACTTTGTTTTAGGAGGACATTTGGCGTGGTGGTACTGCTTTTAAATACTTGTAACACAGATTATACGCGCTGGAGTCGAGTAAGAATATTGATGTTGTTTCGAAGATGTCTCATTGTAACCTGGGATTTTCTTTTAGACGAGACCCTAGGGGAGGTGTGGAAAAGGCCCAGTTTGATTCGATGTTGGATAAGGTGGAAGGTACATTCCTCGTTGACATGAAGGATAGATGGACATGGGCTTTGGAGGGCTCGGGTGATTTTTCTGTTGCTTCGGTTAGGAAGTTGCTTGATGGGAATATGTTGCCAGAGGTAGCTTCCAAGACGCGTTGGATCAAAGAGATGCCTATTAAGGTAAATGTCCATGCTTGGAGAGTAAAGTTAGATTGTTTACCAACTAGATTTAACATTTCTCATAGAGGTATGGAAATCGAATCTATTATATGCCCCATGTGTGGTGAGGTGGCAAAAACATCTAGACACATTTTCTTTAGTTGCCGTATAGCTAGAGAGATTTTGTGCCATATTTCGCGACGGTGGGATGTTAGCTATATGGAGTTGTCTTCATATGAAGAGTGGTTAGATTGGATTTTGAACATTCGGATTTCGGTTAAGCATAAGCAGTTGCTTGAAGGAGTATGTTATGCCATGTGGTGGCATATTTGGAGTTTCCGAAACAAATGTATTTCGGCTCGAAGAGTCCTTCCAAGGCGGTCATATTTGAAGATGTAGTATCTAGGTCGTTTTATTGGTGTCGTTATAGATGTAAAAGGTCTTTTAGTTGGATTGAGTGGCTTAAAAACCTTCAGTTACTATCTTTGTAATTTTCTAGCGTCTTGCTAGTTTTTGTTTTAATAAAATTCCGCCGTTCCAAATAATTAAAAAATAAAATTAAAAAAAAATAGTACTTTTCATAGATTAGATGACGCTAGTGTCGGCACATATCATCACATAAACTCGTTATACAACAACTCAACCCACTTGTTATGCCCATTCTATGTATTATATCTATATATTAAACTCTCTCCGTCTCAATTTATTTGTCAGGAGAGAAAAAACACAAAGTTTAATAAAAGTGGGGCCACTTTAATTTTCAACCACTAAAATGGAATATTCGTCCATTAGATTCTCTAGTTTTTACTAAATAAGGAAAGTGGACAATTAATTTGAGACATCCATAAAAGGAAATATGGACAATTAAATTGAGACGGAGGGAGTATATATTAAACCCCAAGTCTGCAAAAAAAAAAAAATATTATTTTTTATTGTTCATGCTACAGTACTCTATTTTTTTTTTTTTTTTTTTTTGTTTTTATTATTTTTCGTACCAAACGGGCTCGAAAAATTATGAAACTCGCGCCATTATTAACGAAATAATTTTTCCAACAAAAACGAGTATAAATATGCAATACTTTCTCGAAATCAATATATTTTTTTTTTGTTTTTATTATTTTTCGTACCAAACGGCCTCGAAAAATTATAAAACTTGCGCCATTATTAACGAAATAATTTTTCCAACAAAAAAAAGTTGGGGAACACCCCCACCCCCTCCCCGCAACGCGGGGGGTCGTCCCACTCGTTTAGGTTATAACATTTTGAACTTTGGTATATTTTAATTAGTGTCTCCTTATCTTATCTAGTAGTGTCTTTTCAATATGTTTCTTTGACCAAATAAATATTATAAAATACAAGTAGTGTACACTAGATTAGAGTAATGAACACGTACTTGTCTTTATGAATCGGAGAAGACCCACTATATTCTTTCGGCAGCCTATTTTCTACTCATATGATACTCTTGTTGGAAAGAAATAAATAAAACTAAGACAAAATGAGACGTATGTTGCGTGGGTCGGTCAAATAAAAGTTATCTGACTGATATGTTTGCATTCCTAATACTTTTTTTAAAAAGTAAAAATATTACAAAAACTAGCATGGACTTAGGAAGCTAGTAAACCAAGGGATAATATGAGTTTACGAGTCAATGAGGATTTGAGGGTTTGAAACTGTGTGAAGCAATTTCTTGCAACCACTTCAGACAAATAAAGAGAGCTTTTCGGTTGAACTCAGCTAGGGTTCTTCCGGCAGGCTTGGGTGTTGACCCTTTCGGCTATTAGAGGTCCTCCGGATATCTGCACACAACAACACACGTTAGGCTCGCCCCGGGTGTTATCCCAGGACCCACCTCCGGTGTGAGAGTAAGTATTTGGTATTCCGGAAGGGCTATAAAGTATGGTAAGAAATAAATGCAGGTTGTATGTTAGTTGAGAGTAGTAAATGAGCTGAGTATTTATAGTACTCAGCATCGATACCTGAAATGGCGGCGCCGAATTTTCAGGGAACATGTCCCCGACATAATCCCGTAAATCCTGGGCGGCGACGGCGGTGTCTGTAGCTGCCACCTGTACAAGAGGATATGCCACTTGTCTCATGCTTTAAACCTGTATGTTCCGGACGGCCTTGGGGTCGTCCGGATTACTCCGGAGTTCCTTGTTCCGTCCGGCCAACCGAGAGGTCCAGTCCGTTCGGACACATACGTCAACATGTCCCCCCAGTATCATAATATCGGTTTCGCCGATGTTGTGATACTTGTAAAATCCCTGAAGTTCCAATTTACTAGTTCCGAAAGGACTGGACCGTTCGGCATTCATAGAGCTGACCTCTGCGCAAACCGCCAAAAAACATTATTACCTTTTTTTAAGGACCGCCGCCATTTTTACTGGGGCTCTGAGATGTCAACACGTGTATATGTGCATATCGCGCGAGTGAGGAAGTGCCACCTCATTCGCTGACAGTGCACGTCGTTTCACTCTCTCTCTTTTTGCCTATAAATAGCGTCATTTCTGCGATTTTTTTACCACTTGTAACTTTCTCATTCTGATAAATTTTCCGAGAGACTCACCCTTAATTATATCCGAACGATTTCATTTGCCTCCGAACGATTTCATTCGCCATCCGGTTAATCATGTCGAATTCTCCCTCTTCGGTTTATGAAGAAGACACCCAAGAGGCTGAAGGGTATCTTCCTAAGTTCGACGTCCGGAAATATACCTCCCAAATGAGTGAGGAGGATTTGTTTATGGTAAGAACGGACGCAGGCATTCCGGATGAGTTGCGCCCCAGATTACCCCCGTCGGATATGACGATGGACCAACTGCCGAGAGAGGTCATCGGCTTGTATCTGGAGTATTTTTACGAGGGAGGCCTTAGCGTGCCCTTCTCTACTTTTTTGCTGGGCGTCATCAGGTATTTTAAAGTGCACATCTCTCAAATGGTTCCGTTGGGTGTGCATCGTGCCACACTCTTCGAGGTGTACTGTCGGAGTTTGGACATTGTTCCCACCACTCCGCTCTTCCGGGCCTTCTATAAGTTAAGCAAGCAGGGCCACTGGTTTTCCTTCGAGAAACGAGGTGGGAAGGGGAAGTGGGTTTTACCGAAGGGAGTTCCCGCGCTGGTAAGCTGTTCGACTATTTCTCTTGTGTTATTCATTTCCTTTCGTTTCTTTGATTATGACGCCTTGTTCCTTTCAGGGGTTGCTCCCGTGGCCGCTTCTGGTCGCGGCAAAATTAAAGCCATGGCCGAAGGCGATCCGGCGGCGCTGTTCGTTCCGGAGTGGTCGGTCAAGAGGGGAGACCGCTTGAACTCCTCGGCTGTCTGCAGGGATCTGATGTCGAACCTACCCACCCCTCGCGAAGAGATTCATTTTCAAAGTTTGGGTGATCCGGCGGCTATCCGAAGGGGCTGGGTATTATTAGGTCGAGGGGCGACGGCTCAAGCGGAAATTCTGGGTCGGCATGAGGTCCTCCTTAAAGAATATCAACAGCTACGCAGCGCTCATGCGGAGTGTGAAAGCGCAGCTCAAGAGGAGGAGGAGCTTCGGCAGCTAAAGCATGAGCACGCGGGTTGTATGGTAAGGGAGTCGGACTTAAAAATTCGGCTCTCTCAGCTGGAAAAAGTAAGGGATGAAGGGAGGAAAGCTTCCTCCGAAAGGGTCAGAGCTCTGGAGGTTGAGTTGGAGGATGTTAAAGGTAAACTTGTTGCCGAGAAAGGGACCAGCACCGAACTGTACAAGGAAAGGATGGACATAGCTGTGAAGCTAGGCCAGACGGAAGTCGAGCGTCACAAGCTTGTAAAAGAATTCCTTCCGGAAATGGTTCGTCGGCTTCTGAATAGCCATGAATACAAACAACGCTTGGCCGAGCCTTTCAGCTTGTCTTCTCAATCTGGGTTCTTGGAAGCTATCTCCGTTGATCGCAATCCGGAGGATGTGGCCAAGATTGCGGCCGGGGTGGATGATTTGGATCTGGAAGCTGAGGCGAAACTTGACCCTTTGTATGATGGTCTCTTCTCTGCAGAATATCCGTATGTATCGAAAGTTAGTGATGCTGCGGATAGGTCTCTTTCGGAGATAATGGATTTGTTTCCTGACCCTGCTCCCACTGATTCTTCTGACGGCCCTTCGTCTTGACTTGCTCCGGACCGTTAGATTGGTTTATGAGCTGTTAATATATACATTTTTCTTTTTGAGCAAATGTAATGATCAATCGGTTGCGCAACTGTTAGCGCTTTTTGTCTGTTTGAAAATGATGTAACGCCGCTTGATTCATTATAAGCTGTTGACATTTTATATGTATTTCGTTCATATTATTTCATGTGTTTTGCTGACTTTTCTTTTGGTCGCATGACCCTTTTCTTCCCGAACACTGACCACAAATTCTCCGGAGGGCACGAACCTCTCGGAGGGGTCACTTTCCACTTGTGTCCAAAATTATACAGATGGTTCAGCCTTTCCGCCAGGATTATGGCAACCCCTTTTCTGGGTATCAACCATCTTTGAACATTGACCACACACTCCTCGGAGGGCGTGAACCTCTCGGGGGGGGGGGGGCATTTTCTAATTATGTTCAGAAACAAGGAACATTGATCACTGATCTCCGGAGGGCACGAACCTCTCGGAGGGACCATTTTCTACTTATGTTCAAAATATTACAGATGGTTCAGCCTTTCCGCCAGGATTATGGCAACCCCTTTTCTGGGTATCAACCATCTTTGAACATTGACCACACACTCCCCGGAGGGCGTGAACCTCTCGGGGGGGCCATTTTCTAATTATGTTCAGAAACAAGGAACATTGATCACTGATCTCCGGAGGGCACGAACCTCTCGGAGGGACCATTTTCTACTTATGTTCAAGATATTACAGATGGTTCAGCCTTTCCGCCAGGATTATGGCAACCCCTTTCCTGGGTATCAACCATCTTTGAACATTGACCACACACTCCCCGGAGGGCGTGAACCTCTCGGGGGGGGGGGGGGGGCATTTTCTAATTATGTTCAGAAACAATGAATAATATGAAAGTCCAAAACATAACATAAAAGCTTTCCCATAGCTGAAGTAAACTACGCTTATCATCGAAATTAGTCAAATAGCCCCTTTCGGAAGCTTACATTAGACATTTTTAGTTGTTTACAAAAAGCATTTTCTGAGGTTAACAGCGTGCCAAGTTCGGGGCACTTCCTTTTCTTCCATCGTTTCCAATTTATAGGATCCAGTCTGGTATGCCTCCACAACTCGGTAAGGCCCTTCCCAATTTGGCCCTAACTTTCCTTGATTCTCCACCCTGCTAGCCTCATTCCTTCGGTATACAAAATCACCTACCTTGAACGACTCAGGATGGACCCTTCGGTTGTAATATTGCTCAATCTTCTTTTTGTACTTCGTCTCCCGTATGGCGGCCATTTCCCTTCGTTCCTGTAGGAGGTCTAGATTCATGAAGATTTCCTCGCCATTTTCTTTTTCACTGACCTTCATGGTCTGAAAAGTTGGCATCCCTATCTCCGCTGGTATGACCGCTTCGCTACCATAAGTAAGGCTGAATGGTGTTTCCCCGTTGCTTGTCTTTAGTGACGTTCGGTGCGCCCATAGGACGTTCGGTAGCTCATCCACCCATCCAGCTCTTTCCCTGCCGAGTCTCGTCTTGAACCCTTTCATCAGACTTTTGTTCGCTCCTTCCACCAATCCGTTGGCTTGAGCGTGTGCCACGGCCGTGTTTACTTGAGTTATGTTCAGTCGTTCGCACCAGCTTTTGAAAGGATCATGGATGAAATTGCTTCCATTGTCCGTCACGATCACCTTGGGCAGACCGAATCTGCATACTATGTTTTCCCAAACAAACTTCTTTACTTCCTTCCCGGTCGTGCGGGCCAGCGGCTTGGCCTCTATCCATTTGGTGAAGTAGTCAATGGCCACAATGACGAATTTGATTTTTCCCGGGGCCTCTGGCAGGGGACCCAAAACGTCCATCCCCCATTGGTAAAAGGGCCAAGGAGCCATTATTGAAGTTAAAACAGTTTTGGGGAGTCTCGGAACGGGCGCGTGTATTTGACAAGAATCACATTTCCGAATCACTTCCCTGGTATCTCGGTGCATGGTGGGCCAGTAATACCCTTGCCGCATTAACTTTCCCACCACGGATCGCGGCCCGGAGTGCATTCCGCATGCTCCTTCATGTACCTCTCGGATAACATAGTTGGCTTGAAGCGGCCCAACGCATCTTAGCATCGGACCTAAATAGGATTTTTTGAAAAGAACATCGTCTACCATGGTATATTGGTTTATTTTCATCCGAAGAGATCGAGCTTCGTTTTGGTCTTCCGGCCAGATGCCTTCTTGCTTGCATCGAATGATCGGGGTCATCCAGTTTTCCCCTTCCTCTTCCACGATTGCGTTGACTATCTCCTCCTCCGTTGATGGCCTCTCTAAAACTTCCACCATGGTTTTCTTTGTCAGATGGTCGAAGGCCATGGACGCCAGTTTGCTGAGTATATCAGCTTTTTGGTTTTGCGCCCTTGGGATGCTTCGGATTTTAAACTGATCAAAGTACGCAACGTATTCCTTGGCTTTGGCTAAATACTTTATCATGTTATCCTTGATTGCTACGAATTCCCCATTGATCTGACTTGCTACCAAATTGGAATCCACTCTAACTTCTAACATCCGAATTTCCATTTTTCGAGCGACTCTTAACCCTGCTAGCAAAGCTTCGTATTCTGCTTCGTTGTTAGTGCTTTTGAAGTTCAGTCGGATGGCGTAAGTGTATTCCGTTTGATCTAGACTAATCAATACCAGGCCTGCTCCGGCACCTGATTTGCTGGAGGCTCCGTCGGTATACAGTATCCATGGTTCTTGGTTGGAGATGTTATATATCTCCTTGCCCACCTCTTTTATGCTTTGGCTCAATGCTTCCATGGGTTTGAAACTGTTGAAGCAATTTCTTGCAACCACTTCAGACAAATAAAGAGAGCCTTTCGGTTGAACTCAGCTAGGGTTCTTCCGGCAGGCTTGGGTGTTGACCCTTTCGGCTATTAGAGGTCCTCCGGATATCTGCACACAACATCACACGTTAGGCTCGCCCCGGGTGTTATCCCAGGACCCACCTCCGGTGTGAGAGTAAGTATTTGGTATTCCGGAAGGGCTATAAAGTATGGTAAGAAATAAATGCAGGTTGTATGTTAGTTGAGAGTAGTAAATGAGCTGAGTATTTATAGTACTCAGCATCGATACCTGAAATGGCGGCGCCGGATTTTCAGGGAACATGTCCTCGACATAATCCCGTAAATCCTGGGCGGCGACGGCGGTGTCTGTAGCTGCCACCTGTACAAGAGGATATGCCACTTGTCTCATGCTTTAAACCTGTATGTTCCGGACGGCCTTGGGGTCGTCCGGATTACTCCGGAGTTCCTTGTTCCGTCCGGCCAACCGAGAGGTCCAGTCTGTTCGGACACATACGTCAACAAGGATTTGAGGGTTTGAAACTAAGTGAAATTTGTCATTAGCATGCTTCAATATTAGCTCTATTAGCATGTCATAGTTACGAGTTACAAAAGGTTGTTGCAATCATAAATTAGTAGCTCACTATCTTATAACCCCCAAACCAGATTAAATAATTAATAACAAAGACAATGAAAGGCTTTAATTGTTTTGGGATGATACTGAAACAAAAGAAAGTAGAAGTTCTCTCCACGAATTTGATATGGGGTTGTTAGGAATGCGTGTAATTAATATAAAGTGTCGGTTATTAAGTTTTGTAATATGTTTCTTAATTAAATAGGCTGATATATTTGTTATTAGTTTAAGGCTTATATAGTAAGCCCATGGTCCTTAATGTATGTTTGTAGAAAGCACATATGGGCGTTGCCTTAGCTTACTCTACTATAAATACTCATGTAACTCTCCTTTGGAGAGTGTTGGTTCATTTTATGCAATAAACATTTCTCTTATTCTCTAGCATAGAATCGTTCCATCCATATCTATCTCTCTCTTATTTCTCTCACTAGAATACTTGTGTGTTTATCATTATGGTGACTTAACAAGTGGTATCAATCGCCTAAAGATCATTGTTTAGTGTGTTATAGCTCGTACTTATCATCTTTCTTCAAACAGTTTTGGTTTTGTGGTTATTTCATGACATAAAACTTGGTTTCTTACACTTATTCTTGAAGCTTGTAAAGTTTTAAGGATCTTATAGTGTTTAGAAACTTAGTTAGTTGTTAAAAGTTTAGTTCTTTTAGGTTTTAAGTCCTTTTATACGTAGTTTAAAGTTTTTCCAACACATCGAACTTTCTCAAATTTTATTTTAAAGGTTAAAGTTTGCAACTTTCTTGTTTATTACGTATTTCTAAGGGTTTTTGATCGGTTGGAATAGTTTAGAAGATTGTCTTTTGTCGTTAAAATTGTTTTCCAAAAAACTGTCCATTCATCGAACTTTTGGTTAGGGTTCATCGAACTTTCACATTAAGGGTTCATCGAACTTACAGTTAGGGTTCATCGAACTTTCACCTTAAGGGTTCATCGAACTTACAGTTAAGGTTTCATCGAACTTTCGACATCAATGGCTCATCGAACTTCATCAACGGGACTTCTTCTACACGATTTGTGGTTTAATCAGTACTTTCCTTGCTTGTATTAGCTTGTGAAATACTTCAACTAAGGGAAAATCTTCTAGCTTGTATAAGTTAGAAGATTGTCTTTTGTCGTTAAAATTGTTTTCCAAAAAACTGTCCATTCATCGAACTTTTGGTTAGGGTTCATCGAACTTTCACATTAAGGGTTCATCGAACTTACAGTTAGGGTTCATCGAACTTTCACCTTAAGGGTTCATCGAACTTACAGTTAAGGTTTCATCGAACTTTCGACATCAATGGCTCATCGAACTTCATCAACGGGACTTCTTCTACACGATTTGTGGTTTAATCAGTACTTTCCTTGCTTGTATTAGCTTGTGAAATACTTCAACTAAGGGAAAATCTTCTAGCTTGTATAAGTTAGATAGATCTTATCGAACTTGCATTTTCATAAAACTTGCAGTTTCCATCGAACTTGCATTTTCATCGAACTTGCAGTATTCATCGAACTTGCAAATCCACCTTATCGAACTTGTACTTAGTCTACTTCATCGAACTTACAACCAGTCAACGTTATTGAACTTGGACTTATTCAACGTCATCGAACTTGTACCTGTGAACAGTGACATCGAACTTGTACTTAGTCTACTTCATTGAACATGAAACCAGTCAACGTTATCGAACTTGGACTTAGTCAACATCATCGAACTTGTATATGTGAACGGTGACATCGAACTTACACAATAACCAAAACCAAATCTCATTTACTACAACACACTTCTCAATTGTCTACAAGATCCATTACAACCGAACACAAGTTAACTTTAAACAATCACAATCATGTCTCAACCACCTTACTTCTAACTATTTTTCTCAGCAATATCCTCAGCAACAGCAATACCCTCAGCAATAGCTGTATCCTCTGCAACAACAACAACTACAATTCATTCAATAACATCAATTCCCTCAACAACAACCATACCTTCCACAACAATTTCCAATTCAATCATTTCATCCACCACAAAAACAACCTCATTGGTTTGATCAGATATGTGAAGCCATCAGTAGTCAACAATCAATTCATGAAGCTGGTTCACTTGAAAGACCTTCAATGCTCACTCCTGGAAATTATGTTCAATGAGCAAGTCGATTCTTAAGGTTCATGGAACTCGGGAAACCTCATGGCAAATATCTGAAGAAGGTTATACTTGAAGGTCCTTTCCAAACGCCAACAACAACGGTTCCTGGAGATCCACAAGTTGTTCCTCCAAGACCTAACACAGTGACCACTCTTCCTGGTATGTGTTAAAACACATACCTTTTCTTTATCAAAAAACGGACTCAAAAGACCAAAAACTGACCATAAATGTCATATATATGCTTGTTTTTGTGTTTGTGTATGTGCAGGTAAAGGATATGAGAAAAAGACAAAAAGAAAGACAAAACGGACAAAACCGATCACGAGAATGGAAAGAGTGAGAAAAGCCTAGGCCGGGGATGTGATTCTACAATTTTATCAACCATAAACCCAAAATTACAAAACCAAATCCTCATGATAAATCATTTACATCAAAAGTCCAAAATCATTTTCACCTCAAGTCCTTAAAACTTTTGCAAAGTTAGTCCTTACTAAGTTTTTTTAAAACCAAATTCTATTAAAACATAAACCTGGTCCAGCCAAGCCCAACAATAACAAAGTCCAATCCAATAGAAAAAACCCGACCAGTCCACTCCTTTTACCCGAATTTAACCCAGGTCAAACAATTAAACCCGGTCAACAAAAGAGAAAGAAAGCGGGAAAAGGAGTTACTGTTCACCGTCTCCTTCCCCAAACTTACCCGACTTACTCGCACAAATTAACCCCACTTAAATCCCCTTCTAGAAGGTTGACATGTCAGAGAATGAGCTCACATCATGTACACGCTGGCAAATCTCAAGCTCATGATTGGTGGATGCGATGTGGAACTTGATCCAAGGGCATGGATTGGAGCATTATGTCGACATAATGGATTGGAGGGTTGTGATTTGATGGACGAAACCCTAGAAGCACCCTGGATTGGCTATAAATAGGACCTCTTCTCAAGCACAAAAGAAGTTTTCTTTGAGTCTTTATTTTATTGTCTTGTATTAGCTTATTTCGTGCTTATTGTCTTTTAATTATGTCTTAATTTCCAGTATTGTAATAATTTTAAAGTATTAATAAAATTCAGTTTACTTCATTGCATTGTCTCTTTTACTTTATTGATTAAGATGTTTTCATTTGGTTGAATTAAGCTCTAATAAGCTCTCAATAAGCTCTCTCCTTAAATACTGTTTAGAACTCAAACAAGCTCCTCAATAGCTTATTTTGAGCTTTTGCTACTCAAGTTTGATTTGAACTCAGTTTTGATTAAGCAAATTGGCTTTAAGGCAAAATAAGCAGTTTGGATGATAAGCCAGATTTGGATGGGCTTATTGGACTTTACCAGCTTGTTTTAAACAAGCTGGAGCTTGTAGATCAGCTCTTGGAGCATTTTTAGTCCTTGTTTGAGCAAAGGACCAAGTGAGTTATACTTTTACATTTTTAGTTTTGAAACTGCTTATTGCTTAAATCTGCTTAGTAGTACTTATTATTGCTTTATTTGTGTTTTATATTCTTATTAGTAGTAGATCTATCTGTTTTATTGCTTATTTCATAGTTTAGAAGTTAATTGCTCTTATAAGTGTTTTTATTGTCAAAATAGCCAATAAGCTTTGCTTATTGGCTAAGTGCTTATTTCTTATAAACTTTTGCTTAAAAACCTTTTAATACACTTAATTAAGGTCAATCTGTTTTCAATAAAACATGAGTTTTATAGCTTAATTCAGTTTTAAACAGAAAATCAGGCTTTTAAAGGGGTGTTTGGCTAACAGTTTTACCCAAGTGGTAAAACTGTGTAGCTTTGTTTTGTCTTATAAGGTAGGATAATCTAGCTTAATTAAGGTCTAAAAAGTAGTTTACATTCAATCTTACTTAGTTTTATTAAGTTTTATAGGTTTTTGTTTAAGTTTTCAAAGTTTAAGAGTCTAAAATGGTTGTATCAGCTTATTTTATTAAACTGATTATTAAGTTCATTTAAGTGTCAAAGTTTGTGTCTAAATAAGTTAAGTGTGTTGCAATTTCTGGTTTCAGTAGTGTAAAGGGTTAGTTTAAGTTCAAGTAAGAATTCTCATCTGCTAAGACTAGTTAATGAGCTGATTTTTTAGCATAAGTTTCTTAAAGCTTTGTTTCAGCTTATTTTTGGTCAAAGTAGCTTTTGATAATCCAATTAGCTTAGTTTGATAAGTTTTTAGGTCATTCAAAATAGTTTCTAGCTTAAATTTCAAGTCTGCAAGTTTTTGAAAAGTTAGAAAAACCAAAAATATTAGTTCATCTGTCCTTATATCAGATCTCTTTTTATAGCTTAAAACTTGTTAATTTGTCCTAATCATTGCTTCTATTTGTTCATTAGTGGCTATTTTACATCTGTTTTTAGGTTTTCACCTTATTGGATAAGCTTATTAGGCCTTAATCTAGTGCTAAAAGTAGTAGTTAATGTCAGATTTTAATTATATCAGTCTTCAATAGTGTCTTAAGCTGTCTGTTTCACAGCTTATTTTCAAGCACCTAATAAGCTCTAAAATGTCTGAAAATAGTTTTGTGAACTCTTTGTTACCTTAGCTTAATCTGTTTTCAGTTTTTAGGGTATAGCTTATTGATTTAATAGCTTTTAAAGTAGCTTAAATAGTCCCTCTTAGGCTGTTTGATTGTCAAATATTGATATTGGCTTAACTGAGTTTTTGGCTTTTTAGCTTATTAGGATTGCTTATTTTAGGTTAGAATCTGCTTATTGGTTAGCTTTTAGTATCTTAGTAGCTTATTAGGTCTGCACAAGCTTGTGCCTCAATATCAAGATAGTTCATTTAGTTTTCTAGTTTCTTAACTAAACTGTTGGTTGTTTCAGCTTTTTCCAGCTTATTTAACTAAATATAAAAAAGTTGCTTTCATTGAAAGTGCTTATTTTTAAGTTATTTAAAAGTTCCTTAAAAAGTTTTTGTAAAATAATAAAAAAATGGGAAGTTGGGAAGCCAGGGGTGAGCAGGGCTCGAACCCCTGACCTCAACCAAACCTCAACCGTTTTACACACCACACCAATACCAACTGCGCCCTTGGGGCTTTTTCGACTAAGGGTGCACCTTTAATTCACTTAACCATTTTTTCCCTTTTAGATTGATTTCCCTTTTAGCTTATTCACAGCTTATCTAGATAAGCTGTCGATTCCTTTTTATTTTTCTAAAGTTCCTTGTAGCTTAAAGTAGTTTTCTAAAAAATTTCATAATTTTTCATATTAATTTAATATTTTTGATATTATTTTTAGATTAAAAGTATTTTTAATTCATTATAAATAAAATAAAAAGAAAAAAAATATAATTCTTTTTTCTAAAATTATTTTTAATCATTTAGGACTTTCAGCAATCAAATTTACGCATCTAGGGTTAATTTTTGATTTTTAGGTTTTCTTAGGCTAGTTTAATTCCCGTTAATAGCCCGTTTTTAGTTTAATTTGCGTTTTTGCTAATTTGTGCTTTACTTTCTTGTTTTATATTCTTATTAGTTGCTTTTTAGTATATGTTCTCTATTTTTATCATAATTCCAAAATATCTCAATTAATTAAATCATTCGATCACGAACGAAATTCAAAGTTCCATTCACACTTCATCAAGACTTAACGACCCGGGAAAATAATATACTTCCGGAAAATATTTGGTTTGATTTTTTTTGACCTCTTGGTATATTCACTCTTGGTTAGAGAGAGAATAGATCTTAAGATCCTCCCTTCTTTTCTGGGAGGGGCTAGTTGTCTTTGTTCGAGGTCTCTTCCGGGAATTCATTGATAATGATACGAAGGTAAAAAAACGGGTCCTCTGGGCTTCCTTTGTTTTGGGTAGAGGCTTTCTATATATATATATATATATATATATATATATATATATATATATATATATATATAGGGTAAAGTTAAAATAAAAAGACAAATATCCGTACACTGCGTAAAAAGATTTTTTTATTTTTTTTAAAGTTCGCAAAAAAAAAAAAAAAAAAAAAAAAAAAAATAAAGGACAAGATCGGGCATGTTGGTGCATAAAACTTTTGGGAAAGAAGTTTTTATGATTTTGAGTTTTTATACGTTTTTTTTTAATGCACAAAAAACGAATTTTGATGCACAAAATTTTTAACTTGTTTTAGTTAGATGCGCAATGTTATTTTGATTAAAAAAGTCAAAAGAACTTGGGTGCAAAAACGAATTTTTGATGCACGAAAAAGCGATTTAATGCACAAACGTATCTTTTCATAATTTTTTTTGGGAAAATATATCCACTTTTAGAAAAACTTTCTTCACAACTTTTTCATGCACCAACATACCTGATCTTATGGATTTTTTTTTGGAATTTTTCTAGAAAATTTTTGAAAAAAAAAATCTTTTTACGTAATGTACAGATATTTGTCTTTTTATTTGATCATTATCCTATATATATATATATATATATATATATATATATATATATATATATATATATATATATATATATATATATTATATATATATATATATATATAAACAGGATAAACATGACTAGATAAAGCCACATTATTATAATTAAGTCCACGCCAGCACAATTAAGTCCACGTGAAAGGCCACATCATCACCTTAAGTCTACGTATGCAAGAATCCGCCTTGTAATTTTTAGGTCAAAAAATCACATGCATGGATTCGAACTCAATACCATGTACATATTATGTCGTGTGCTACCCACTGAACCACCTTAATTTTTTGGTTACATTATGTAGACAAATTTCTATAAAGGATGGTACGCAATCATCATATTTTTAGTATTTGATAAGTATGGAAAATATTGATTGTGATCTTAGCCTTATTCGGGTTGGATGTGTATTTTTAAACCCTAATTCTACATTATATATATGGTTTAGTATGTGATATCATAACCCATTCACAAACACACATTATACACGATCCATATATCAATATGCAACCACAAAGACATTCAGCAAGGCTGTCAAGATCAAACACCAAAAAAAGTCTGAAACTGGAACGCAAAAGAAGAAAGACAAAAATACTATAGTTGATTCATCGGGTAATTTTTATAATAAACAGTTAAACATTGATTGTTTGGTTATGACTATGAATTGTATTATGAGTTAAACATTGATTATTTGTTTATGAATATGTAATGTATTACGAACTGCTTATATATATTTGAATTATGTGTTACTAAACAGTTATAACAGTACTAAAGTAAATGTTAGTACTGCTATGAGTAATTTAAATGAACAACACTGAGTTACAAGTTAGTACTGTCGTAACCTAATTGTTTAAAGGAGCAGTACTAACGTGCAAGTTAGTACTGCTTTAACATAATTTCTATAGTATGTATGCTTATGTTTACATGTGTAATTAAAAATTGTGTGTGTACAAATTTGCAGCAGCAACATAGGAGGCAAACAACAACATTAAACTAGATTCAGCAGGTAGTTTGTTTATTAACATTTAAACATGCATGGTTTTAACATATTAAACATTCATTGCATAACTCATATTTTTAAATGAGCATGATTCATATATATTTATTAGATTAACAATTAAGTTATCTTTAATTTACAGTGTTGAATGAAGCACCAGGTGATAATAAGAAGAATAAAAGCCTACAAGCTATTTTATCAGTTAACACAATTTATTAATTACTTTGTATTCTTAATATCACATGAAAATAAAGATTCTTTAATAGATGGATGTTTGAGAGTGACACACCTAGAAGAAGACCTATAACTCATGTTTGAGAGTTCATACTGCTAAGTCAAAATTTATCCAAGAGTTGGTACTGCCAGGCAAAGAAGTTAGTACTGGTGTGAATAAGCAGGTGGTTTGTTTATTAACATTTAAACATGTATGGTTTTAAACATATTAAACATTCATTGCATAATACATATTTTTAAATCAGCATGATTCATATATATTTATTAGATTAACAATTAAGTTAATCTTTAATTTACAGTGTTGAATGAAACACTAGGTGATAATATGGAGAATAAAAGCCTACAAGGTATTTTATCAGTTAACACAATTTATTAATTACTTTGTATTCTTAAAATCACATGAAAATAAAGACTCTTTAATAGATGGATGTTTGAGAGTGACAAACTTGGAAGAAGAATTAGAACTCATCTTTGCGAGATCATACTGCTAAGTCAAAATTTAACAAAGAGTTAGTACTGCCAGGCAAAAAAGTTAGTACTGTTATGAATAAGTTTGTACTGCTGGATAGACGTTATTACTGGTGCGAAATTACAGCTTTTATAAAATAGCCGTTAAGAATTTGTATGATATTTTTACTGACACTTCCTTGACTTAAGGGTTTACTTTTTGGATATTTTTACTTTTAATATCGTATATTCACCTTTATTGAATCAAAAGTTATCTTTTACTTGAAGTCATTCCAATAGACACCCCCATAAGTATTTCATAATATCTCAATTCACTTTCTTCAACCTACTTTCTAACCTAAATTACTTTAATCTCAGCTGTCAAATCAATAATTTACTAACAATCATGGCTAATTTAACCTTTGTCGATACACACAACATGGTCTCTTCACGTTCGTTACAAGAGGGTTAAACCTTGGGAGAACAGGATCATCAGGATGAATGGCTTAACAGGTTATGGATGGAACGACTTCGTTATGACAGCGGGGATACAGTGGGGTCAACAACTTGTTTTTACAAACCTGGAAAGATACACATTATCAGTTGTGGTCATAGGAGGCTATGATGGTCTTGGACTCAGCAGGGAAGACATACGAACTACTTTGTTAAAGAGACCACCTAGACCAATTCTTTACCGCGATCGTAATGGTAAGTCAAACTCTCTGTTTATTAGTTTTACTTCTAATTTTAAAATAGATCAAAGCATCATAACCATCTATTATCAAACTGCATAACAACGCACTGGCATTATTATTGCAGACCCGAGAATGCATCACATTTGCACATGGTACCATCACAATGCTCATGTAAATGAAGACATGGTCGTTTACACACGCTTCCACCCAGAAGTTGGATATTATTATCCACTGGTAAGATACAAACAGTAAATGAGCAAACCAAAAGCCATAAAATTTCTGTTTTGAAAAAATGTAACTAATCCCATAATCCGTTTTACAAAACAGACGATCGAATCTAAAATATGGGACGACTTGAACTTGCACAAGTACAGGAAAGCAGAGATCATACACATGAAATGGGCTTACTCAGTCAAGCTGCAACCGGTTTTACACACAGACAACCCTTTTAAGATCAAAGCCTCGGTGATGGCAGGGAACTGGTATCAGTTTGGACAAGATTGCGGCTTTGAACAACAAAAAAGATGCGTATAAAGCTGGTGTGTTATGAGGTTCAATCTAACGAAGGCCAACTACAGCGAGTCCCGATATTCCATGTTTGTTAATATTCTATCACAGGGTATCAGCTTATGACGCCATAACCAAATTAGAAACATTTGTATTTTGCTTTTTTGGAAGTAGGATACTTACATCCTAACTTTAAACACCTTATAATCTGTTTTGTTAAACGTAATTGTGGTTATCATATTTGTCTCGGTTCATAATGTTTTAACGTCATTACAAAAAACCAATGTTCAAAATCAAATAACATCTTGACTTGATAAAACTTTTAAACTGTTATGTTACACTTAATAGTGGTTATTATATATCATGTTTCGGAGCCAAAAATGTAAATCAACTTATGAATATTATAAAATGTTATATAAAAAACAATAAATACTCCACAATAAAATTAAAAAAAAAAAAAAAAAAAAAAAAAGAAAAAAAAGAAAAAAAAACTATCATCTAGACATAAAACACATTCATTGCCCAGTAGTCAAACCTAAACTTCAAAACATATGCATACACATACCATATCTGTTCATAAATACACAAATACCCTGCCATAATATTCTAAACACACAAACAACCATAGTTATTTTAACCACCAAACCTAATCACTATTAAACTTACTTTCAAAACAAACCTCTTTGCACAGCTGCAGAGTACAACATACATTTAAACTGACCCTAAATATAAACCTAAATCCACATTTGCGGATTTCAGCAAAGATGAAACACTGGCATCATAACTGGATCGTCACCATCGAAGACCAACTGAGTCTCATCAACCACCTCTCCAACCATCTGAAACCTGATCATTTTGTTTAATGAAAACTGAAACTTGGCAGCCAATGACCTCCAATTTGTCCTAAAGGTCATGTGGTCATCCCTCAATGGCCTATCGTCATGATGTTCAAGCTCCATAAAAACACGACGATCAGATTCCATTCTCCTTAATATCGCATGCTGATATCCTTGGAGACGGTTATCAGAAACAAACCAAGATGGAATAGTCTGCAACAAATTACAACAACTTATTAACCTCAACAATTATACTAAACATTAATTACCTATTCAATATTTACCATAACTTTTATACAACAAAATAAAGATAACGTTAAGTAACCTCATTTACCAATCTACAGCCTTTGGTAGAAAGTTGTTTCTTCACTCAAATGAACATCATGGTGCAACCAGTTACACCCGTGAACCAACCTATCTTCTAAGAAATGACAAACAAAATAAGTCTTACTCAATTAAAAATCTCTGCCAACTATTAAAAAAAATAATAATAATAACAAATATAAATTAGTATGAATTAAGCTACACTGAATAATACCAGCCTCATTAGAATCATGGCCTTACACAAATGCAAGTCGTGTAGGGTAATGTTGTTCATGGGAAAGCTGGAATCCATCATCATCAAACCTCATCAAACGTATTCGTGTATCATTCTGCTTTTTCAGCACAACTCGCTCACCAACCATAAGATTTGCACGTCCAACAACCGTATCCCATTGAACAATAAATTCAAAACTATACCTATCACCAGAACCAGGAATAACACCCCCGTTTGCAACCAAATCTATTGTAAACCCCAAAAATTCTATCATAAAATCATTCGTCTCAACATCTTAAAGAAACTCCACAGGAAACCACTAACCAAAATATATATATATATCTACATATTATATATAACAAGATGCGTACGACGTCATCAAATGCCCGATTTCCCAGTAATGTCATGTCCTAAATCCACCTAAGAAATAATGCCACCTAAGCAATGCTTGACCAAATAAAATTCGCATGTTTGACCTCTGTGGGAAACTAGAAGGGGGGTTGAATAGTTTACCGGTTTAAAATTCTTTTAAAAATCTTGTTTTAAAAGTTGGCTATTGGAAACTTGATTCGAACTCTATGTGTAATCAATCAATCACCAACATGAACTACACACTAAACTAAATAATATAAAATAATGAAAGTAAAGAGTAGAGTTGGAAAGATCAAACCGAGACAAAGGATTTATAGTGGTTCGGCCACGAAGCTCTTCTTCGCCCTACTCCACTCCCCGAGTACCACACTCGAGAGTTTCAAGCACTATGTCAACAACCTCCCTTTAGGCGGAGAAAACCGTACACGTCGCTTATCCTATTACCGACACTAAGCTAAATGTCGAGTGCTAATCTTAGCTAGCACCAATCTACCAAGGTCCACGTGACCAAACACACAAGCCCAATGGCTTCAAGAGATCACCACGATCTTAACACGATCAAAAAGATCAACTCTCACTTCACTCTACTTAATCTAACTACTCTAGATCCTTTGATCACTCACACACAAGCCCAATGGCTTTAAGAGATCTTCACTATCTCTTAAGATCACAATAATCTTCACTCACACTCTCACAAAAGAAAGATAATCTTGATGTATGCTAAGATACAACAAGGATGTAACAAGTGTTACAAAACCTAACAACTACAACTCTTGTATCTTCTTGAATACCTTGAGTTCTTCTCTTGCTAATGAAGAGGAATGATAACACCTTGTATCAACTTGGACACTTGTGTTCTTCTCTTGATAATGAAGAGGAATGATAACACCTTGTATCAACTTGGATACTTGTGTTCTTCTCTTGCAAGTGAAGAGGAATGAAGAGGATCACTTGAAGGATGATTGGATCACTCTTGAACAAAAGAAAAACTAACCTAAATGATCTAAGAAAGAAAGTGTGAAGAGAGTATTCAACTCAGAAAGTTTTGTGTGTGTAAAGATGCCTAAAAACTGTGAAAGGGGTTGGTATTTATAGGCAAAGAAAATCTGAACGTTACAGAAAATTTTGTACGGACGGCTCCGTTAAATACCCCACGGCTCCATTAAATTTAACGGAACAGTGGAGCCGTCGTAGACTAGGACGCTCCAAATTTTGTCTTTTCTGGTGAAAACTTATTTGGGGAAGGTTGGAGCTGATTTTGGGGGGGAAAATAGCTGTTATGATTTTCAAACTAATTTTTCCATTAAAACATTTCTTAATAATTCAAAAATAATTTGTCATGTGTATTTTTGAAAAAATGTTTTGTCCCATTTAAAATGTGAATTTTCAAAACATAAATTCACTTCTTTGATCACTAGTTCAAGTTGTAACTTTGTTCAAGAGTGATTTGCGTAGAAACGGGATCTTCCGATTAAAGACTTGTTTACATTGATTTTAACGTATCGTGATTTCACATTTTGTCATCCTCAAAACGTGAAATAATCGAAAGATATAAATAACGTTTTTAGAACATTATTTGCATCAACAATCTCCCCCTTTTTGATGATGACAAAATATAAACTCATGTTAGGTTAAAATTAGTGTTATCAAGTTTTTAATGAGTTTACTCCCATTTCTCCCCCTTTTTGTCTAATAAAAAAGGTGACAAAGGCTCCCCCTTGATGTGTACTCCCCCTCATTTGGAGAACACAAAGGAATCGAGCAATGGTTCTTGCTACAAAACAAAGTTAGATGATACATATATAATATGTAACAAGTAGCACATTATGACAAATATCCAACCACACAAGAAGAAAAGTAGCTAAGAGCTAAAAATGATAATCAACAACCCTCATAAGAGCCCATTCATTCATTAAAAGAAAATAAATGTCATACATGGATATGACTTCATGGAAACATAAAAGAGACAATGATAAGCATAAATCCCTAATGACTAGAGGCATGTTTCATTTCCAAGAGGGCTCCTAAAGACCTATTGTGGGTTAGGAGGTGGTGGAGATTGGGGCCCCATTTGGGGTAGTGGTGGTGTCAAGAGATGTTCTATAAAGTAGAACATGAAATGAATCTCGTCTCTTAAGAAGTAGATGAGGTTACGGTTATGGAGACAACATAGGCAATTAGCACTATGTAAATCAAAGGGATGTGGTTGATTGGGTTGTGCCATGATAGGAGATGGTGATTGTGGTAGGTTTGTTGGAGGTGAAATTGGCATGGCATTGTCCAATAGAGTTAAGGGGGATGGTGTGTACTCCATTGATGATGTAGTGTAGAAGAATGATGAAGATGCTGTGTAGGTAGAGGATGTTTTAGAGGGTGCATAAGGTGGTGATGGTGAGTATGGAGTGGCTTGGGAAGGTGGTGTCATTGCTTCATCATCTTTTGTAAGATCTACAAAGAGTGGTTTGGAAGGTGGTTTTACGGTGATTCTAGGTTTCTTGGAAATGTGAGAGGTGGATCCTTGGTTGGAAGCCATGGATGTTTGTGATGAGAGGTTGAAGGTGAAGTGCAAGATATTCTTGCAAGGTGAGGTGCAAGATATTCTTGCAAGGTGAGGCTTTATATAGGGAGGATGGGTGAAATTTGAATAAAAGGTGATGGGAGTGTCCTATGGTGTAGGAAGGGAATCTTAGGGTGTGTTAGGTTTGCAAAAAGTTGCAGGTTTGAGGTTAGGGGTGTAGGGTTTTTGGTAGGAACAGTAAAAATCCGTCAAACAGGGGTACGGTTCCTTTAAATGACCCACGGTACCGTTAAATTTAACGGTACCGTCCATATTTAATGGTACCGTGCCACTGTTTGCAAGAAGATTTCTGTGCAAGAAGAAATCTAATTTTCTAGGGGAACTAATTCCTGGAAATGATAGTGCCTCAACTCACTAGGTACTTGTTTTCCTAAAGTGTCCCATTTAAGCTACAACTAGCACATAAAGACTATCATGTAGTTTCCTAGGATAATTATAAGCATGCAATAAGAAGGGATAAAATAGGCTATCATCCAAATATCACATAGATTGATTAGGCAAGGAGATAGTTAAGCATGCAATAAATCCATTAGTATTTATTCATAGATAAATCTTAATAAGAAACATAGATTTCTTCAAGACTTATGACTTGAGCATTCCCTCATTCTTGGCATACTCTTGTCTTGAGAGTGAGTCTCATTTTCATGATTTGAATCATCAAAGGGTGCATAATGGGTGTAGGATTCGGAAATGAGGATTGATGAGACACGTGACTCGTTTATGGGTTGCATGATGGGTTTGACAAGGGAGTATTGAGGACCGTTAAGGTAAGGGTGTAGGTTCATGAAATGGTGATAGAGATGGGTTAGGAACATCCCATAGGGTATCAATTTATTCTTGTTACCCTTGAGATGGACAATTCGCTTAGCAAAGAAGTAAGCGAGGTTGTATGGTTGTTGGGTTAGGAGACAGTAAATCATATGAGCACAACACGCCGGGAGTTGCTCACGATTTCCTGTGAGACTTAGAACATTTTCTCGCAGGATGAGTGCCCAAGAAAGTAGTTCATGACGAACCTCTTTCAAACGAATTTTCGTTGGATTAGGGTAAGAGGGGTACTTATAAGCACGGATGAGTTTGGTTAGTTCGGTTGGAGAGGGTATGTACGAACAGTACAGACTATTCTACTCACGATAGTGAAAGAGAGACTCAAGACACCAATCTTCAGTATAGGCATATTGCCCATGATTGGGTATTCGAAGGATCTGAGCAAATTGCTCAAGAGTTAGGACGAATTTGAAGTTTTGGACCCAAAACCAAAGTGACAAGGATTGATCCTCGTTACGTACGAGTTCAACTTGTCAAAAGAACTCCAACACAAAACGAGGACAAATGTGCTCGTTAATGTGGAGTAGACAATCGAATCCTATAGCACTAAAGGAAGTGTTGATGTCCCGATGGTAAATTAGGGACGGATCAACGACACAGCCTTCATGAAACCGTCGGGTTTCGAGATTGACATAGGCACGAATGTGGTTACCGGGTGTAGTGGGTTCATATGAAATTTCGGGTGTGTAGGTATCGGTTAGGAGATGATCAAAATCATATTCATGAGACATTTTTGTTTCCTAAAAAATTTTAAGGAAAAATTAGAGTGAAGAATAGTTGCATTATGCACATGCCTAGTGTGTGTGCCTATATGCAAACTATGTGGAGGTGCGGTAATCTCGACTCAAAATAAAATAATGAGATGACCCTAACACTCCTAATTTTACTTTTGCTCAAACAAATATGTCAAAAAATACATATTGATTATGTAATTCGATCAATATTCGTGAGATCATGTATGCATGAGAAGATGTTTTTAGTTTGCATCAACAATGCACGGAAAGTATTTCATGGTCCTAATTTCATGAAATTTTGAGAAATAATGGAATTGGGGTTTTTGGTGACTTCAATTTGAAAGTTTATTAAGAAAAATTGAAAAGCCCCAATTCATTTTTAATCAATAAGCAAACCCTAGACTCAAAATTAAGAAAATTAGAGTAAGGTAACTTACAATTAATGTTGAAACCTTAGAGATGATTAATAATCTTGAAAATCAATGTCTTGAATATGATCATGAAGAGGTGTAATTAAGTGTTGGGTGTGAGGTTAAGTTATGACAGCACTTGCTGAGGTTATGAGGGTTTGGAGTGAGTGGTGTGGAAAAGGGGAACTGAAATACGGAATGTTCCAGATGCATGGTTCCACGGTACCGTTAAATTTAACGGTGTCGTGCCACATTTAGTGGAGCCATGTATCTGCAGGGACGGTTTTCTTTCCCATTTTGATGTTTGACGAATAAGTCTCGCTGTTTTAGAGAGACTCTATGACACGAGGAAGGAATTTATACCTAATAAATTCCTTTGACTGGGGAACCTAAACTAGACTTAACGAGACACACGAGATGACTTCAAGAGTCATGAGGTTTATGGAACATGTTCCATCATTCCTAGACCTAGACGAAGGTAGTTAAAGGATTCTCGTTTGAGAGGTTTGGTAAGGATGTCTGCGATATTGTCCTGAGAAGGAACTTTCTCAATAGAAATATTTCCTTTCTGAACATTATCACGAAGGAAGTGGTGGCGAATTTCGATATGTTTAGTACGGGAGTGTTGAATGGGGTTCTTGCTCAAGTCAATAGCACCTTTATTATCACACATAATGGGGACGTCATCTAAATGAATGTCATAGTCTATAAGGGCTTGTTTCATCCATAGTGCTTGTTGACATGCCTTTCTGGCGCTTACGTACTCGGCTTCGGTTGTGGAGATAGCAAGAGCCGTTTGTTTCTTGGAGAACCAAGAAGTTAAGCAACAACCCATGAAGGTACAAACGCCACTCGTACTCTTTCGATCCACATAACTCCCGCATGATCAGAGTCGGCATAGACAACAGTTTCTACACCGGTCCCCTTGGGATAAAATAATCCCAAGTGTATAGTGCCTTTAATGTATCGGAAGATACGCTTAACCGCTTCAAGGTGATAGGTTTTGGGATCCTCTTGGAAGCGAGCACAAAGGCAGACACTAAACATGATGTCAGGCCTACTTGCCGTGAGGTATAGTAAACTTCCTATCATACCTCTATACTTAGTGCTATCCACGGACTCACCTTCTTCATCTTTCGTGAGTTTTATTTCCGTGGACATGGGAGTTTTCATGGGCTTAGACTCTTCTAAACTGAACTTCTTAAGCATCTCTTTACTATACTTAGCTTGATTAAAGAAGATGCCATCTTCCATTTGTTTAATTTGTAAACCAAGGAAGAAATTTAATTCACCCATCATGCTCATCTCAAACTCGTCATGCATGATCTTAGAGAAATCATCGCACATCTCTGAACAAGTTGATCCGAATATAATGTCGTCGACATATATTTGAACAATGATGAGATGTGAATCTCTTTTCTTTGTGAAGAGTGTGTTATCAACCTTTCCCATGGTATATTCATGTTCAATCAAGAAGGCTTTTAGTCTATCATACCAAGCTTTAGGAGCTTGTTTAAGACCATAGAGTGCTTTCTTGAGTTTATAAACATGATTCGGACATTCGAAATCAACGAATCCCGGAGGTTGCGCAACATACACCTCCTCATTGATATAACCATTAAGGAACGCACTCTTCACGTCCATTTGGTATAGCTTAAAGTCTAAGGCACATGCATAGGCAAGGAGTATTCTAATTGATTCTAATCTAGCTACGGGTGCATAGGTTTCATCATAATCTATTCCCTCTTGTTGGTTGTAGCCTTGTGCTACCAACCTTGCCTTATTCCTAACTACGATGCCATTTTCGTCGAGTTTGTTTCTAAACACCCATTTAGTTCCTATGATTGTTTGATTTCTAGGAAGAGGTACTAAATCCCAAACTTGGTTTGCGGTGAATTGATTTAGTTCCTCCTGCATGGCAACTATCCAACTTTCATCCTTAATTGCTTCACCTACATTCTTAGGTTCTACGGTTGATATGAAACAAAAGAAGTTACTTTTGTTTTGTGCTTGTGACCTAAGGGTTCTTTGGTTTAGGTTACCTATGACATTTTCAATAGGATGGTTTTTGGATTCCTTAATGTTGACAATATCGTCAACTTCAACTATTTCATCCTCAATGTCATCTTCTAGGGTTTTCTTTCCATTAACCTTAATGGCTTCATCCTCATCTAAGTCATCATCAACCAATGGTGATGTCTTAGATTGTGGGGGACTTTCATCGAATGTCACGTTGAGTGATTCTTCGACTTTCGATGTTTCTCTATTTAGGACAACGTAGGCTTTACTATTTTGGGAGTAACCTAGGAATACACCTTCGTAAGACTTTGGGTCAAACTTGGTGAGGTAATCTTTAGTGTTTAGTATGAAGCATTTGCTTCCAAACACTTTAAAGTAATCAAGAGAAGGTTTTCTTCCTTTCATGATTTCATATGGGGTTTTTCCTAGGATAGGTCTAATTAGAATCCTATTTAGAATATAAGTTGAGGTGTCCACCGCATTACACCAAAACTTTTGCGGAATTGATTGTTCATTCAACATCGTTCTACTTATTTCTTGTAGAGTACGATTTTTCCGCTCAACTACCCCATTTGATTGAGGAGTGCGTGGAGCCGAGAAATTGTGAGTAATACCATTAGCATCACAATATACTCCAAATTGCACTTCATTATCAAATTCCCGACCATGATCCGTCCTAATAGAAACTATTGTACATCCTAGTTGATTTTGGACTTTCTTACTAAAGATTTCAAATTCCTCAAAGGCTTGTGTCTTATTCTTAAGAAATCTAGTCCAAGTATACCTAGAGTAGTCATCAACTATTACTAAGGTGTATAGATTTCCTCCGTAGCTCCGTACGGCGGATGGACCGAATAAGTCCATGTGAAGTAGTTCTAGGCATCTAGAGGTCGAGACCATATTCTTAGCTTTGTGACTAGAATGAGCTTGTTTTCCAACTTTACAAGCGTCACAAAAGTGTGTGTCGAACTTAATCTTAGGTAGGTTTCTAACTAGTTCCTTAGATGCCAATGATTGTATAAGACGCATATTGGCATGATATAGTCTCCTATGCCACAGGGTGGTATGATCATCTATAGTTGCTAGACAAATCTTATCTTCAGGCTTATTTCCTATCTTCATGGCAAATAAGCCGTTTTTCCTAACTCCTCTGCCTATGGTTTTCCCATTCTTAATAATCTCACTACCCTCTTCAGAGAATATGACTCTACACTTATTATCTACCATTTGACTAATGCTAAGTAAGTTAAAACCTAAGTTATCTACGTGCTCAACATTTCTAATAATAAGAGAGTCTTGAGTAATCGTACCTTTGCCTATAATGTTTCCCTTAAGTTTGCTACCAAAAGTGACATTACCTCTGTTGTATGCCTTGTATGATGAGAATAAACTTTGGTTGCCCGTCATGTGGTTAGTGCATCCACTATCCTTGACCCATTCGTCAGGCTCCAAGTCAATTCCCAAGCATATCTCATTAGAAGCATGAGCCATTAGACATGTTTCGTCCTTGGGCTTCTTTTCTTCATCATCACCGCTATCACTCCAGGAGCCTCCTATGAGAGCTCGTTGGTTGTTGACTTTCGGTGGCTTGGGACACTCTCCTATGAGGTGATTAGGATCTCCGCATCTAAAGCATTTCCTATCACTTGTCCCTTTCTTTTCAGCATGGTTCTTTTGTGATGTCTTCTTCTCATCACGAGGTTGCCTAACGAACCTACCTCTTCTCCTAAAGAACTTTTTAAAGTCCCTAACCGCTAATGCATATTCCTCATCTTCACTATCGGAACTCGAACATTCCTCATCACTAGACTCCTTCTTGGCTTTCAATGCTAGAGATCTAACTCTCTCGCTTTTGCCTTTGACAATATCAGAGTCTTTCTTAATTATCATCTCGTGAACTTTCAAGTTTCCTATAAGTTCATCGAGTGACAACATCGCCAAGTCCTTTGACTCTTCAATGGCGGTAACGTTTGCTCTCCATTTAGGATGTAGAGCCCTAAGGAACTTCCTAACATAATTCTTGCTAGAGTAACCTTCATCAAGAGCTTTAAGACTAGTAATAGTAGTATTGAATCTAGCAAAAACATTATCTATAGATTCATCTTCCGTAATGGAAAATTGTTCATATTGTTGAACAAGAAGATCTATCTTGTTCTCTTTGACTTGGTTATTACCTTGGTGAGTGACTAACAAAGTTTTCCAAATATCTTTTGCCGTATTACACATAAAAATTCTTTCAAATTCCTTTTTAGGCAAAGCATTATAAATCATCATTTTAGCCTCATTGTTTTTGGCTAATTTTATTTTAAGTTCATCACTTTGTTTATCATAAGAAACTATTTCATCCTTTTTAGTTTCCAGATTCATTTGAATAGGTTGAAAGTCACCCTCGGTAATAACATGCCAAAGATCAATGTCTTTTGATTTCACATACGTTTCGAATCTTGTTTTCCAATAAATAAAACAATCGGTTTCGAAAAGTGGTGGTCTTTGCATAGATTGCCCTTCTAGATATTTGTCGGAATCCATTGATCGATTCAAGTTTTAAAATACAATATACTTTAAAAACTTGACTGACGTGGCTCCTGATACCAATTGTGGGAAACTAGAAGGGAGGTTGAATAGTTTACCGGTTTAAAATTCTTTTAAAAATCTTGTTTTAAAAGTTGGCTGTTGGAAACTTTGATTCGAACTCTATGTGTAATCAATCAATCACCAATATGAACTACACACTAAACTAACTAATATAAAATAATGAAAGTAAAGAGTAGAGTTGGAAAGATCAAACCGAGACAAAGGATTTATAGTGGTTCGGCTACGAAGCTCTTCTTCGCCCTACTCCACTCCCCGAGTACCACACTCGAGAGTTTCAAGCACTATGTCAACAACCTCCCTTTAGGCGGAGAAAACCATACACGTCGCTTATCCTATTACCGACACTAAGCTAAATGTCGAGTGCTAATCTTAGCTAGCACCAATCTACCAAGGTCCACGTGACCAAACACACAAGCCCAATGGCTTCAAGAGATCACCACGATCTCAACACGATCACAAAGATCAACTCTCACTTCACTCTACTTAATCTAACTACTCTAGATCCTTTGATCACTCACACACAAGCCCAATGGCTTTAAGAGATCTTCACTATCTCTTAAGATCACAATGATCTTCACTCACACTCTCACAAAAGAAAGATAATCTTGATGTATTCTAAGATACAACAAGGATGTAACAAGTGTTACAAAACCTAACAACTACAACTCTTGTATCTTCTTGAATACCTTGAGTTCTTCTCTTGCTAATGAAGAGGAATGATAACACCTTGTATCAACTTGGACACTTGTGTTCTTCTCTTGATAATGAAGAGGAATGATAACACCTTGTATCAACTTGGATACTTATGTTCTTCTCTTGCAAGTGAAGAGGAATGAAGAGGATCACTTGAAGGATGATTGGATCACTCTTGAACAAAAGAAAAACTAACCTAAATGATCTAAGAAAGAAAGTGTGAAGAGAGTATTCAACTCAGAAAGTTTTGTATGTGTAAGGATGCCTAAAAACTGTGAAAGGGGTTGGTATTTATAGGCAAAGAAAATCTGAACGTTACAGAAAATTTTGTACGGACGGCTCCGTTAAATACCCCACGGCTCCATTAAATTTAACGGAACCGTGGAGCCGTCGTAGACTAGGACGCTCCAAATTTTGTCTTTTCTGGTGAAAACTTATTTGGGGAAGGTTGGAGCTGATTTTGGGGGGAAAAATAGCTGTTATGATTTTCAAACTAATTTTTCCATTAAAACATTTCTTAATAATTCAAAAATAATTTGTCATGTGTATTTTTGAAAAAATGTTTTGTCCCCTTTAAAATGTGATTTTTCAAAACATAAATTCACTTCTTTGATCACTAGTTCAAGTTGTAACTTTGTTCAAGAGTGATTTGCGTAGAAACGGGATCTTCCGATTAAAGACTTGTTTACATTGATTTTAACGTATCGTGATTTCACATTTTGTCATCCTCAAAACGTGAAGTAATCGAAAGATATAAATAACGTGTTTAGTACATTATTTGCATCAACAACCTCTAAATCCGAAATTTAAAAAAATGATACTTGCATGATTTGAACCATGGTTGTTTTAATGAATAGCATGTATGTTAACCACTGAGCCAAGTTGTGAAGGATTATACAAACACTTGGGATGTTTATCTTAATAATGTGTTTGGGATATTTATGTATGAATGTGATGTAGTATGCGGAATCTACTATAACACACTTTAAAAGAACACAAAGGTGATGAGTATGTAAACGTGAGTTATAATGAACAATGAACACAACTTTAGTAACACAAAACGATTCAATATTATTGATGAAATAATACGGATGATCTAACTATCACCAGGATTACAAAGTAACCTTGAATCTTTGATTGTAAAAGGATTTGTGAAATGAGTAACTAAGTTACTAGAGAGGTTGTTCTGTTTTGGTTATTAGTTGAAGAGATGCATGCACGAAGGTGGTGACTAAGGGAACCTTTTATAGAATAAGGTACCCTTATTACAAGTTGTCAAGTGGTTGAATATAATAAGATACTTTGACTATTCTAGCCTACAATTAAATACAACTACCAATGTAACAACTCTGTATATTCTTCTGCACAAACATGGAAGACTGAACTACTTCTACATAACGTATTACATTGTACAAAGACTAATAATTCAACAAATATCTACAAATAAATATCTATCAACTTGATCATAAACTTGGCAGGACCTTTATCAACTAGCAGTACCTTCTCACCCAGAAGGTACTGTTAGTACATCTTCATCTTCTTCAAAATCAACTAGCAGGCTCTTGGCTTGTCTGGCAGGCTCTTTGACTTGAACATTTTATTCCCAACAATCCTCCCCTAAACTTGTTATTTCCTTTAAAATACACAAGTTTCTGATGAATAAAATACATACCTTGAGGATTTGAGGGAACTCTTCCAAAAACCTTTACTCTCTGTTCTTCCTTTTTCTTTCACATTGCTCAAATATGCTCCTCAGCAAACTTTGAACAACTTCTGACTTTTCTTCATCTTTGTCACATCTTAATCTCTTGGAGATCATAGTTGTAAGAACTTCATAACTAAGTGGATACTCTTTCTCAGCCAACATAAAGAGTTCAATCCCACTTTGTGTGCTAAGGCTTAGAAATTCCCATGTTGTTGAAGGATCATGATATGGAAACTTCCAATGAACATCTTTTGGATTAGGATCATACATCCTATTGAATTCTACCCATAGTTCCTGTTCCTTAACATCAGTACTAGAATTTGTGTCTAGCCTAATTTGAACTAGATTCCACAATTCTTCTAAGTCAGCTCTATCACATGCTCTAATCAGATTTTCAAAATTCTTGAAGATAGCAGTCTGTCCCCCAACCCTAGTTATTTTCCATGACTTTCCTAATCTATCATGGTGAATTTCCCAATCAATAATAGGGTGTCTAGACCTAATTGGATCAGCATGTATGATTGTTGGCAAAGTAATTAACATTTTACTTACTTGCTCTGAATCCAATTTTGCTTCTTCCTTCTGTTGAGCATCTTTCTTTTTCATTGAAGGCTTTGCATCAGATGGGATCTTGTAGTAAAGACTCTTGTAGGCATTTAGATACAAGAAGTTGATTTCATCAGCAGATTTCTTCTTCAGTTGATACTCAGTCCAATTTGCTTGACCTCTTAGAAATCTCTTCATAAAAGTCACTTGATCTTTCTGAGATGTGCCCACCTTAAAACCTCTTCTCTGGCTTTCTTGCATCTTTTCAAAAATATCAGCTAGAGCTGCTTCTTTATACTTTTTGTTGATAAAAGATTCAAGCTCTGCTGTCTTCTCTTCAGAATTAAGATTCTTGTCATCTACAATTATTGCTGCTTGACCTCTTACAATTGGATCATTAGCAATAATCCATTGCATCTGTGCATCAAAGGTTTCTTGAGCAACTTGAGTGTCAAGAAGAGTCTGAGCAGCATCTTTTTGCTCTTGCATTTCTGCAAGCAGTCTTGAAGCTTCAAATGCTTTCTGCACTTCTTCTTCATGAATCCTTTTGGAGACTTCTTCATCTAAAGCCATCTGTACTTGCTCTGATCTCTTCAACTTTTTGGGCTTTGTTCATCTTCAACCATAATGCTCTTGCCCTTATCTTTTGGAGTTGGTTCTTGAGATGGAGCAGTAGATTGCTCATCAGCAATAAATAACCTCCCTTGAACAAACAAATCCCCTTGAGGCTCTAAGTCCCTCTTTCTTTTGTACACATGATCAGCAGTACCTTTGTAGTCCATAGCCAAAAGCCTCTCAATCCTAGCAGGCTCTTTTGAACTAGCAGGCTCTTGCTCTGCACCAGCAGGCTCTTCATCATAAACCTGAGTTCCTTCATGAAAATCAAATTGAGCCTCCTCTTCTTCTTCAGAACTACCCATCCTCCCCTTTTTGGAAGAGTGACCCAAACCTTCAGCATCTGATTTTGAAGAACTAGATAAAACAACCTTTGAAGATCTTTTACCCTTTAGCTTCTTCACTTCATTCTCCAATTTCTTTACCCTCTTAACTAATTTGATGTTGATCTCAGAAAATTTTGTGTTCTGACTTTTAAGAGTATCTTCCAAGAGCTTCACCTTCTCTTTTAGTTCTTTCACTGTTTGAGGAGATTGGGATGGTGTTGCATGATGTGATGGTGTTGGTGGTGTTGCAGATGGTACTGGTGTAGGGATTGGTGATGTAAGATGAGTTGGTGAGATGTAACCAGGTGAAGAACTTGATGATGGTGATTCAGATGATGGTGTTGGTTCTTCAGGATGTTGTGGTAACATTTCATCAAATAGTGGTATTTCTTCCCCTTTGAAACCAATTCTCATGTTTGAAAATACTTTGTGAGAATTTGGTGTTTCATAAAGTGAGTGTGGGGGAAGCAACAAATGTTTTGATTTTGCAATGATGCATGAAATAAATCTTGGATACATCAAAAACTTTGTTTCACTATCCACATTTTTAGTCAATCCTTCAAAAATATGTTTAGAAAAATTGAATTTTCTGTTTGTTGCCAAGCAGATGAGAGCAGAAGCCATATTTCCACTAAATTGCTCCCAAGAGGTTTTCTTTTGGCTCAAACAATGAAGGATTGTATGGATCAAAAATCTCCATTGTGGAGTAAAATGCTTTTTAAGAAAGGTGAGTTTATTAGAATCAGCATTATACCCCATTCTTTCCAAATGTTCAAAAATTTCAGTATCAGGCAATTGACTAATACCATCTGAATCATCCAAATGAAGATGTCTTCGAATGGATGACTCAGTAAGAGTCAAGGGTTTGCCATCCACTTTGGCTTTTATTCTTTGTTCCCCATTTTCAGAAGTTTTAACTTTAGCTGTTTGCCAAAATTGCAAAATTTGAGATTCATAAATAGTGGGATTAACTAGTAAAGCAAACCTGATGTAAGACTCATTTAAAAAGTCCACTATTTGATGAAAAGAGGCATTATCCTCAGTCTTTTCCAAAAATGCTAATTGATTGTGACGTTTAACAAAGGTTAGAACAGCCATGGTGAAAGTTTAATGAAAATTTTGATTATGTTGGTGGGATTTGTTGGTGGTACTGGTAGAAGATGAAAGGTGAGTGTTAATTGTGATAAGGACTGATGAAAGATGTTATGAGAGAATTACTTTTAACCGACAATAAGAAAGATTATAATAAGTAAATGAAAAGGCGGTTAAAAAAGATCTTTTATATGTGAAATATAATATAATATAATCATCAGTAATTTACATAACTACCCCAACGGCTAAATGTAACTACCAGGCCCAACGGCTATAACTTTTTCTGACAGGCTCAACGGTTATCTAGCAGTACCATTTTACTCTACCAGTACCAAAATTTGAACTACCAGCACCTTTGAAAAAATTTTACTTGGCAGTCTCTTTTAAATTTTAGCAAAAATCCCTTATAGTTTTTAGCAAACTATCAGCTATCAACGGATTTGAGTTGTCTTTACCAAAAGCCGTTTGCTTATGGACTAGTTAACTATTTACTGTTAAGTATGGTTAGTTAAATACCATATAGTTTTTGGTAAACTATCAACCATCAACGGATTTGATTTGTCTTTACCAAAAGCCGTTTGCTTATGGACTAGCTAGCTCTTAAGTTTGTAAAAACTTGGTGAACTGAATACCAAAAGCCATATTGACCTAAAAGATGGTGCAATTTCCTTGGATGGAGGAAATATAAGAGGCAATGATGCTGTGTATCTTGGATGCTTGGATCAGCAAGTGAAATCATCTATTAGCATGCCATTGCATTGAAACTTTCCTTAGTTTGATCTAGATAGAACTTTCTCCTTAGGAATGCTTCATCCCTTCTGAATATGTGATCTAATCCTATCTTTTTCAATCTCTGCATCATCTTGTATGCTCTTGTCTTTTCCTTTCATAAATTGGTTTTTCTTCCATTCTGGGCTATCATTTCCTCCCCTGAGATTTAAATAACCTATATTTCTCTTTTTGTTTGGAAGATCTCTTGTTTTGTTATCAACCTGAAATTTGTTAGTTGCAATCCAAAAGAACAAAGTGCAAAGCACTTGATCTATAGCATTGTAAACATTTAAGCATTAATATGAACAAAACAGAGCAAATTTTATACTAGCAGGACCAATTATGAACTGACAGTACCTTTTGACTAACTAGCAGTACCATGTTTAAAAGCCAATACCAGTTATTTTTATGTACAAAAACACATGTTTTTCAAAGATTTATCATTCCAATACCTCCTACAAGGTATTTGAATCTACCTAAATCAAAAGCTTTGGTGAGAAGGTCTGCATAATTCTTTTCAGAATCAATTTTAACAACCTGAATTAACCTTTTCTCATTGCAATCCCTTATGAAATGGTGTCTAATTTCAATGTGTTTTATTTTTGAATGTTGAACTGGATTTTTAATGATACATATAGTACTGCTATTGTCAATGTAAATAATGGTGTTAAGAAAATTGTACCCATAGTCAAGCATTTGATTTTGGATCCAAAGAACTTGCCCACAACAACTTGCACCAGCAACATATTCTGCTTCAGTTGTAGAGTTGGCCACCATTGTTTGTTTCTTGCATTGCCAAGATATGAGTCTGCAACCAAGAAATTGACATCCACCAGTTGTGGATTTTCTGTCTAGAGTTGCACCAGCATAGTCACTATCAGAATAAGCCACCAAATCAAAAGATGATTCCCTTGGATACCATAGACCCAACCTAGGTTGACCCTTGAGATATCTAAAGATTCTTTTGACTGCTGTGAGATGAGAAACTTTGGGATGTACTTGAAACCTTGCACATACACACACTGAGAACATGATATCTGGTCTTGATGATGTAAGGTACATCAAAGACCCAATCATTGATCTATAATTGTGCAAATCCACATCTTCACCCTCAGCATCTTTTAGTAAACCTTTTTCTGAATCCATTGGTGTACTTGCAACCTTAGAATCAGCAAACTAAAATTTCCTTAGGATCTCTGCTACATACTTATCTTGGCTGATAAATATGCCTTCTTTTGATTGTTTCACTTGGAGACCCAAAAAGAAAGTAAGTTCCCCCATGGAACTCATTTCAAACTTACTATGTATAAGTTTTTCAAATTCTACACACAAGTCTTGGTTTGTGGATCCAAAGATAATGTCATCAATATAAATTTGCACCAGCAAGATGTCTTTCTTTGTTCTTTTGATGAACAAAGTTGGATCAATCTTGCCTCTTTGGAATCCATTTTCTTATAGAAAGCAAGCCAATGTTTCATACCATGCCCTAGGAGCTTGGTGTAGACCATAAAGAGCCTTGGTAACCCTATACACCTTGTCTGGATATTCTGCATCAATGAAGCCTGGAGGTTGAGAAACATACACCTCTTCTTCAATAGTACCATATAAGATGGCACTTTAACATCCATTTGGTAAACAGTGAAGCCTATGAAAGAAGCATAGGCCAAGAATAGCCTAATTGCTTCAAGTCTTGCAACTGGAGCAAAAACCTCTTCATAATCTACCCCTTCTTCTTGAGTATACCCTTGGGCCACCAATCTTGCTTTGTTTCTGATCACTATCCCTCTTTCATCTTTCTTGTTTCTGAACACCCATTTGGTTCCAATTGCCCAATGACCTTTTGGCAAATCAACCAATTTCCAAACCTTCTGAAGCTTGAATTGAAGAAGTTCTTCTTGCATTGCATCAACCCAACTTGCATCATCTAAGGCTTTGTTAATGTTTTTGGGTTCAGCTTGTGAGAGAAAACATGAAAACAGGCATATGTTGACAACTTCATGATTCTTTTCTTCATAAATAGATGAGATAAACCCTTCTTGGTCTGAAGTCAAGACTTGAGATCTTGTTCTAACACCAGAATCAATGCTACCAATCACATCATCAGTTGAGTGATCTTTGAGAATTCTTGTGTTGTGTGTTGTAGGAACTTCATAGGTAAATGGAAGATTGCCAATCCCCACTTCTTCTGGTAAAGAATCATATGTTTGAACATTTAATGGCTCAGCAGTACCAATTTGTGAACTGGCAGTACCATCTGGTGAAGTAGCAGTACCATTTTCATTTGCACTACTTTCTTGATTCTCTTGACCTTGAGTTCCATGATCATCTTCAGTACCTTCATTTGTTGTGTTTTAAGGTTCTTCATGACTTGAAGATAAATCCAATCCTTTCCAAATTGGCATCCAGATGTAATCTTGATCTTTAGGTGTTTCAACATTGTCTTCAAAACCTGCATTATCATTAGTATTTGTACCTGAAACAGGCACATAATTCATAGATTCTGAAAGCCTATCAATATCAAACATCCAATCTGGCCCAATGCCTTTCACATTTGTTAGTTTCTCTTGAAACTCTATGTGAAGATTTTCTTCCACTAGCCTAGTGCAACTATTATACACTCTATAAGCCTTACTTTGCAAAGAATACTGATGAAGCGAAAAGTGTACCGCTTTTAAGGGGTCATTTAAGCCCGAAATCGTATTTATTTGATCAAATATTGCCCTAAATCGTTCCTTTTGTCATTTTAGGTACTTTTGAGGAGAAATCTGGAAAAGGAGGCATTTTGGACGTTTTTGGAGCATTAAAGTGAAGAAAACGGCAAAGTCTCAAGAATCGGCTAAAAGTTACTCTTGACGGCGTCACAATTAACATGGGACGGCGTCATGCCTTGGCAAGAAAAGTTGGATGTGAAATTTACTCATGACGGGCCAGTGAGTTTGCATGAGAATTCTGACGGCGTCACGCTTTAACTAAATCAAGGGCGTCACGGCTTAAATCATAAGGGGACGGCGTCACGTTCATGATCCGACGGCGTCAAGCCTTGATAAGCCAGAATGGATTTTTGAAGGGCTAAAGAGGGACGGCGTCAAGATGGTCATCCGGGAACCCTAAAAGCGGCGAGGTGACGGCGTCACAATACATAAGGTGACGCCGTCAGATGTCAAAGTCTATATATAGTTTTCTAATTTTTTGTCATTAAGAGAGAGCTTAGTGTGTGGAATTTTGGGATAAAACCCTAAGACGATTTTAGCTACTTTTTCAGGGCTTTTTGCCTTGAGATCTTCCATGTTTCATTGAAAGATAAGTTATCAATTAATCATTCAATATGTCTATGTGTTGTTTGATTCTATCTTATGCTTGTCTTTTGTTTAACATGTTAGGCTAATTTTATCTTGTGTTTGCTTAGATCTAATGAAACCTAGCTATTGATTATTGGTTGTTAGTGTGTTGTTAGTTGTATTGGATGATTGTTTATCTATGTTAAGCTTAAGAAAACTGGCTAACTTCCTATTCGGTAACTTGCTTGAACGTCTTAAGAAACATGAACCAAACGCGTACTAAAGGTTTTTATGGTTGTATTTAATGCACAAGCGAATTCTAGTGATCCCATGTTAGGAGCTTCCTAGCCGGCTCGACATAGGAGTGAAGTAGGAGCTTGTAGAGTTTGGGGAAGTAAGTACGCCACCCCACGAATGGTATTAAGGAATACACCCGTCATCCACGCGACTAATACACACTAATTAACCGGTAAAAGATAGTTAGGGAGTAAGGAAATCTAAGTAAACACATTTCTCTACACATAAGTTTCTCACCACTTTTCATTTTTGTTATTTTATTTTATTTGCATTTGTAGTAATTTGGGTTAGTTGACTAGCAACTAATTCCGCCCACTCCTTCAAAACCCGAGATTTTACTTGCTTTTATAAAATATAAAAACATAAAAAAGAATCTTCCTCAACCCTTAGACCTAATTAGAGTAGCCTTTCACACCTAACGAACACTATTCCCTGTGGAGAACGATCAATCCCCCGTACTTACCACTACACTATACTACATCGGTCAGGTACACTGCCTGGTGGGGTTGTAAGCCTCTTGAGATCCCTCGAGAGGTAAAACCTGTTGTAAGGTTGCAAAACCCACGCATCAAGTTTTTGGCGCCGCTGCCGGGGAATAGTTATTGTTTAGGTTGAATTTTTATTTTATTAGGTCTACTCACTAGATTCCTTTCTAGTGAGATTTTTATTTTATTTTTCTAGGTTTTCTTTAGTCTATCTTATTTCTTTGTTTGTTTGTTCGTAATTTCCATTGACTCTTCCGTTCACCATTATGGAGAACGCGAATCCACCATACTACCAACCACGTAATTCACCCACTCCATATGACATCTTGATGTTTAAACAACATAAAGATGAACCTCTCTATGATGCATGGACTCGTTTTAAATATTTACTCCAAAAAGTCTCTCATCATAACTTCGATTTTTGGTCCCTAACTCAAATCTTTTACAATCATGTCGACCGACATGCCCAAAGGGACATTTACCATATTGCCGGCAGGGATATTAGGGAATTAAGTGCTGAGAAAGCATGGGAAGCTATTGAAGAGTGTGCCCAATATTATTATATAGTAGACAACCCAACAAACGTTAGTACAAGTCAATTGACCACAAATTTCGAGGATCATGAAACAAGTTTGTTTGGGGATGAATACATTAGTGTTGAGATACCTAAGTGGTTGTCATGTAATGCCATAGTACAAAACAAACACATAGGTGACCTTGATGTGACGGAGGATTTAGCCGAACATGATCACATTGATCAAAAAGACCTAGGTTTTGTGATTGATGACGTCGAATCTCAAGAAACACATGATGAATCTTTTAGGCAGTTTGAATATAGCAGTCAGAATATTGAGGATGATCCTTATGATTCGGACATAGAAGTTGAGATGCCTAGAGAAGCACTTGAGATACTTGGGAAAATGTTAGGGTTAGATCCTACTAAAACACGTGATGAGGATATAGGTGATCTTGATAAGATGGACGATAGAGTAGAAAATCAAAGACCACCAAGTACCCCACAAGTCCTACCATCATTTGAGGCACATACACCGCCCGTGACTTACTCGGAAGAAGTAGACGGGACTATAGGAACCCCAATTGAAGTAGAACCTTTGGAAGAAACAAAACTAGAAGAAATAGGTTTGAATACTTGTAGTCATAACCTTTCTTTTAGTTCTATGGAAGTTCATAGTTTTGATGAACCGGAGCCTAAACCAAAACCGTTACCTAATCTTCCATCCTTAGATGTGAACTTAGGAATTGAATTAGGTCCCGACCCACCCATCAAACCATATAGTCCGGGTAGTTTTATGTTGAAGGTAGTAGACTCTAAGCCTTGTAGAGAGGAAGCTGACATAGGAGTGAACCATAACCTTACATACTTACATCACCCATTCATGATTGATCGTAAGAAACATTATGGGTTTAAACCGGGTTTATTAGGTCAAGATGGATTCCCAATTAGGAGTCTCTCAAAGTTGATAGAAGATGATCCCTTTTTAGGAGGAAACTTTAATTCACCCATTGACCAAAGTAAACTAGGCAAGGTTATGATGAAAGGAGCACACCCCTTTGAGCATATAATTCATCCACCACTCTTTCCTCACGTGGCATACTCCTACCGAGCGGGTGTGTATCGCTACTTTCACCCACACTTAATCCTAAGTGTAGGGGAAACCTCCCCTATTTCCGTTAAATAAGGGTAGAGTCAGGCTCGTGACTCGAACAAAAACAAGCGCTCTTGGGAGGCAGCCCATGCTTTACTTGCTTTATTTATTTGCTTTGTGTGTTTATTTGTTTGTTTGTTTGTTTTTATTTGTTTCCGTATGTGTGTTTAATTTTTATCATTATTGATTCATGTTCAAAACTAAATTGTGAAAATGCTTTATTTTGTTTTTAACTTCGTCTTAACTACATATAAAGGTATTTTGCAAAAGATAAGTGTAAGGGAAATCTAAATCGGTTTATTAGAACACAAATGAACATGAATCGTAATAATAATAAATTAGCATACATATTAGTATTTGTTTGAGTCAAATGCTTGTATCGAGTCATAATGATGTTTTGCAGGATTTCCAGGAAGTAAGGTAAAGGTTTTTCCAGAAATTTTCCGGAAACTTAAAATGAGAATTTTTGTCAGGTCATTTCTGACGGCGTCAGGGGTTATAACCTGACGGCGTCAGATTTAATTTCCAGAAATTTTTGAAAGTTTTGTTTTCATAAAAAGTTTTTATTAAAATCTCCAACTTATAATCTCCAGGAATCTGCAAAGTTATCATTCCACAAGCATTATATCCTTATATATAGATTTTTCCCGCCGATGTTATGCAGGTTTTCGTGTTTGTTTTCTCAGGTTTAACAGGTTATTTTGGACAAGGAGATATTTATGGAATCAAGCTTATGGCGATGCATTAGTCATGGAGCTTCAACATTCTCTTTGGAGGAAGATTTAACCGTGTAATTTCATTGTCCACCGAACGAATCAGGGGAGTATTTGATTTCATTCTTTTACTTTTTTCTTTTACATCTTGTTATTTGAACATTGGGGACAATGTTCATCCTAAGTGTAAGGGGAGGGTAAAAGTACGATTTTAGAGAATGCTATTGCGCTTGATTTTTGTTTGTTTAATAGTAGATGTGTAATAAAACTGAGATAAATACCTATTAGGGCAATTTTAGTGCCAAATTTAAAATTTTTTACAACATACAGTAGTGAAACTTTGATCTTAATGAGCGTCTCACGGATAGGAGTTATATGACTAGCACAAAAACCGTACCACTAAAAAAATTTTCCACCCCAAATATGTGAGGTTCGCCCCTAGAATTGGTAGGAAAAGCATTTATGCTATGATGTGTGTACCGGTAGCACTTAGATTCTAGAACTTGCGTTAGGACCATTCCAAGGCCACAAGTGAGACTACATTCGTGTAGTTAGATGTACTACATGATAAGAGGCATTAGGATTAACCCATTGTTTTACACCTGTGTTTTTGTTATAATTACATTGGCTACATTGGTCAAGTAATTCTCCCACACCCTTTGCGTTGTACTCATTTTTAGTACACGATACCCCTAGTACACCCCTCAGAGCCTATCTTTTCGTTTCGACCTTTAAGCATTTTACTTAAAGGAAGAATTTGTTACACCCCACTTAAATGTACACCCAAATCGCCTTAGCCTACCTTGTATGCACTCATCTTTAGTGCATTATTGTGACAACATTTGTTTAAACCCAAGTTAATTATCTAGTTGATTACATGGTTGCTAAGTCGAGTCATATCCTTGTACATATTGTTTTGGGACGATTGGGACTCATGGGTAAAGTACTAGTGTAATGGAGTAATGGGGAAGAACATCATTTATTACCCCCATATGTGCTAAATGTTTTAAAAGTACTCCAAGTTTTTCAATTATCTTAATTCGAGTCATTAGAATAGTTATTTGTAAAGTTATGTAAAAGTTCAAGTGTAAGGGGATGCAACGCCCCTATGATGTATTATTTTGGATGGTAGGGTAAAAGTGTATGCAAAAAAAAAAAAAAAAAAAAAAAAAAAAAAAAAAAAAAAATCAAGAAAAATACAAAAAAAAATGAGAAAAAGAAAAGTAGAAAAAACATACGGACTACCATCCCGTTTCATTTTATGTTTATTTTATGTTTATGTTTTGTTATTTTCTTTCATTAGCTTAAGATCGAGTCTAGTCTTGGCTTAGCAACGTTGTATAGTACATGTAATTGATCAAGATCTTTAACTAGCCACCAGTAAAATATCCTTTATCCAACAAAACCGTGTTTTCCTTTTCCCTACACCTAACGTTATAACCCATTTAAAAGCCCTCTTTGATAGTTTATCTTAGGTGCTTACGCCTAGTGGAGGAGGTTTTCGATCCTTTCCCAAGCCTATGGTAATCTATTTGCTATGACAGGTAGTGAGAGATATTTTCCGTTTTCATTTATGAGATTTATTTTGATGACACTTGAGAGATGTGAGTATCTAAACACTACTTGTGAGGTGCTAGTATGTAATCTCCGTGCTTATTATGATTGAAGTGGAACGAATATTTGTTGTAATTACTTTTATGTTTGCATTAAATGACCCCTAACTTGTATTTTGATTAGAATAAAAGCGCATTTGCTTGAGGACAAGCAAATCTCAAGTGTAAGGGTATTTGATGAAGCGAAAAGTGTACCGCTTTTAAGGGGTCATTTAAGCCCGAAATCGTATTTATTTGATCAAATATTGCCCTAAATCGTTCCTTTTGTCATTTTAGGTACTTTTGAGGAGAAATCTGGAAAAGGAGGCATTTTGGACGTTTTTGGAGCATTAAAGTGAAGAAAACGGCAAAGTCTCAAGAATCGGCTAAAAGTTACTCTTGACGGCGTCACAATTAACATGGGACGGCGTCATGCCTTGGCAAGAAAAGTTGGATGTGAAATTTACTCATGACGGGCCAGTGAGTTTGCATGAGAATTCTGACGGCGTCACGCTTTAACTAAATCAAGGGCGTCACGGCTTAAATCATAAGGGGACGGCGTCACGTTCATGATCCGACGGCGTCAAGCCTTGATAAGCCAGAATGGATTTTTGAAGGGCTAAAGAGGGACGGCGTCAAGATGGTCATCCGGGAACCCTAAAAGCGGCGAGGTGACGGCGTCACAATACATAAGGTGACGCCGTCAGATGTCAAAGTCTATATATAGTTTTCTAATTTTTTGTCATTAAGAGAGAGCTTAGTGTGTGGAATTTTGGGATAAAACCCTAAGACGATTTTAGCTACTTTTTCAGGGCTTTTTGCCTTGAGATCTTCCATGTTTCATTGAAAGATAAGTTATCAATTAATCATTCAATATGTCTATGTGTTGTTTGATTCTATCTTATGCTTGTCTTTTGTTTAACATGTTAGGCTAATTTTATCTTGTGTTTGCTTAGATCTAATGAAACCTAGCTATTGATTATTGGTTGTTAGTGTGTTGTTAGTTGTATTGGATGATTGTTTATCTATGTTAGGCTTAAGAAAACTGGCTAACTTCCTATTCGGTAACTTGCTTGAACGTCTTAAGAAACATGAACCAAACGCGTACTAAAGGTTTTTATGGTTGTATTTAATGCACAAGCGAATTCTAGTGATCCCATGTTAGGAGCTTCCTAGCCGGCTCGACATAGGAGTGAAGTAGGAGCTTGTAGAGTTTGGGGAAGTAAGTACGCCACCCCACGAATGGTATTAAGGAATACACCCGTCATCCACGCGACTAATACACACTAATTAACCGGTAAAAGATAGTTAGGGAGTAAGGAAATCTAAGTAAACACATTTCTCTACACATAAGTTTCTCACCACTTTTCATTTTTGTTATTTTATTTTATTTGCATTTGTAGTAATTTGGGTTAGTTGACTAGCAACTAATTCCGCCCACTCCTTCAAAACCCGAGATTTTACTTGCTTTTATAAAATATAAAAACATAAAAAAGAATCTTCCTCAACCCTTAGACCTAATTAGAGTAGCCTTTCACACCTAACGAACACTATTCCCTGTGGAGAACGATCAATCCCCCGTACTTACCACTACACTATACTACATCGGTCAGGTACACTGCCTGGTGGGGTTGTAAGCCTCTTGAGATCCCTCGAGAGGTAAAACCTGTTGTAAGGTTGCAAAACCCACGCATCAAATACCCTATCAAATAGCCTTCATCAGCTTTTCCTTCAAACTTGCCTAAATGATCTTTGGTATTGAGAATAGTGACATGACATCCAAAAGGTCTCATAAAACTTAAAGATGGTGTTCTACCAAAGAAAAGTTCATAAGGTGTCTTTTTATGTGGCTTTATCACAAGAACCCTGTTTTGTACATAACAAGCAGTACCTACTGCTTCAGCCCAAAATGAAATAGGCAACTTAGAGTCTACTAACATTGTTCTAGCAGCCTCTATAAGTGTTCTATTTTTCCTTTCTGCTACTCCATTTTGCTGTGGGGTTCTAGCTACACTAAATTCTCTTTTTATTCCTTTTTCTTTGCAAAATTCATCCATAACCCTATTCTTGAATTCTGTCCCATTGTCACATCTGATTACTTTTACTTTCTTATCAGATTGGTTTTCTACCTCAGTTATATAAGATTTAAGGATCTCACTTGTTTCATGCTTAGATCTTAAAAAGAAAACCCAAGAAAATCTGCTGTAATCATCAGTAACAACAAGACAATATTTTTTACCATTCAAGCTACTCACATTAGTAGGACCAAAAAGATCCATATGAAGCATGTATAAAGCTTGAGAAATTGAGTTATGGGTCTTGGGCTTACAAGAAGCTCTATGTTGTTTGCCTTTTAGACAATCAACACAGGTTTGGTCATTTTGAAAAATCTTTTTGGGTAAACCTCTAACCAAATCATATTTTGCAATTGTATTGATTGTTTTAAAGTTTACATGACCAAGCCTTCTATGCCAAAGCATAGATTCATCCAATGAGGCTTTTGCTACTAAACAAGTTAGACTCTCCTTAGGATCAATGTTCTTTAAATCAACACTGTACATATTGTTCCTTTTTGGAATTTTAAGAAGGATCTGACTTTCATCAGGCATTTTAAAATCAGAAGAAAGAACCATACATCCATTGTCATTAAAGAGAACATTGTTCTTTTTGTCACACATTTGTGAGACACTAAGGAGATTAAACTGAAGCTCTTTCACAAAGTACACATTTTCAAAATCTAATTTACTGGTTTTGATAGTACCTTTACCAGTAATCTTTCCTTTGATTCCTCCCCCAAAGGTAACATATCCTCCATCAATTGTTTTGAAGTCTGTGAGAAAAGACATGTTGCCTGTCATGTGCCTTGAACATCCACTATCTACATATCCTTGATCACCAATATCAGATGAATGTTCCTGCACATATATAGACATATTAGTTTCCTTGGGGTACCCAAGCCATGACAGACTTGGGTTTGCCTCTTGCATCAATGAAATCAAACCTTTTTAGGATTGTTGATGCACCTTTTGATTGGAGTGGTTTCCATATCCAACATGCTGAGGACTTAACAACATTTTCCCTTTTAATCCATTTTGTGGTCTTGGGTCTATCAGTACCAATTTTGGCAGTACCATTTGGTCTAGCAGGACCTTTTGGTTTTGGTCTCCAAATTTGTGTTTTGACCACAGATTTCTTTTGAATAGGACTATTCACAACTTTTGGTGCATATTTGAAAGTGTTTCTTGCACCCTTATCAGTTGGTTTTGTATTAGCAAGCTTATTTTGTCTAACAGTATGTTTAACTTTTGGTGTGTTAGACTTCACAAAACATTTTCTGGGGTGAGTTTCATTTGTTTTAGACTTTGATTTACTCCCAGAAACCCAGTTGTTACAATAAGCATGAAGATGATTAAAACTACCACAGTAATAACAAGCCTTACTGTACATAACAAAATTATCACCTAGTTGTTGTGACTTAAGATTGTTCCAATTTCTTTGGCTACCTCTAGGTTTGTTATTACATTTTTCACAACTTTCAACTGTTTTCAAAACAGCTTTAGCCTTAGTCTTAATCTCTACTCTTTTAGGACTGATTGGTCCTACTTTGTTTCCTATGATTGAAACAGTCTCTTCTTCATCATCATCAGATATCCAATCTTCAATAATTAGAACATCTGATTTCTTATCAGTGAGCACCTTAGAGAGTGAAGCAATCTTAGCACTCTCAACAGGTTCACTTTTCTCTACAGGTTTAGCTAATGGTTTGTTGATGATTTCATGTAAACCTGATTCTGCAAGATCTAATCCTGGGGGACAAGGGATTCCTCTATAAGGAGGTGGACAAGTATTGTATCCAATTCCTGATTTGATTCTCTTATTCATCTGATTTTCAACTATGCTTCTAGTACAATCAGAAGCAGTTTCCAAAGTGGTAACTGTTAGTTGAATATTTTCCTTTGCCAAAGTCACTTTAGCACACTCAGTTCTTAACATTTTTATTTCTGCATCTTTCAAAAATATTTGTCTATTAAGAATGGCTTTAGTGTCAGAAAAAGTGAGTTCATTTTCCCTAAAATGGATTATTTGCTTTTCAAGTTTAGCCATACCACACTTATGATTGACTAGGTCTTGATGGGTTTTTCTTTCTTCTACTTTCAGTTCATCATAAAGTTTTATAAGAGTTTGTAATTCTTCAAAAACTTTGCAAGTATTAGAACATTTTGTAATTTGTACCTCAGGAGTGGAGAAAGCCATTAAAGCCAATTCATCTGAAGTTGACTCCTCTTCACCCATAAAACTCCAATCAAAACCCATCCCATCAATAGCTACCATAGATTTAGGCTCAATGATCTCCACAGCCTTACTCTTGCTCTCAAAGCTTCCTTTCTTCTCAAAGCTTCCTTTATTCCTGTTCTCAAACCCTCTTCCCTTGTCATCCTGCTTCTTTGGTCTTCTACACTCTCTTGAGTAGTGACCCTTCATGTGGCAATTGTAACACTCCACTTTGGACTTGTCATACCCAGCAGGCTCATTACCATCTATGATAATCTTCTTTCCAGTCCTCATCAGTAACTTCTTAGCCCTTATGCTCAGAAGTGAAAGTTGCCACTTTATGTCCATTTCTTCAAGATCATCAGGATTGATCTCTTGAAGGTCTTCAAAAGTTAATATGGACCCATTGTGTTGTGATGTCAGGAAGGCACACCCAATAGTTTCATCTAGAATGGTTTTGGTACTGCTAGAAGTACTGGCAGTACCAAAGTTTGTGTTGGCAGTACCTTCTTCTCTGCCATCTTTTTCTTCATCTACAACTCTTGAGGTGCTTGGAGATGATACAAATGCCATATTACCTGAGCTTGAACCAGTAGTCTTCTTTACTTCATGCTCTACTATTTTGAAGTTGTTGTAGAGATCATTAAGACTCATCTGATCAATGTCTGGTTTGTTTTTCCAGACAATGACATGCATGGACCATTCAGAGGGTAAACTCCTAAGGAATTTGGAGTTTAAGTCCTCTTGAGTTATCATCACTTCATGGGTGGCTAACCGACTTGAAAGCTTTTGTAGTCTATTGAACATGTTGTCCAAAGACTCATTTGTTGTGGCTGCAAAGTTTTCAAACTGATGTTTGAGGAGAGTTTTCTGTGTTTTCTTGGTGGCATCATTTCCACCAAATCTAGCCACAATAGCTTCAAAAAGGGTTTTGGCACATTTGTACTTATTGAAGATTAAAAGCTGATCATTTGGAATAGTCATGAGAAGCATACTCCTGGCTTTAAGATCATTTCATTTTTGAATTCTTTCTTCTGCGCTTGTTGGGTTTACTTGCACATGTGTTACAAGTGCATCGTTTACTGTGGAGGTGGTGATTGAGGGTTTGAATGAATTTCCTTCTTCAATAATCTCCCAAAGTGCATAGTCTTGCACTTGAAAGTATTGTTCTACCCTCAGTCTCCACATATCAAACTCATTTTGCTTGAGTAATGGAAGTTTAGCAGCAACATTGGTTTGAATGTGTTCAACATCCATTGTTCTTTTAAATCGTAAATATCAGCCTAACTCTGATACCACTTGTGAAGGATTATAGAAACACTTGGGATGTTTATCTTAATAATGTGTTTGGGATATTTATGTATGAATGTGATGTAGTATGCGGAATCTACTATAACACACTTTAAAAGAACACAAAGGTGATGAGTATGTAAACGTGAGTTATAATGAACAATGAACACAACTTTAGTAACACAAAACGATTCAATATTATTGATGAAATAATACGGATGATCTAACTATCACCAGGATTACAAAGTAACCTTGAATCTTTAATTGTAAAAGGATTTGTGAAATGAGTAACTAAGTTACTAGAGAGGTTGTTCTGTTTTGGTTATTAGTTGAAGAGATGCATGCACGAAGGTGGTGACTAAGGGAACCTTTTATAGAATAAGTTACCCTTATTACAAGTTGTCAAGTGGTTGAATATAATAAGATACTTTGACTATTCTAGCCTACAATTAAATACAACTACCAATGTAACAACTCTGTATATTCTTCAGCACAAACATGGAAGACTGAACTACTTCTACATAACGTATTACATTGTACAAAGACTTATAATTCAACAAATATCTACAAATAAATATCTATCAACTTGATCATAAACTTGGCAGGACCTTTATCAACTAGCAGTACCTTCTCACCCAGAAGGTACTGTTAGTACATCTTCATCTTCTTCAAAATCAAGTAGCAGGCTCTTGGCTTGTCTGGCAGGCTCTTTGACTTGAACATTTTATTCCCAACACAAGTCATCAGTTGTGATACACAATACAAACTAAAATTGATATCTAGGAAACTTATTAAAGGCATTAAAAAATCTATATTCCTTTTTGAAAACACAATATTATCTCTACTAAACTTGCGGAATACAAGATGTGAAACCCTAAACATTATCCCAATCTCACACAAAAAAACGAAATTCAATATCCAATATTCCAGTATATTCATTCATTTTTTTTGTACTGATAGTGTTTTTTGTTTTTTTATTGGTTTTTGATGATGATGATGATCAAGTAATTATTTATATTATGCTTCTTAACCATCTTCGAACCCTACAACCAATTCTTCACAACCTTCATCTTCATCCAAGGTGTTGCATCTTAAAGATCAGGTATAATAATCTTTACTTTAGTTTTAATTTGATATAAGTTTTTGTTTAATGATCAGGTAATATATGCACTGTTCACGTCACTATTAGAACAATATATATGATTCATGAAGAACTGTACAGAACATGCTGGCAAACTGACTACGTAAACCCAGTCCATTCATTATACGGAGTATATTTTTCCTCAAAACCCTAATATCACTCATTCTTCTCATTATCACACACACGATCTTTTTTTCTTTTCTGATTTGATGTGCACGTTGTTCGTCTTCTTTGTTGGTAATATGTATCCAGGTATGTTGTTTATAATGGCTTCATGTATACACAAAAACTATTATTCAATCGTGTGTTTTTTTTTCTTTCTTTTTTTACAGCACGTCAGCACCAATCTGATATCCAGGTATGTTGTTTATAATATTTGTCCATTCATTATACTGAGTATTGTATCCAGGTATGTTGTTTATAGTGGCTTCATGCATTCAATTGTGTGTGTGTGTTTTTTTTCTTTTTTTTAACAGCACCAATCCGATACAGGTATGTTGTTTATAATATTTGTCTAATTTACATTCTTGATACGAGTGAATTTTGTTTCTAGAGAATCAGTGTCTTCTTATTTTGATGTATCGTTTAATCAGGGAGTGTTTTACATGTTTTAAGTACAATACTCTTTACTCAAGCTCGTGGTTATGGAAAGTAAATAGTATCAGTTTCTTTTGCAGGCATTACTTTCATGTCAAACGAGCTCAATTAGTACATCGAAACCTGTTCGTGATCTTTTAGTTCAGAAAACATTTCCAATACCCATTGACATGGGCAGGATTATGGTAATTCATTAAAGCTGAAACCATGTATCAATGTACTTCTGATATAAAAGTTTGAGGTCAATTTTTATATTCATAATAACAGCAGCTGTTTTGGTATGGAGTAGAGTAGTGGAAGCTTGGTGAGAAATCGTAAGTAATTTACTCATTTTTAAAATCACGAGAACTCGAAAACAACCCTCGACACAGTTTTATTTATTCTTTATGACAGTAACTTTCTAACATTACATTTTTATTAATTGAGAATTGCAATGGTAACACTTTGAAAGCTTATTCTTAGTATTTTGAGGGTTAAATACTGGGACGTCGTTTTGGTTTGGTGGATTGAAAAACTTCCATGTTGTTGCAACTTCTGGATTCTAGCGTACCCTTACAGGTCTGTCAAATATAGTATTTCAAGTTTACCCAATTGATATTTTGCTAATTTATATATTCTTATCCTATATCCAGTTATATGTATGGATCAAACAAAGATATATAGAAAGTAACGAGTAATTTCATATCCACAATAGGCGAAGGGGCATTTGGTTCTGATTACAAAGTTCATATGGGCATTGGTTAAACTGTTGCTTTTTAAGTTCTTGCCACTGATTCGAAACAAGGCGAGAAGGAATATCACACGAAGGTAATGGATATCGATACACGTATAGGCTTTATCATAATACGTGCTTGAGTAGTTGGATGGAATTCCTATTAGGGGATTAGCATTTTCATACTTTTCCAAAGCTAGGTGATTTGAACATATCTGGTGGAATTATCAAGGTAGTTTGGTTATATAGCTTTTTATACTTAAAGCTGTAATTTCTCTTCACCTGATTCCTAATATCAGTTACATACTTAAACTTTCAAGAATAAGGGGATGTTGGTCAGTGATTTCTAAACAACAACTTTCTTTAAAAAGCATGAATAAACTATTCTCACATCTATTATGTAATTGAGATAGTACAGTACAGGCTTTATAACTATTATTTGTACATGTTGTGGATGTGGAACTTATGGGTGTATGCTTTGTTACAGGGCTGATGAATGGGAATAAACAAATGGGCTTGGGAGGGAACAATGAAGGTGGTAAGCAGGGGAGAAGAGTGTATTATCAGACTTGAAGATAAGACAACAGGTGATTATATCTCTGCTTTTATTGTTTACTGCATTTATGGATTGTATAATTACTTATGTTACTCTTTAGGTGAACTCTATGCTTGGGCATTTTATAAGAGACGGAGAGCCTCATCCTGTGGAGCCTGTACTTGATAGCAGCCTCTGTGACAGCTATCAAATGTGTCTTTATGAATTCAATATATGTGTTTACTAAAGAATCTATTCATGACTTATTCATTTCAATTTTTTTTTAATAGTGATGGTGTTTTTTTATAGGTTTTTGATGATGATGATGATCAACCGTTAATGTAATTATTTATATTGTGTTTCTTAACCATCTTCGAACCCTACAACCAATTCTTCACAACCTTCGTCTTCATCCATGGTGTTGCATCTTAAAGATCAGGTGTATTAATCTTTACTTTAGTTTTAATTTGATGTAAGTTTTTGTTTAATGATCAGGTAATAATAGGATTTATCGTAGGATACCGGGAAAATTTGGTTTATTTTCCGCTTACATGAGCTGTTTGATAATCCAAGTAACATATAATTTAACCATGTAACATATTGAGACGAGATAGATCATTCAAAGTATAGTGTTGTAACAGGTTGCATTGGGTTGATCCAAAAACCATTCTAACAACTCTTTATATACTAAAAATTTGGATAAATATTTTTAGTATGAGTTTGTGATTAATAATTATCGATGACAATGCACTAAATATCATATATCTATATGAAATTATGAACACACAAAAGCAAAGACAAATTTTTATATCGGTGTTTGGGTTTTTCAACTACAAATTTGCAGCTTTAAGGGGTGTTTGTCTATGGCTGGTGAGCATTTTAATTGGCTGGTGGAACAACGTTTAGAGGTACGTTTGGGTCAATCTATTAAGGGTTATGTATTTTAGGCATACATGTAATAAAATTGACCCGTCTTACAGGTGAACTATATTCATATTGAATTGATTTTGAGCAAAATTAAGTTTGGAATTTATGCTTTATCTTACACTTACATGATAACATTACTCGCTCGAATCATGTAATGTGCGAGGTAAGTTTCTGTAAGCTCTTAAAAAACATTGCATAGTAGTTGCTATTGATTTCATTCGTCTTATTTGTAATACTCAGTATGGTTTGTAATCTCAGTAGGTTGCTTGAATCTTTCATGATCATCACAATCTTCTTGATGAGTATGAGGTCACAATATTGGATGCTAGATGCTTCAGCTAATTCATATGCACAATATCTCCCTTCCCAATCAAGCATGTCAGTACAATTCGGTTCAATTAGTGTATTCTTTTAGCAGGCCAGAAATATTGACTAAATATGTTTGATAAAGGCATAGTTTTCATTATGGTGTCAAGGTCTAATCAGCCCTATTTCTAAAACTACAAGGAAAAATGAATCGGTATCCTATATTTGTATTTCTTTCTAGGTACACTGTAGGCCTTTGTCGTACAATACAATCTTTTTTCTCCTATATATTTGAAGTATATAACTTCACTGATTCAGGTTGTGCTCTTCCTTTGTTAGGTTAGAGCTGAAAGAATACTGTTTGCTAATCATAGCTAAGTTCTTAATCATTTACAAAGGTCTTTTATATATTTATAATGAAAATGATAAGTAGCTGTATCATAAGTGTTCGGGGTACGCGGTTCAGAAGCTTGCTTTAAAAGCTGCATGAGATCCTTTATGTGTGTTTTGTCATGTGTGCAGGTACAAAGCTCAAACGGAAGAGTAAGATGATCTTATAGAACTTTGTGTATGAAGTTGTGAAAGGTTAATATTATCTCCATTCTTCACGCTAGATCTATATCTAGAATACAACAGGCATCTACAGAAGTTCATCTCAACAGTTGAGAAATCACCGACACATAGCCACATCAGTTCAAGAAGGAGCACTGACCACCATTTTGAACAGACAACAAAGAGCACTGATGTATTTAATGCATCAAAAAATAGCACAGATAGAAGAGAGAAACTGAGGAAATGCAGTCGGGTTTCGATGCATTTGCAGCATGTTGGTGCTCTTAGCTTTATCCAAACAGGCAAACACTCAAAAGTGCTTATGTGCTCGAATGCAGATAAACACTTAACTCGCAGTCCCAAGCACCCTCTAAAGCATGTTTTATACCAGTGCTATATCCAGTCCACCACCTAATACAGGACCATCAGTCGCTGCTACTATAGGCTTTCTTGCAGCTATGGTTGGTCAATTAACCTCAGTTATGAGTGTTTTGACACTTATAATTTGAGTAAAATGTTCAATGTGTGTGTTTGTGTATATGATTACTTACTTCTCATCATTTGCGATATAGGTTGAAAGGGCAGGCGATAGAGAAGGTCCTGCTTGGGCTCCTTTACACGATAACTATATGCTTACAACTTGTAAGTTACAAGATTGGGATAAGGCATTTGTAATAATTTTCATCAACTTTTCATTTTGGTTATATGTCAAATATCCAATTCGAACTTCAATGAAGGGTAAATAAACCAATGTTATGGACCTAATAACAAAATAAAATTGATTGTGCCTTGGACTCATTACCATGTTAAAAAAGGTTCTCAGGTAAGAATGAGTCGACTAGGCTTTTTTGATATCTCTAATGTGCTAAACGCAATATAACTTAAAAAGTAACCATCGAAGAAAAGATATTAACACCATTGTGCATATTAGTATTTTGACTCCTGTATACAGTACTTTATATACTTAATTTTATATAATGTTGCCATTTATAAAGAACAAGCTCATTTGACAATTCAATTTTAATGGTAACCAGTTCATTTTCCCTTTTATTCATTTTATGCGTTTATGCTCAATAGTCAAAAGGACCAAGCTTGGACAGAGGTCTAAAAGTTTCTAAAGCACAAGCATAAAACAACAAGGTTCAAACTTTGCACATATATATTTTCCTCATCTGATATTTTTCTTATTCGGTCATTAATAGGTCGGATGTAGAAGAAGGCGGTGAGTCGGTTCTCCCTTTTGTAAAGGGGAACAACAGTGTTGTGCCTTGGTGGAATGAATTATCTGGGTTTATATGTTAAACTGAAAATGGGGGATGCATTGCTTTTCTAGAGCATGAAACCTGATGCATCTCTTGATCCTTCAAGCTTACATGGTCAGTATATCTATCCATCTATGTAATTGGGAGATGGCAAAATGGGCGGGAGGTTAAGGTGTGGACATAGGTTTGGGTCAAAATAGGTAATGTATTGGTAGTCGGTTCGGGTAAGTTAGGTTAACCAATAAATTGTTGGTTTGTTGAATATTATCACTATGGCTATATATCAATCCGGTAATAACATAAGTTGAATAACACAATTTAGGGGTTTGGATGCAAGAAATTAAAATTTTGTATTGCTCAGGTTATGAGCTTTATAGAGTTTTGATGTCTGTGAGATTATAAAATTTTGAGATTACTTGATGCAATATATAGTTTTATAGGTTGTTTGGGTTAGCTCGTGTAGTAACTTATTGATTCATTCCTCCGGGTTAACATGTAAGGTGGTTAATGTATAGATGATAAGAGTACCCACTATGGTGTTTATTTCTGAATGATTAGAGTTTTAGTTGTGAAAAGTAAGTATGATTGATTATTTATGCATGAAGCGGTATGTAATTGTTTTTTGAGTATGATTATGTAACTGAAGTTAGTGTTTACTAATTTCAAATTATTTTAAATTTAATAGGATGGCAATCATATGAGATCTTAATGAAGCTAAGGAAAGTACCATGACATGATGTAGGCTAAAATCAAGAGTGAACATCGAGAAAGGATCGAAGGTTCCCTGGTACAAGAAAGACGAAAACTACACAAACTGCACTACAAAAGTGGTTTACAAACGTGACAATTCGTCCCGTAATATTGCTAATGAATGATGAAGTAGCATTTCTGTATTTGAAATTTGAATTGGACTTGAAAAAAGTGAGGTTAAAACCCTTTCTTAAGCATACGATAATTTTATCACAAACTTTGGTCCATTTTTTAAGCTTACGACCACTTCTTTCAACATGTCCACTTTCCAGCCATTTTTTACCACCCTTCTTTCATTATATAAAAATATGACTTGAAGATTATCCAAGTCCTTCTTGCCTTTGTTTTCTTGCTATTAATTGTATACATACAGAGTTCATTCGAACAAGGCAACAACTTATCTACAAATCATGGTGTTGGTTTGAGAAGGGTTATGGATGTCTCTACAAGAACAATGTTGACATTCAGGTACGCATATTCAGTTTTTCTTGCTATCAATCTTATGGTCAATTTTTTTGTCAAGCTTTACTAACTTCAACGCATTCTATGGACTATGAAATTTCTATGCAATGTTGACATATTAGTCTGGGTAGCTAGCTCTATCCACGTCACACTGATTATTATTGTCATTCCAGATCTCAAGTGTTATCCAATGTTTGTTTAATCTCCTTTTAAAATACTATGTTTAAATCATATATAAAAACTCACCTTCGACATAATTATGGTTGGTTTATATATGCCTAATCTTTAAATAGATAAGCAATCCTAAGTCTTTAGATATAATTCTTACCTGCTTATTATAAAGTAGTGATATGCTCATTTTTTTTAAACAGATTAATAGTTTGAAATAAGCATTTACAAACACACGCTAAGACCATGGTTAGTTTCTTGTGTTTGGTTAATAGTGAAAATAATTGAGTATATTAATTTATGCACACCATATGTCTAAGATGGTTTCGGTTTGGTGCATGAGATTATTACAGGTGTACATGTGAATGACAACGAGGAAAGATGGTGGATGACTAAGATGACAAGGGACCGTGTTAGCACTTACCACGAGTTGTAGTGTTTCCTATGCGACTCAGTATAGGACAATAAGTTGAGCCAAAATCTAAATCATGATCACATTGTATGCCTATTTAAGAAGCAAGAATAAACACAATTGAACATCATTGAAAGGTTAGAACTTCGGAAAACACGATAGCTCAGGTAACTTAAACTCATATAGACATGAAAATTTATGTTCTCTTATTGTAGTGGCTAATAAGTAATAATATTAGGAAAGGATTGGTTTGCTGTATGCATTTATTGATTGACGCAATGATGCTTTTTTTATTCATTTTTTTCAAGCATGAAACAATTCAATTTGAGTCATTCTGTATAATGAATATATATGGGCGCCAAACATTGGTTAAAATGGCGAAGAAATATGTGACAAACTTATTTTTATGGAGGTAAATGTTCATCACCTGTAGATGTCTAAAAATGGGTAGGTCGGGTTACGGGTCATACGGGATGGGTCAGAGCCACATCTATCTTTTGTCACTATGAGAATAATAAGTATTTAAATAACGTGATAGATGAACCACACTCAGAATATAGGGATGTTAAAAAATTTAGTGATTCTTGATACTTTGGTTTTCAAATTTAGTTTAGGAATGATACAATATAGAGTCACTGATTGGTCGTTTTGTCAAAAAGAACTCCTATTGAAATTACAGGCCCGCATTACACACACATATGATCTACACATGCATATTTGTTTTAGTAAAGTGACTTTATATATGTGCTTGGTAGTGGTTAACGTCAATTTATCAGGTAATGCATAATTGCGTTGAAACTGCCATATGAATGAACGATTTGTTTATGTAATCATCAAATAAGAAGGTTAGAATGGCTGTCGTATTGGTCGATATATAAGTGGTTTCAGTCAAATTAATGCAATGATGATGTAATAGTTATATTTAACCAACATTCGTTCTATTTTGTTTACTAACTATGTTGAGAGATTAAACCTTATCTCCAACGTTTTTTTTAATCTTTAATTAAGTATATACAATATTTTAGTTGATTTGTTGAATTTCCCCGGTTCATTATCAAAACTGATGTTAATCATGTACAGTACACAAGTTCCATAAGAGCTGCACTTTTCACACGAATCTCCTTTTATATGCTTGACTTCTTTACATGCAGGTTCTTTGCAAATCTTATCCTTCTGAATATTTTCCTATTATAAATAAAATTGTATTGTAGTACATATTAATAAACAACAAAAATACAAAATCGTATATGCATATCTTTCTATCCATAAACTGGAATTTACTAATTACGGGACAAGAAATGTAAGGTTATTTCGTTAACTTAATTTTTTTAACAATATTTATAAGGCTTGGTCGCCCATCGAACGGGCTATGCTTTGATACTTTGTTCTTGCATACCACTTTAAAACTTTTCTTCTCTCATATTCGATAACCGTTTGATTTTTTTTTGTTCTTAATGCATTCAATAAAAAAATTGGTACGTTTATATCTTATTTTTGTTAACTTATCTTTTCCGTCTATAATCATAAGTCACTTTGAATCTCAATCATTAGGTATTGTGTTCCTTAAAAATCCAGTATTGATTTTTTATAAATTTTGCACCATAACAAGGATATGTTAAAACAAGACATATATGTTTATGATTATGTAGCAGTTAAGACTCGACAGAGTTCCATGTTTGAAAATGACACACCATGCAGAAGATCTAGAAAACATGCTTTTAATGTTGTTACCCAGCCAGAAGGTAGTTTGTTGTTAAACGTTTTATTTATACATTAAGAATTGTGCTTAGACTATGTTGATTAATTCACAGAATTTAATCGACCATCCAAAAGAAAATTTTGAAAACATTGTTCTATGTTTTTTTAGTAAATTACAAGGATTTTTTTAATTATTTATTCGTTACGTATGCTTTTCTGTAATAGGTGAAATAAGAAACACCGAGCCCTTGGTAACATTCACAATGTAGTGGGTGCTCGAACCAGTTTTGACATTGGAATGCCAATCACAAGGTTTGTATTTCTCCCTTCTCTTGATTTGGCAACTTAATGATTAGGTCAAGTTAAAGTCACGGGTCAGACGGGTCATCCCACTCAAAAAACACGGGTCGGACGGGTCACTTTACGATGGGTCACTACAGTTAAAAGGCACGGGTCAGACGAGTTTTTTGTATCAGGTGTGCCAAGTTGTATATGCTAATCCAACACATTGATGGTCAAGTTAAAGACACGGGTCAGACGGGTCATCCCACTAAAAAAACACGGGTCAGACGGGTCACATTAAGATGGGTTACTGCAGTTAAAAGGCATTGGTCAGACGAGTTTTTTGTATCAGTGTGCCAAGTTGTATATGCTATTTCCAACACATTGATAGAATACATTCGGATGGAGTCCAACCTAGATAACATTAACAAAAGCCAATACATATTGTGCGGGCTTCGACCACTATTAAGAAAAAATACAACTAAACATAAACTAATACATTTTAAACAATGATAAAAAAACACCGTACTTAAAAAACACATTTTCGTTAAGTAACACCATCAGAAGTGAAATTATAACAACCCAATAAATAATGGCCCCGTACGATATTAAAAATAATTTACCACTAACTGACACCATCTAACATCTTATAATTATGATATTAAAAAATAAAATAAAACAGACGTCCTTAAAAATAATTTTAGAATAACTAAAACTATCCAAATTATAATTACAAGTCATGCCCGCCCAGGGCGGGCTTTGAAGTCTAGTGTGTGTGTATATATATATATATATCAAAACGAAAACATTGTCGATTATGATACATTTAGACAAACAGGTAAAAAAACAAACTATTATCGGAGATAACATTCGATTATTACCAACTTCACCAATGCACCTAACCGGCCTATTCCGTGTATGAATTTTACCGTAACCACCACTTTCCATTCCATCTCTATCGTATGCTGTAACATAAAACGTGTCCACACATTCCTTTATGAAATGCAATGTCCGGATATTCCAATATCCACTAATCTCTATAAACTTATCCCACGTTTCACCATACAGACTCCATAAATCAGCTCCATTTTGCCGACTAAGGAAAACCTTCCTTTTAACCCTATTGTTGTTAATCAAATACACATGATCTTTATTGTTATAATAGTTTATATGAAAGTATTCGGGGAATTCCTACATAAAACAAACACAAAAACAATAGGGATAATTACTAAAATAGCCCGATTGCCCAAGTGCTAAGAGTATCTTTCCCGATCTCAAAAAATTCCCCCCTTAGCCCAAGGGCAACCGTATATTCACGTATTGTACAGCAGTGTTTTTTGGGCAACTTTTATTTGTTGGGCAACCGTATATTGTACAGATGGTTTTTTTTGTCATTTCACATATTACTCATACTACTAAAAACCAGGACTGGAACAAAATAAAAAGCATTTCCGCGCCCACAATTCACTCACCAAAATCAAATCAAACCAAACACCACCCTTCACTTTACTCACTCACATTGCCGCCGTAAACTACCATGTCCTTGGATACTGCTTACTACTCTGAGATTTTAATATTAGGAAGAAGATTTGCTCTTGGATACTGCTTACTACTCTGAGATGAAGGATGCGGGGTTTTTCGATTCTGAGTGGGAATAAGGATCCGTCTTCACCTGTCAACAATAAGTTGTTTTTATTATATCTTCACTTTGTAGATAAGGTATGGACATTATTATCAATTTAGTACGATTGGCAAAACACATGGTTGTCCAACTGAACGTTTCACTTTTATGGATCTGATACGTGGGCCCTACTTTATTTGCTTAAACCCACTCTTCGGTAACTTGTTGGGGGGTTTTTGATTTCGATTTTCGAATTGATATTGTGTTATTTGGTTTATGATGACACGGATTTAGATGCTATTTTTATTATTGGTAAGATTTTGTGGGTTTTATTTAAATAATGTTTAGATTTAATTAAATTGTAGCAGTTGTGGTCTTTTTTCAGAACATTGAATCAAAAATGTTGGATTTGGATGGCACTTGCCAGATGTGCTAGTTCTTGATAACTGCTTTTTACTAATGTCTCGAATATATGTGATGAATCAGGTGGTGAAGATACTTTCAGCTTTTGATCAATCCGTTAGTGGTATTAACAGTGCTGATGAAGAAGGTTGGGCGCCATTGCATTCTGCGGTGAGTAGTGGAAATGTTGAGATTGTCAAGATTCTGCTAGATAGAGGTTGGATTATTGCTTTATAGTGTGCTCTTGTAATGTGTTTTTTTGGCTCTGTTTTTAATTCAGCGTTAGACGTTTATAACTTGTAGTGTATATAAATGCATCTTATTAACTGAGCAGTTAGTTGCATCTGAATATCTGTATTTGTGCTCTTGTGTTTGTTGACATATGTTGTGATTAAAGCCATCATAGATATCTAGCTTTTGTCACGTTTGCTTGCTTTCTTTTCTGGTGTATTTAACTTTTGAGTTATCAGTTAAATGTTCTTTGAATTGATTACACAAGGAGAATCTATTATTTGCTAAAGTTATTATCTTGATGAACAGGGGCTGATGTAAATTTGAAAAATGCAGGCGGACGCACTACTCTCCACTATGTTGGCAGCAAGGGTTGGGTGGAAGTTGCTGAAATTCTGCTTTCGAAAGGTGCAAACGTCAATTCGAAGGACAATGTTTGTAACTTAATACTGTTATCTAACGTTTTTGACTTAAAAAACCTCATTGTTTATCTTTTCTTTTTGGCTGTTAACTGTTTGGTGTTCTACCAATACAGGTTGGCTGCACTCCCCTGCACCGTGCGGCAAGTACAGGGAAATCTGAGTTGTGGTAACTTTCAGCGTTGGTTGGGGCTCAAAGGAATAACATTGACGCAGCAGTAAAAAAGCTTAGATTATTTTATATCAACTATGCTATTTACATTTGATGCAAAATACTGATATTTGGACGTTACATGTCATTCTTTTTAGTTTTCGGATGAGTTCCAAATCCTGCTTTTTCACTATGATGGTCGAACCACAGAATGGGATCAATATGAATGGTCACGACAGGTAATTCATATCAGTACAAGGAAGCAAACCAAATGGTATGCTTCAGATTCTACTGTTCGTTATGCTGATTTATTATTTTATTTTTTCTGAATTTATTTTTCATTTGCTCTTCTCTTGTAGGTGGTATGCAAAGAGGTTTTTGCATCCAGATATCGTAGCAGCTTATGATTATATTTTTATTTGGGATGAAGATCTTGGCGTTGAACACTTTAATGGAGACATTTATATGCAGTTAGTTAAGAAACATCGTTTGGACATTTCTCAACCTGGACTTGAACCCAATGAGGGATTAACATCGGAAATGACAAAGAGGAGAGGCAATAAAGAAGTTCACAAGTACGTTACTATCTTTTATACTATATATTTTTTTTCTGTAAATTCAGTTTAAGTACTATTTGAACAACACTTAAGCTGTATATTTATGGGTTGATTAACAGAACTACAGATGAGAAACCAGGATGGTGCAGTGATCCACATCTACCACCGTGTACAGCGTACTATTTCTGCTCTACCCTCTCAATAGTAGCATTTCATCTTAAAGATTTTACAGTTTTTAATGTATCTCACTTGGGTTCTATCCAGATTTGTGGAGATTATGGCTCCCGTGTTCTCTCGAGATGCTTGGCGGTGTGTGTGGTACATGATTCAGGTAAACTTATTTTTTAAGAATCAAGACTGCATTGTTAAATGATCTCATGTGTATATTCTGTACAATTTTTTTTCATGCACAATGCAGAATGATTTGGTGCATGGATGGGGCTTGGATTTTGCACTTAGAAGATGTGTAAATGTGAGTTGTTTATATGTTCAATTTTTGTTTTGTATTTCCTACTGGTGCAGTATCATACTTAATTTGTTTCTTCTCACAGCATGCACATGAAAAAATTGGTGTGGTTGATTCGCAATGGATTGTGCATCAGCGTATTCCTTCATTCGGGAACCAGGTGAGACATCATAATTTGTTATATTATCAAGAAACTGTATGGTATTTCTTTGTTTGACATATGAACATGTGCTTGTCACACATTTTAATAGCAAGAACTGGTGGTACCAAATGCTAACACATGATTATTCGTATACTATATTATAAACTATAATATTGGCTTGCAAAATGATAGTTCGTGTATTGATGCAGGGCGAGTCTGTGAAGGGTAAAGATCCACGGGATGGGGTAAGCATAGTTTAACGTATATATATCCAAGTTACTGCCACATCCCATATAAATTCAAAATTTGACAACATACGATCTAATGAACGTCTAGTTGTCTAACTACCCCTTAAGAATGCAAAACCGGAGACATCATAGGGGATGTTTGGATTTGCATTTGGGAAGTTGCAACTTAACATCTAATTATATGTTTGGATAAACAAATTTTGCTTCTGATTGTCAGTTTGTATAAGATAAATAGTCAGATTCATACCAATTGCAAAAAGACTGATCGTCCAAAGATAAACCAAAATTACCCGATCCCCTTTGTTTATACAAGTTTGGAGGACTTATAACAACATATCTCATTTCTCATTCACAAAAAAGATATTTTTTGTCCTTTTGCTCGTTAATTTATTACTAATAAGATCAGAATTGGCCAAACAACACTATATCCTTCAACAGGTGGTATTTTATAATAGGATTATATATTGACTTTTATAAACACATGTGGAAATCAGTACTTTGAAATACTTACTGATGGGCAGCAATGTGATCTTGAATTGGAACTTTACCATGTTAGAAAAATTATGCATTTATTTTTGGATCCCCTAAAATGATATTCTTCTAGTTTCATTTGAAGGTTATACTAATAATGAGTATGTTGCTTATTTTCTTTGGGACCGTAGGTAAAAGCTAGATGTAAAAGCGAGTGGGCTCTCTTCCAAGATCGACTTGCAAATGCAGATAAAGCGTACTTGAAACAGAACAGGACGTAACTTTAACATAGATTTCTTTACTCATTTTCAAAACCCGTTTGGCTTCTCTTCTCTGTCTTGGGAGTTGACTCTCCCGCTGACTTTTTTGTCCACAGTTCATGGCCAGACAGTTTTGTATGATAGGCATGATATATGTAGCTTTTGTGCATAGTTATATAATTATCAAATCTTCGATTATACAGGTGTTAGTGCCATATCGTTGCAGGTTATGGTTTGGCTTTTGTTTATGCGTCTGTGATTGTGTGTACATGTTTATTCATGAACTGGAAGCATCCTAACCATTGCTAATTTGCAGTTTGAAATCTTGTGTTTTTCTTTGCATTTAGGCTTGTGTAGATTTGAAGCTTTGTAATGTATTTACATGATTAAAACCAGCATCATGGTTTTTATATGATCATGCATGAAAAACTTCATTTTGTTACGAACTTGCAATACTATTTCCTCCATATTTTCTTAGACTTGTCTGCACTTTGACAATTTCAAAGTCTACTGCCACAGTGGTTCGACCGTGTCTTTGAACCTATGGGTCCGTCATGTTGAATAACGAGTCAAAACGGGTTGGAACAATACATACCACTTTGGTACCTGTCAAAATCAGCAAGAAACCATGTTTTCCAAGAATGTCATACTTTTTCTATAAATAGTAATACAATAAACATTGTTAATGCCTTAAAATAGATGGAAAAATCAAACATAAATTACAAGAAGAAATTATGTTTTTATATATTTTTTACTATTTTGCATTTAGTAGATTTTCTTAAAACAAAAAGTGAGCTACATAAATTACCAGCAGGAATGACTCATTTTTGGGCAACTTGTGTATTTTTTGGGCAACTTTTGTATTTTTGGGCAACTCATTCCTGTTGGTAGCTTTCAATACAAAAGTTGCCCAAAAATACACAAGTTGCCCAAAAAATACACAAGTTGCCCAAAAAATACAAAAGTTGCCCAAAAATACGTCAGCATCAACTAACACTACCAGCAGGAACCAGCTAAAGCTAACAGCAGCAATGAACTTATTCCAAAAAATACAAAAGTTGCCCAAAAATACACAAGTTGCCCAAAAATACGTCAGCATCAACTAACACTACCAGCAGGAACCAGCTAAAGCTAACAGCAGCAATGAACTTATTCCATAAAATATAAAATTCCTAACAGTAGTATGAAATACAGTAGCAGCAGTATGAATAAGCCCAGTAGAACACAACTAGCGGTAGTAACGAACGAGAGCATTACTAACTCGTTTATAGACCAGCAGTACCATTGCATACATGTTAAAAACCAACCTCATACATCGACCAACTTAGCAATCAACAGCAGTATCAAAGCACAAGAGCTATAGGGATTGTTTTACTGAATGTATTTTTGACATGAATAATCAGTTAAAAAGCACAACTAAACAACCATTAGGTCCATACAAAACAATCCTTCAAGGTTAACCTGATATTGATTCCTCAGGCATTTGTCAATAACACCTGTATAATCGAAGATTTGATAATTATATAACTATGCACAAAAGCTACATATATCATGCCTATCATACAAAACTGTCTGGCCATGAACTGTGGACAAAAAATTCAGCGGGAGAGTCAACTCCCAAGACAGAGAAGAGAAGCCAAACGGGTTTTGAAAATGAGTAAAGAAATCTATGTTAAAGTTACGTCCTGTTCTGTTTCAAGTACGCTTTATCTGCATTTGCAAGTCGATCTTGGAAGAGAGCCCACTCGCTTTTACATCTAGCTTTTACCTACGGTCCCAAAGAAAATAAGCAACATACTCATTATTAGTATAACCTTCAAATGAAACTAGAAGAATATCATTTTAGGGGATCCAAAAATAAATGCATAATTTTTCTAACATGGTAAAGTTCCAATTCAAGATCACATTGCTGCCCATCAGTAAGTATTTCAAAGTACTGATTTCCACATGTGTTTTAAAAGTCAATATATAATCCTATTATAAAATACCACCTGTTGAAGGATATAGTGTTGTTTGGCCAATTCTGTTCTTATTAGTATAAATTAACGAGCAAAAGGACAAAAAATATCTTTTTTGTGAACGAGAAATGAGATATGTTGTTATAAGTCCTCCAAACTTGTATAAACAAAGGGAATCGGGTAATTTTGGTTTATCTTTGGACGATCAGTCTTTTTGCAATTGGTATGAATCTTAAGAGTATCTACCTGTTCCAAAAGACCAAGACGGTGATGGCGTACTGTTCGTGTATTCCCAGCAGCTATCAATTTAAGGATGTGATGCAGGTCGGTGAAAAAGGTTGTTGCATCAGCGACAGGAAAAATAATGTTGCAGCACATTTAATAGGCCACGTCAGCAAACTATTTTGACTCAACATGAATGAACGCAGAATACAAAAAACTGGTTTAAAAACGCACATCGGTTTTTCTCTCAGGGATATTATCAAAAGGATTTGGGTTGCGCTTTGGAGTACTAGGGTCAGATATGACCTCTTTCTCCCATGGAGCAATGTTTTCCCGGAAGACATAATTGTCTCGCATTTCAAGACAAACCTGTAAAGCCTTGAAAACCTCCGCTTCATCAGGTGACGGCGTCTCTGCACATAATCATACTTTATGATGTTTATGTACAATTATATAAGGGCATTGACATATTTCACGTACAGATATTTATTTCTATAAATGTAGCCACATAGATGAATTAGTTAAGAGAAATGAGTACCATATGGGGTGATCCTAAGGCGCACAAAAGTTTCCTGCTCGGGCTCGTTTCTGAGAATATCTGCAGCTACAGGGTCAGGTTGTACACCATGCAGATCACCAGATACACTGTGAACGTATCAACGCAGCTGCAGCTATGTGCAATTGTTCACCATTTGCATTAGCATTTGCTTTCTCTGGATCCTGCTCATTTGATGTTGAATTAGAATGTAATACAACACGTCTAACATAGAAAGAAAGATATTTCTCATAGTATATCAGAACTTTACCGCATTCCCATTGGTGTGAAGGTATCCAACATCTAAATTAGCATTCTCGTTCTCATTCACATCAACATCTTCACCTGCACATTACAATCAAAGCATATTATTCCTTGCACCTGCACATGCACATTACAATCATAAAACAAATGGGACAAGCTTAGAAGAAATCATTAATACACAATATTCTGCCCCATACAAAATGTAACATGTTAGACAAAAACAATACATGTCAATCGTAAAAGCATATAGTACGTAGACTAGTAACATGATTGATAGATACACTTCTCACTGTTAAATTAACAGTTCAACAGAAAGTCCTTTGGTCTTTCGATCATTGATTCTACCATCATGATGATAAAAATAATTTACTAGCAGTAATTTATTAAAAAAAAAAAAAAAAAAACAGAAAAATTCCGTTTTACCTTATCAAGAGTTTGAGTGATAAGAACGTAAGCTGGAGGAGCAACCAACTTAATTTTAACAGGGAAATCGTCATTCCCAGCAGCTTCAGCCTTCCTCATGGCAGACTAAGAAATGGGACTATTACAAAATCACTATAGGTTAAAAGTCGAAAGTCTAAAAATGAACGGATTAAATAATTACAACAGATGCAAACCTTAATGTGAAGAACCCCATCATACTCAAAACATTTCATTTCAACATCTGCCCTAATTTTCAAAGGCTGTGGAGTCCTTCTCCTTTTGATGTTCGATATCAACACTTCTTTGACTTCCTGTGATAAATCAGGAACCACTTTTGTTACCTCTTTTCCATCAGCTCCGGTTTCTTTAACTTCACAGGTTAGCGAATCGAGAATAGCGTCAGGATCACTAACAACCAACTTAAACGCCTGAAAGCATATAGAAGAAGAATGAGATATGTACTATAGCAATATCCGACAATGAGTCATGAATTTCCTCCATCTATTTCAGAACACTAACCTCAAAGGCATGCCCATACTTCCTATACAAAGGCCAGCCAACATGGATATACAGATCCTGCATTGCATAAATAAAAAACAGAAATAGTTAATGACTTAATATAAAAGAAACATATGAGGACACATAAGCAAGCCTGGTACATGGATTACATGACATCAAGATCCGTACAAGAAAAATAGCAAAAGAAATTAAGTACTTCCCCAGCTAACACATACCCACAGTAGTCATGTTAAATTTTAAGTACAACAGACATAAACCTATATAAACAGATATAACACCACTTTGATACTCACACAGTCAATATAACCTGAGGGCTGAAAAATATAACTTTCGTTTCCCAATACCCTGAGGGCTAAAAAGAGAACCCGTGCTTAAAATATACTCAACCATAAAAAATGAGTTGTGGGCAGAAGTAGAGATAACTATAACAATGACCATTAAAGTACTTGAGAACAGTTGGTACCCATCTAGCACTACTGCACTAGTAGTTTTCCTCACCTTTGGATTAGATGCTAAAAGCACCTAATTAAGCAAGTTATATCTTAAACAATGATGCAGAAAGTGAGTTATTTGAACCCTTATGTCTCCAAGTGTTATGACTATGATCTTTTACCAACATCACCATACGACTCTATTCTGCTATACATATAATCATATATGATATATCTCGCCCAATGCTTTTCTCAAACTACATCCATCATACACGAAAAAAACATCTAATAAGATACACCTTTAGTAGTAAAATGTTTGTGATCAAGTTATACTCATTTCATGTAAGAATTATGCACTGCCATAACATTTCCCTTACCTCTCACCACTTCTCACCATTTCAACAATTGCTTTCAGATCTCAAATTTCTAGGCAAGTACACAAGTTGGGGATGTCTTTTTTCATCATATAAGTGTAATTAACAGCTTAATATTGTAAGTGAACAGAGTATATTACAGAATACTAAATTACTTCTAATGAAATAAAAGTGGTATCATAAATGCAAAAATATATTAATTTCAAAGGTGTAAATTAGCAGGTTTTTTTATGGATTCATGTTTAACGTCATCTAATAAAGCATCAGCAGTAATGACGATAAAATTAAAGAAAAGAACTATGATCTAATTTGACCTTAAATCCAACTTTGTTGCCTTACTTCTTTCGCACAAAGCATGACAAAGCATGACAAAGCATTAGCTTGGGGTTAACTACGTGAAGGGTGAAACCTATTTCATCTGTTATTTTGTTCTTTAGGCTAGAATTTTCCTCCCACACACCATTCCCTTATAAAACATAACATTAATGAATTTTTAGACTACAACACTCTGGAAACCAAAGTCTCATATAGATTAAAAACATAGAAAGTATCAAAAAGTCCACAAACTATAATATCATGTAAAACAAATCACAATGCGGTGATCAGTGGGCAGAAACAAATATGGCTGACAAACTCAGAAACTGTTCCATAGTGACCCGTTACGCAGCCATATGACCCGCCCAATTAGCTGCCTATACTTTTGCTTCCATGGCTGTATATAGAGAACTTACCATTTTTATTCTTTCTGAATGCAGTATGGACGGGATATATGTTCTCGAATGCAGTATAAGTCTCGTCTTTTACCTGAAAGGTCAAAATAGATAAGGATTAAATTCAACGAAAACGACATATGGAATCAAACGTTCTAAAGGGGGTTCGCGTGTCATCACACACCTTGGTTCCTGTCAGAACAATCTTTCCAGATACAAAATATGCAAATCTGGTAATCACGAAACGAAGGAGAAGACCGAACAAGCGACCACCACTGATCGAAATCTGTGATGGATCTGGGTTTTGGTGTGTGTAAATTTTCTGGGTTTTGACTTTGTTTGTGTTGTGTGTGTTGTTTTGGATTTTTTTGTGAGTGCAGTTTGTGTTTTTTTTGTTTGTGTATGATTTGTTATGCGTGAGAGTGATAGGGATTTATTTTTGTTTTGATTGAGAGCTAGATCTGAATCGATCGAGTTGTGGTCTTATGTTAATAACAAATTTCTAATTTTAATGCACGTAAAATGACGAAAATATCCTTTTGTTCATGTATTTGTTGCCCAAAATTCAAAAGTTGCCCAAAATACAATACATCCCTTATACATCGTAGCAACAGTTGTTGAGGTATTTTGGTCGATGACGTGGCGTCCTGTGGTCCGTCGGATCAGTTGCCCTGGGCTAAGGGGGGATTTTCTGTGAGCGGGACAAATACTCTTAGCACTTGGGCAATCGGGCTATTTTAGTAATTATCCCAACACAAAAACAATATAACCAAGCTAATCTACAATAACGACAACAAAAACATCATAAATTTAAAAACATAAACACATTAACTCATACCAACAAATCCATATTTGTGCCATGGTTATAATCGGTGATAAACTGGGTTGTCATTCTTCTGAAAAAAATACAAAATAAAGTGTTAAAACATCAAAAACGAATAAAACTAATATAAGATTACAACAACTTCATCAAGTAAAAAAACACACTAAAAAAATATAAACAATCTTGAAATGACAACTACTGGTGTAGTCAATTACAAACCTGGAAAAACATCTTCCTTATGTTTTCCTGCTAATCATAACATCTTAATGAAACATACGTTCATTCATATAAGTCACACTGTGACATTAAACAATATAATCGGTTTTTTCACCCACCTACTATGCTAACAAGGGGTCCAAACATGCAAGCTTATGTCATATCTACCTTACTAACAACAATACATGCAAGCTTTTATTAGATTATATCGGCAAACACATTTGTTTTGATCACTTATAACATAACATTAAAGATCGATCCTTAAAAAAATATCAAACCAAGTATTTACAAACACCGTGTTTCTTAGATCAACTCTATAACAACCAAATGTTAAAATCTTTACAAACATAAACCAAAATCTAACAATATTAACTCAGATCTCAAAGGCTATGTTTTCCTGCTAATCATAACATCTTAATGAAACCTACATTCATTCATACAAGTCACACTGTGACGTTGATTTTCCCACAAATAACACTCAACTTATCGCATACTTTATCACACTCTTATGCTAATACCTAATTGCAAAAACATTCAAACAATGTAATCGGTTTTTTCACCCACCTAATATCATTGAAAAAGTGGTCCAAACATGCATGGTTATGTCATATCTACCTTACTAACAACAATACATGCAAACTTTTATCAGATTATATCGGCAAATACATTTGTTTTGATCACTTATGACAGAAAATTAAAGATCGATTCAAAAAAAATTATCAAAACAAACATTTACAAACACCATGTTTCTTTCATCAACTCTTTAACAATCAAATGTTACAATATTTTGAAACATAAACCAAAATCTAACAACATTAACTCAGATCTCAAAGGATTTGATAAAGAAAATATAAATGCTTAACTGATAACACCTGATGAAGTATGATTTCTGTTTTCCTTGAGTCAGTTGAAAAGTTCGCACGGCTCGAGGTATGTAAAAAAAGGAGAATATTAGATTGTGTAGGTCCAAGCCAAGAGTATTAGATTGTGTATGGAAATAACCTGTATTTTGTAAGATGCTAACTGTATTCTGTAAGCTGTAAATTGCAAATCTTTTTTGAAATAAAAGTGTTTGGTAAGTTAGCTGTTAAATATAATTATATAATGTAAAATGACATAAAAGGACATATTTATAATTGTAAACAACTGTTTGGAGGATATATCAGTAATTTAAATTTTTAACAGCTCCAAAATATTTAAAAAGCTTCATTAATAAGCTTTTCATTTAAGAGCTATTTGTTTAACAATAGCTTTTATCATCGGTTCACAAAGATTATCAATGACTTGGACAAAGATTATTTTTGTAAGTAAACAATATATATTACAATAATCTAAGTATGTTATTTGGCAAGAGATTATTTTTTTAAGTAAACAATAATAGCTCCCCAAAAAGCTCTTGCCAAATAACATTAGCATAACCGTATTTACGGAAATTACAAGTCATGCCCGCCCATCGAGCAGGCTTTGACACTAGTATATATATATATATATATATATATATATATATATATATATATATATATATATATATATATATATATATATATATATATATATAGTTCTGCACGAACCAAGTTTTTGGCATTACTTCCTGAGAATCAACTTACAGCAGAACAAGTACTTCACTGTGAAGTAGATAAACTTGCAATGGAGTATATTCTTCTGGGAATACCTAATCCAATTTACCGAAGCACTGATGCTCAAAAGACAACTAAGGCTATGTGGGAACATGTACGTCTTTTGATGGAAGGCAATGAACTAAACCAAGACAACATGGAGTCCAAACTTTATCATACATATGAAACGTTCATGATTGATCCAGGGGAGTCATTAGAGTCTTATTATCATCGGTTCACAAAGATTATCAATGACTTGGACAGAAACAATATCATACTACCAAAGATTGCTATCAACACAAAGTTTCTTAATTCTTTAGGTCCAGATTGGCAGAAATATGTCACGTTTGTTCGTCAAGCCAAAAACCTTCATGATGCGAAGTATGGGTTGTTGTATGATTATCTGAAGCACCATCAATCTGAAGTTGATAAAGATCGAGCTCTCCGCGGAATGTAACAACCTCCTACACCTCAAAATTCACTAGCACTTATGGCTCAATCTCATCATGCTCCATATCCACAGTCTAATCATGCATTTTTCCAATAACAACATCACTTTACTTGCCCTCAACAATCACCTTCAACCCAAATCATTCCATATGATTCATCACACCAATCAATTGACACTCAACTGGTTCCATATAACAACTCAGACTCAATGTTCTATACACAAACAAATGATAAAGAAGAGGAAGCGTTCAACACGTTGAATCAAAGATTTGCTTTCATTGCTCGTGCCTTCAGCAAATTTGCAAACAAATCCAATAATCGTCTTCGTACTTCATCTAACATAAGGAATCAAGCTGTTATACAAGATGGACGGGTTGAAGTGCAGAATCGAAATTACAGACGTCCAATGGGAACTGGTGGTTATGCGTGAAATTCAAGAAGTGGACAAGTGTTTAATACAACTGGTGGAAATAGGAACAATGCAGGTGCTCCTCAGAGAAGAGTTGAAATTGTTGAGGCTGGAAATACACAGACTTGGAATACAGTGGTACGGTGCTACAACTGTAATGGCAAGGGTCATCTAGCTAATGCACGTCCTAAACCAAGAGTCAGAGGAAGTGAATATCACAAGCAAGCATTACTTCTAGCTCTCAAGGATGAAGCAGGAAGAACTCTCTGACAAAGAAAACAGTTTCATGGCTAATGCTTGTTCGGATGATGACATGGAAGATTTGGAAGCTAATGCAGGAGTTATGTTAATGGCTAATATGCAAGAACTTCACATGAGTGATACAGGCCCAGTTTATGATACTGATGGCTTGTCTCAGGTACCAAATTCATGTCTCATACATGAAATAGCATCTCTATTTGCATCTGCATCAGACAAGGAGCAAGTTATTCAAGATGATGCAGTGTTATCTCTTCAAGAAGATGATCAAATTAACCCTGTTGTTACATTTAATGATTCGATTGATGACTATAACAATGATCAACTTGAAAAAATTGAAACTTCGCCTGATCCAGATCCAGAACTCATAACCCTACTTTTGACCACCCAATCGTAAGTTGAAAAATGTAATGAAATCAACAGTACACTAAAAGCAAAAGTTGCATCATTAACTGTGGATCTTGAGTGCTGTAAAATACAACTCACAAATTTTGAAACACAGGCTAAACGAGAACAAAGTTTTGAAGTTACATTTCAAAATGCATATGTCAAACAACAAGAGTTACAACATCAAGTACGAGAGTTAATCGTTTCCAACAATAACTTGGTTTCTAAAATGGAACAAGAAAAAATTGAGCTCAAACAACAAGTTGAACATCTCACATCTGAACTTTTGAAAACAAAAACAGAGATGTCAGCTTGTCAAGCTAGTTTTTCCGAACATAAACAACAGTACAGGAAACGAATTGATTCTTATCTTGATGATATCGTTGATTTGGAAAGAAAATTAAAAGTGTTTCAACACGTTGTTTACAAAACTGGTGAGTCTGTCACAACAATACAAAAGTTTACTTTAAAACCAAATCCCGGTGGTTTCAGTTTTGCTCTTGGTGACGATAAACCATGTTCTCTACACACAACACTCAAAGAAAATCCAAAGTTGTATAGTGCAGAACATCTTGTTGATGATTCAATTGTGCGTGTTGTTGTATATGATTGTGAGGAAGAACAGGAACATGAAGAAGAGAGTCAATTAAAAATGAGCAAAAAGAAATAAAATAAAACTTTTCATTATTCGAAATTTCCTCATATTCTAGTCACTTTCGTTCCTCAACGGGAAAAAACAGAACTACCTTGGTTTATCATGCAAATTCATGAATCGTCTTCTGATGTTGGTCCCGTTAAACCAGTTGCACAAATAAATGGCCCTTTACCATCCTCTCGTGAAATTGAACCATTACCAAACCTTCCTAAACGTTGTCTTGTACTTTGGTATTTTGATACGTTTATGGAAGACATCAAACTTTTGGAACAAGCATTGAAAGTAATTCAGAAATAACAGTTTCCACTTTTCAATCTGCTTACGCAAAAGAACAGAGACAAAATTTTCAAACATAATTTTTACCTCATCTTCAACATTTGCGTCTTTGTGCAACACACTGGGAACGAGAACTCCAAAAAGAAGTAACATCCATGATGAACACTTTCAATGCAACAGAAAATTCGATTTCAAAACAAAAATGTCGAAACAAAATTCTTCAAAATGAAGCAAATCGACTCTTGGAAGATGTTCTGAGTTCTGATATTATCTTTGTGTTCATGAATTCTATTTATGTGTCCTGCAATTCCATGCTTATTTCTGATCACACTGCAGAAAATGAAAAGTTAAGACACGAGATTGAGATTTAAAAATATGAAAATGAGAGAATCATTAAACAAAATGATGATGTTCAAAGTAAACTTTCAAAAGAGATTTTTCAACTCAATGGTGTCAGGCTTAAAGCATTGATTTTGAATTAGCATTGCAACACCAAAAAGAAAATCTGGGTTTTGAAAACAATGTGTCATCAAAAGTTGAAAATCTTGATGATGAGAACGCAGTCTTAAAGTATGAACTGTTCAAATATGAACAAGAAATTGAGTATTTAAAGATTGAGTACAAAACAATTTTTATGACTCTTCGAAAAAGACTCGGTCTCAACTTTTGAAAGAAAACGCTGAATGTATGAAACAACGTGAAAACACTATACGGTTAAATAGAGAACTTGATTCTAAACTACATGATCAACAAAACACAAATGTGATTGCACCAGGAATGTACAAAATAGACACAAAATCTAGGCATACCGTTACAGACACAAATCAGACTACTAATTTGAATCCTTCCACTTCTACAGGAATAGTCACCACTACTAGCGTTAGCAGATCAAAGCGTAAGAGCAACAAATGGAAGAATAGGATCTTGCAACGTACGAGCAGAAACCTAGAAGTACCAGAAGTAGAAGATTAACTTATGAATTTGAATAAAACGCATGTTGCTTCTGATTTAGATTCGAACTTAAAAACTTGAAATTCTAATATCAATGTAACAAATGCTCAGTCTTTGAACGTTTTAAACGTGAATGCTTCTTGTGTTTTTGTCGTAAAAGCATATTATCTAGTGATCATACAAAATTTGTTGCAAAATCACTTTTATCTCTTAATAAGAAAGTTACAGCTGACAATACCTCTAGGCCCACTACTGCTTCTAAGTCTGTGATAGGAAAACCACCAACTGTAGTTTCTCAAAATGCTTAGATACTCCCATAGTTGCGAATACAACTCCTAAGACAGTGATATCACCTAGCGAATTCATTAAGACAAAGGCACGAACTAGTTGGACATGGCAACGTTGGTTATAAAGGACACCTAGTTTTAAATGGATACCTAAAATTATTAATGTTTGTGTTTCTAACCTAACGGAACCCACAAATTCTTCGGGTTCCACCCTTACCATCAATCCACCTTCGTCATCTTCGTGTGATGTAGGTCATCCAAATTGTTTTGCGGATTGTTAATAGCGGTTGTACCCGACACATGATAGGCAAACTCAAATTGTTAGTAAACTTTGTTTCAAAGTTCATCGGCACTATCAGATTTGGGAATGATAAATTCGCTGCTATCATGGGCTATGGAGATTACATCAATGGCAACATCGAAATTAGTCATGTATATCATGTCGAAGGCCTTGGTCACAACCTTTTCTCAGTCAGTCAATTCTGTGATGGGGATTTGGAAGTAGCATTTAGGGAGAAAACATGCTTCGTTCATGATTTACAAGGAAATGATCTAATGTCAGGCGCTCGTGGAACAAGTCTTTACACAATCTCGATGTCTGATATGACTGCTTCTTCTCTAATATGTCTGCTTTCCAAGGCAACTTTGACAAAATCATGGTTATGGCACAAACGACTTTCTCAGTTGAACTTCAAAACCATGACTGAACTTGCATAACACAAACTAGTCAACGGTCTTCCAAGATTTCATTACTCCAAGGACCACTTATGTCCTACATGTGAACAAGGAAAAAGCACTCGTGAACATTTCCCTCCTAAAACAGAACAGAGTACTGATCACGTACTTCAACTTCTTCACATGGATTTATGTGGCCCAATGCGTGTGCAAACGATCAATGGCAAACGGTACATTCTAGTAATTGTTGATGACTACTCCAGATGGACTTGGGTTTATTTTCTCAGAAGTAAATATCAAGCCCCTTCAATGATCATTACCTTTCTCACGAAAATTCAAGTTCGGCTTCGTAATACGGTTAGAAAAGTTAGAACAGACAATGAAACTGAATTCAAGAATCAGACACTTCGATCTTGTTTTGAGAAAGTGAGAATTGAACATCAAACATCTATTGCAAGAAGTCCAGAACATAATGGGGTTGTTGAAAGACGCAGTAGGACGTTAGTGGAAGTTGCAAGAACGATGCTGATTAACGCTCAATTACCTGATTACTTATGGGCATAAGCTGTTTTGACTGCATGTTATACTCAAAACCGTTCTATGATCAAAAAACGCCACAACAAAACACCTTATGAGCTTGTCCATAAACGAAAACCGAATATAAAACACCTTCATGTATTTGGTACTCTTTGCTATCCAAATAATGATCGTGATGACATTGGAAAGCTCAAAGCAAAAGCAGTCATTGGTGTGTTCATTGGATACTGTAAGACTTCAAAAGGCTTTCGCATATGGAACCGTCATACTAGAGAAGTCGTGAAAACCATTCATGCTAATTTCGATGAGTTAACTAATATGGCTTCTGAGCAAAACAGCTTAGGACCCGCAACCAACCGTCTAAACTTTCCAGATCAATTAGCTGCACGTCTTTTGCTAAACCGTAATGAATTGGAAACCCTGTATGCTCCACCGTTTGATGATTCCTTTTCATGCCGTGCACCAGATGTATTAAATGTTTCTGCTGCATAACCTAATAATATGCCAATACTTGATACACTTGCAACAACAACAACAACAACCGTTGAAACAGATGCACCTCCAATTGAATCTCCATAAACAGCAGAACAAACCGCTTCCAAAACTGAAAATGCAACTAAAGATCAAAATGAACAACAAGTACCCGCACCTGTAGATTATGACGAAAATGACTTCTTCAATCCATTTGATCCGGCTCCAACCATTCCAGATATTGCAAAGTCGTCAACACACAATTTGGATCCGTCTAATATGCATACCTTCTATCAACATCACCCTTCAACACGCAGATGGACAAAATATCATCCCTTAGTAAGTGTGATTGGTAATCCATAAAATCCAAGCATGACAAGACAAAGACTTCACACAGATGGTGAACACTGCATTTTTGCTCTCACTGTCAGTCAAGCTGAAACTAAGAATATTAAAGAAGCCATGACTTAAGAAAATTGGATTGAATCAATGCAAGAAGAACTTAATCAATTTAAATGTCTTGAAGTCTGGGAATTAGTTGAAAGACTAGATGGAGTCTATGTCGTCGGACTAAAATGGATTTGGAAGAATGAACTTGATGTTGACGGAACAGTGATTGGTAACAAATCACGTCTGGTTGCCAAAGGGTATAGCCAAGAAGAAGGAATTGACTTTGAAGAATCCTTTACACCAGTGGCTAGACTTGAAGCTGTACGTATGTTTCTGGCATATGCTGCACACAAAAACATCGCAGTTTATCAAATGGACGTGAAAACGGCATTTATAAATGGTCAACTACATTAGGTGGTGTATGTTAGTCAACCAGAGGGATTCGTCGATCCAGACCATCCAAATCATGTGTAGAGACTCAAGAAAGATTTTTACGGCCTTAAACAAGCCCCGAGGGCATGGTACGACAAACTGTCCGCATTCTTAATCGCTAATCACTTTATGAAAGGATCAGTTGATCCCATACTGTTTATTCAAAAACACGGGGAGGACATTTTAATTGTTCAAATCTATGTTGATGACATCATTGTTGGATCAACAAAGAAAAAGTATTCAAACTCTTTTGCAAGATTAATAAAACAAAACTTTGAAATGTTCATGATGGGAGAACTAAAGTTCTTCTTAGGACTCCAAGTTCATCAATCCCCCTGTGGTATTTTTCTAAACAGTCCAAATATGCTCTTGAGATTTTAAATAAACATGACATGACAAGTTGTGGTACTTATAATACTCTTATGTCTACCTCATCACCAAAGCTGGATGCTGATTTACATGGGACACTAGTTGACCCTACAAAATACCGAAGTATTATCGGGTCTTTCATGTATCTAACAGCCAACAGACTAGATATAATCTTTGCTGTATATCTATGCTCCCGTTATTAGTCAAACCCAACAGAGCGACACCTCTCTGAGGCTAAATGAATCCTTCGATACGTAAAGGGAACCATTAACTTAGGGATCTGGTATCCGAAGGATTCTGGTTTTGAACTAATAGCCTTTTCAGATGCTCACCACGTAGGTTGTTTAGATACACGTAAAAGTACTTCTGGTGGTGTTCAGTTTCTCGAAGATAAGCTCGTATCTTGGTAGCCAAAGGAGCAGGATTGCACTTCATTGTCATCAACAGAGGCAGAATATGTAGCCATGTTAGCATGTTGTGCTCAAGTCATTTGGATGAGATCACAACTAATGGACTACAGCTATGTATTCAACAAGATCCCGATGTACTGTGACTCCAAGAGTGCCATTGCCATCTCCTGAAACACGATTCAACATTCAAAATCAAAGCATATCGCTCTCAGATATCACTTTATCAAAGAGCATGTTGAAAAGGGTACTGTTGAATTATATTTTGTGGGTACAAAATACCAATTAGCAGACTTATTCACCAAAGCCTTGCTTCATGAAAGATTTTTGAATTAGCTCATCAAATTGGTATGCGGTGTTTGACTCCAGAGGATCTGGAAAACTTTCTCAAATTTACTTGAAAAAGTCAAACATCAAAACATTTTGTAAATATTTTATCAAAAAAAAATACAAAAATATAAAACCTTCAAAAACAACAAAAAGATTTTACAACTTCTCATTTCTCCTAAAAAAATGCAAGTACAAAATTTTCATCAACACTTTGTTCATTCAAAACATATTAATCATTTTTTACCGAACAAGTGTTGAGGGGGAGTATGAAATTAAAATTTTAAATGTTGTTTAAAATTTGTACTTGCATATTTCCAAAAAGATGTTGTTTTAAAAATGTGTTGGTAAAATTATCTTCATGATACCCTCCTTGATCTTAAAATATTTTTTATATCCTAAGTCAAGGGGAAGTATTAAAAGTTGTTCTTGCCAAAATAAAGTTAATTATGTTAAACTTTTGTGAGTTAAGGGATTAACGGTGCAAACTTGGTGGTTAAAGGACCCAATGTGACAAACTTTGAAAGTAAAATTTATTAACAAAACAAAAAATCTTGTACATTTACTGCACTTTACCAAATCCACCAAACACACTTAATAACTTCACCCACCAAAATCAACGAACCTCATTCAATCTTCAAATCCGTTCAAGTTTTCGCAAATCTGTAAGTGTTAATATCATCTTAAGGCAAATTTAAGAAATGGATTTTGATAGTTTAAATATCCAACAGCTAAATCTTTCACAATCATTAATTTAGGGTTTAGGGTTCATGTCGAATTGGGGAAAATTGATTGAATGTGTTTGTGTTTAATTTTTGTGGTAGGATATGGTTGGAATCAAGTCTTATACATGTTATAAGTGTTTGATTGCAGCCGGAAACATCAATTGATTGATTTTTATTTTAGGTTTCATACGACCCATTTGAGGGTTTTTCATAATTGATCGTTTTGATCCAATTAAATGTGCAGGATAGTGTTATTAAGTGTTTAGGAACTTTAATTGATCAAGCATTCATACCCAGTAACTCAATTGAGTCAAGTTTGATGATTAGGGTTTGTGAAGAGTACGTGCAGCATCAAACTTTAAAATCTGTGGTTAAAAATTGTTAAAATTGGTTCCAACACACTTAGAAACGTCATAGGAAAATGTTTGAATCAACTAAACATAACATCTAACCTGAGAAATTGAAGTTCGATCATTTGTGATTTGGGGGTTTATCGAACTTTCATGAACAATGGTGTTAAACTGATTAAGAGTTATTTGTTATGCTTAAAATGTGTTTTGAAAGGTTGTGTAACTTGTGGTTTTGATTTTAATGGAAAGGAAAAGGAATTTCGTTAAAAATCCATAGAACATGTACGTCTACAGTAACATCGAAGTTTCTTCTATAAGAAACTGTCGAACATGCAAAAATGACTAAGTTCCATCGAATTT